>CM072775.1:53792500-54212500 GCA_036936925.1 Cenchrus fungigraminus
AAACTCAGGAAAATGTCAGAAGAAAAAGCAAAGGCCGTGGAAGCAGAAGTCCAAAGACTACAAGATGCTCAGGTCATCTGAGAAGTAATCTACCCAGTATGGCTGGCCAACACAGTACCGGTCAAGAAACATAACGGAAGATGGAGAATGTGTGTAGATTTCACGGATTTGAACAAGGCCTGTAAAAAAGATGACTACCCGCTAGAAAGGGTGGATAGAGTAGTGGATGATGCTGCAAATAGCGAAATGTTGTCACTCCTGGACATGTTTTCCGGATATCACCAAGTCAGGGTGAGAAAAGAAGATGAGGAGAAAACTAGTTTCATAACTCCATTCGGAATGTATTGTTTCGTAAGAATGCCAGAGGGGCTGAAGAACGCGGGATCCACATTCTCAAGAATGATAGCAATTGTGCTACATTATCAGCTTCGAAGAAACATCCTAGCATATGTCGACGACATCATCGTCAAAAGCATCAGAAGATGTGATCACATCAGAGATTTGGCAGAAACATTCACAAATTTAAGGGCAGCCAACCTCAAACTAAATCCAGAGAAATGTGTATTTGGCATTCAGAAGGGAAAGGTTTTGGGATGCCTAGTGTCAACAAAAGGCATTGAAGTCAATCCTGACAAAATCAAAGCAATCATAGAAATGCAAGAACCAGCCTCGATCAAGGATATACGAAAATTAACAGGAAGAGTGGCGGCGCTAAATAGATTCATTCCCAGAGCAGCGGAAAGAAGTTTACCATTCTTCCAACTTCTCCGAAGCTCCAAGAACTTCCAATGGAGCGAAGCCCAAAGCCAAGCATTCAAGGAACTTAAGGAATATCTGGCAAATATGAAAAAGTTATGCCCACCAGAGCCAAAGTCACCTCTCCTCCTATACCTCGCAGCTTCCAACTCAGCCGTAAGTGCGGTCCTTGTTCAAGAGAAAGAAGAAAACAGGAAATTAAGGCAAGTACCAGTCTACTTCACCTCCGAAGCTCTATCAAGATCAAAACTATTTTATTCAGAGCTAGAGAAGATTGCCTATGTAGTTGTCATGGCAGCAAGAAAACTCAGACACTATTTTGAAGGACACCAGATTCGTGTTATCACGAACCAGCCTTTAAACGACCTCTTCACAAACAAAGATGCAACTGGAAGAATTGCAAAATGGGCTGCGGAATTGTCTGGATACGTGGTCGACTTTGAAAGAAGGAACGCTATAAAATCCCAAGTCTTGGCTGACTTCGTCGTGGACTGGACTTCACCAATCATGGAAAGCAACAGCTGCGAACAGGTGCCATGGATAATTTATTCTGACGGAGCCTGGTGTGGAAAAGGTGTGGGAATTTCAGCAATAGTAACATCACCCTCGGGTATCAAGATAAGGTATGCAGCAAGACTAGACTTCCCAGATGAAGCAATCTACACCAACAATACCACGGAATATGAAGCTCTGCTACTAGCACTAAGAAAAATGAAGGCCTTGGGCCAGTAAACTTTCATCATCAAATCAGACTCCAAAGTGATACAAGAACACGTTGAGAAAGAGAGCAAGGCAAGAAATCCAGAACTTATCAAGTATCTGAAGAAAGTTCGAGAAATGGAAAAATATTTCAAGGGCTATACTGTGCAACATATCCCAAGGGCTGAAAACGGCGAAGCAGACAAGCTAGCAAAAGCAGCAGCCCAGAATCAACCTCTACCCCCAGATGTTTTCTTTGAAATTATCACTTCTCCTTCGGTAAAAGAGCAAGAAGAGAGAATGGTGAATGTCATAGAAAATGTCGACTGGAGAGCTCAAATCATGGCATTTCTAAGAGACCATTATGAACCTACAGATGAAACCGAGTTAAACAGACTCTGGCAAAGGGCAAGGGGCTATGCCATAGTAGATGGAGAGTTGTATAAATCTGGAATTTCTGAGCCCTGGCTAAGGTGCATCACTTCTGAAAAAGGGAAGGAACTTCTAGCGGAAATTCACAGCAGATTCTGCGGAGCCCACATTGGTGCAAGGGCGCTTGCAGGGAAAGCAGTAAAACAAGGATTCTTTTGGCCATCCATGATTATTGATGCGAGAAAGCTAGTTCAAGAATGTGAGGCATGTCAAAAAACAGCAAGACATCAAAAAGCATCTTCGCTCCCGATCCAACTCATTTCACCATCATGGCCATTGCAAAGATGGGAATGGATCTAGTGGGACCATTACCCACAGCTCAGGGCAATTGCAAATTTGCAGCGGTAGCTGTTGATTATTTCACAAAATGGATTGAGGCAAAGCCACTAGCAAACATCACTGCTGCAACTATTCAGAAGTTCTTTTGGTAGAACATAATCTGCAGATTTGGAGTTCCAAGGGAACTCACAGTGGACAATGGAAAGCAATTTGACTGCTACACCTTCAAGGAATTCTGTGGAACTATAGGCACACATGTCAAGTTTTCCTCAGTATACCACCCTCAATCAAACAGAGAAGTGGAAAGGGCAAATGGAATCTTATTCACGGGTATCAAGAAGTGCTTATTCGATCAAAGGAAGGGCAAATGGGTGGATGAATTACCGAGAGTCATCTGGTCTCACAATACAACTACTTCAAGAGCTACGGGGTTCACACCTTTTCGCCTACTATACGGTACTGAAGCCATGACACCAGAAGAAATCAAGAACGGGAGCCTAAGAGCCAGTAGAAAAGCGGAAGATTCTCAAGAAACAGAAAAGTTAGAGAAAGACATGATCGAGTTAGATATTCTAGAAGCAGCCCAGAACTTGGAAAAATATCAGCAAGAAACCAGAAAGTGGAAAGACAAGAAAATTGTAAGGAAGGAAATCAGAGTCGGAGACCTGGCCATCAAGAAGAAAAAGGATTGGGAAAATCCGGGGAAGCTACAAGAAACTTGGGAGGGGCCATACATAGTGAAAGAAAGCAACAGGCCGGGTTCTTTCCGCCTAACTGATGAACTGGGAATGGAGCTACCACATTCATGGAACCTGGAAAGCTTCAAGAGGTATTATCCTTAAGAAAATATAGAATTATAAGTTTAGCTAGGTTGCATTTAAATTAAGAAAAATTGTAAAAAAAATCTCGGCCTGTGGATCTATAAACAGTGCCGAGGGAGAAAAATAGCTTTACTTTTCCTATATTTTTACTTTACCTAAAGGGACAGTACTCTTTTCCTTGCAATGGGAACTCCACCATGGAGGCAAGGTTTTTAATGAGGCGGGTCTCGTGTAAATTTCCTTTCTGTCATTAATGAAAGAAGTCTTCCCCTAAGTTTTCTGCATTTATGTTTATATTATTTCTTTATTCTCGCAAAATCCAAATAAACGAAGGCCGAGGGCCATATTCCAAAAAGTGTGATTATCCAAGAAAATCACAAAGGCCGAGGGCCATATTCCAAAAAGTGTGATTATCCAAGAAAATCACGAAGGCCGAGGGCCATATTCCAAAAGTGTGATTATCCAAGAAAATCATGAAGGCCGAGGCAACGGAAAGTTGCGGCCATATTCCAAAAACTGCGATAATCCAAGAAAATCACTGAGGTCGAGGCAACGGAAGGTTGCGGCCATGTTCCAAAAAATGTGATCCCCCACGAAAATCACAAGGACCAAGGGCAACGGAAGGTTGCAGCCAAATTCCAAAACGTATGGCTAAGTGATTATTTAATTTTTCCCAAGAGGGTACGGATTATATTCTACCTCTCATCAAAAGTATATAAAGGCATGGTGCCAATTAGATAAGATTCACAAAGGTTTATTTTCATCAGAAACAAAATTCAAAAGGTGTGTTGAACACAACCAAGAGTTGTCACATCAACACAGTTTCCATCTTAAGTCCATAAAACTGTTTACAAAGTTGTATCGACTTATCCTTAGAGAACTTATTTGAAAATACCGAAGTAAAATATCAAGACTTCTAAGAAAATGACACGCCCTCGTGCTACGAAACGCAAGGTAGGGAGGGTGATGTTTTTTGCAAAAACATTCCTCAAATTGCTTCTTCGTATCACAAGGGACGGCGTGTCATTACAACAAATTCTTACAGTACAAGGATTAAAAAGAATATTTTACAGAGGAAGTTCCAGTACATGGCCAGCCTTTGAACCTTGCTGTTCGGCAATATCGCAAACATACGCAAAATCATCATCCGCGGCTAAGGGGCTGAGGGGCCCCGTCTTCACAAAGCGCACTGTGTCCTTCTTCAAGCGTCGAAACGGCTAAATCATCTCGAAAAGTAAAAAAACCAACCCAGAGGAAAGCTATGCATCGAGAAGTATTCACAGCAGAACATCCAAAAATCTCTAAAAGATTTTTCAGGAAAAGCTTCTTTATACAGATGCCAGGAGGCACCGCTGGCCATAACACGTTCATGATACATATAAACAGGAATAACGTCCTGCGCAAGCCCCCCTTCAAGGACCTGCGCAGGAATAGTGTGTTACAAATCTTTTTACAACCATCTCAAAGTCTTTAAAGTCAGGAACATCCTAAATCCTAAACCTGCTCTATGTTAGCTGGAGCCGCATCAGGATCAGTAACATTCACGCCTTTAGCACTCTTCTCAACAGCTTCTGCAGCAGCACCATCATCAGGATTCATCTCCAACGCCGCTCGAAGCTCTTCTTGCGCCTCATCTTCCAAAATCTGAAAGAGACAAACAAAAGTGCCCATAAGCAAACAATGGCGCAGACAAATAAAGAAACCAAGCCATTCACAAGAATATCAAGAAGAAGAAAAGTACCTTAGCAAGCTTCGCACGGGCAATTTCTTTGGCAAATTCCTTGCCACCAACCATCCAAAATTTCTTAACAAAATTCTTAATATTCTTTACATCCTCATTCACACGAATCATGGAAACACTAGATGCCGAGGGAAATTCAAGTCCAGAAGAGCAAAACTTCCCAAGATCAGCACAATCTTTAATTTCTAACAGCTTTAGAAGACTCTCGGAGCAGAACGCAGCAGCAAAATCACTGGTAGAACCAATAAGTTCGGGAAGACTTTCGAATTCTTCAACAAGCCAGTTAATAATTGCTACTGGATCCTCAGCATCAGGAAAAGGGTTTGGTCAGCTCCATACTCACCAAGAACTTCGCTATATTTCTCAAACAAAAATTCAAAGTTATTTTTAATTTTCTTTTCCCCATCCCTCATAACTTTCAAGTGCTCAGCAAGATCTTTTTCCAGAGAAATAATCCTAAGATCTTTCTCACCATTGGCTTTTGCAAGATCTGCATTTTGCTTCACAGCTTCGGCATTTTTAACCTTAAGATCCGAAATTTGGTTTGCATCACGCTCAATTGTCCTACGCAATTCTTCAATAATTTTCAAGTCATCCTCATGGGATTTCTGAAGCTTCGCATGCTGAATCTCTAAACTCTTATAGGCGTCATCAGCATGTTTTCTTCCTTCCTTAGCAAGTTCCACCATCTCCTTCAAAGTCTTGTTATGAACTTCAAGTTCCTGAGAAAGTTTCTTCGAAGAAGATAGCTCTTGCTCGAGTTTAAGAATCTTGCCTTGTAGCAAAAGAGCACGGTTCTCATCAGCACGGGTTTTCTCAGAAGAGATTTTGCCAGCAATCACGGATTTCAGGCCGAGGGTCGTGCTGATCATTGACAAATCTCTAGCAGGAAGTTTTCGCAGAGCATCTTCAAAAACTACACATAGCAAAAGGCACAATAAGCAAAACTAAAAACAGAGTAATGGAAAAGTGAACGCAAGTCAAAACCAACGTACCTGCAGGATCAAAGTAGTTACCAACATCTTCATGCGCTGATTTCACAATCGCAAGAGCATCATCTTGAACCATCTCTATACGAGATTCTGGAATTTTTTCTAAATCTTGAACAGAAAAAGAAGGCCTCTCCAAAGCCTCACCTCCAGATGAACTCGCGAAGGCGGCAAGCGATCCTGGAGCATTCCATAGCATTTCAAAGCTATAAGGATCATCATCCCTCCCAATCCCAGCACCACCAACAAACATTAACTTACCCTTCAGGTTTGTTCCGAAGGTCTGGTTGTACCCATAGGTCTAGGCCGAAACTCCCCCACTCTCAGGAACATCTTGCCGACCTTGAATAAGAAGCCTAAAGTGAGAAGGAGGACCTTGCTGCACGGTTTTGTCAAGATCAGCCATGAATTTAAGAGAAGCATCACCGTCGTTTGTCTGGTCTTCCAAAAGAACAATCCCCTTCTCCAAGGATGAGGAAGCTTCAGAAATCTTGGACGCCTCAAGTTTCTCAGCAACAGCAGGTTCCTTATCTGAAAGAGATTCAATATCAACAAAAGCACTCTCCGAGGAAGGAGAACACACCACACGGCCCGGAACCACCTCACAACATAACAAAGAATCACCTGATTTCTATTTGTCATCATCATCATCATCTGATAGAGCAGGCCCAACACAAGCACGAGGCTTGGAGGAAATAACCTTCTTATTTCCTTTCTTTTTCCTCAAATCTGCCAAGGCGGCCGCTGCAGTTTTCTCAGCTTCAGAACTACGAGGAGGCGAGGATGAGCTCTCGGAAGTCAGTTTCCTCTTCTTGGACATTTCCAAGGTTTTTGTCTTTCCAGAAGTCTTGCTGGGTGCGGAAGGTTTCTCAGAAATCACCAAAACCTTAGGGCTCTTCCTTTTCCGAGACATCGAGGAAACGCCAATAGCAATCAACGTAGTAACCCCAGGCGCCTACATCAACTTTTTTGGGCCAGGAGGCCTCGGGCGTAAGGCCGGGTCCGCACCAAGTTCCGAGAACACACGGTTCACTCGACGCTTGTGTTTCACAATGTTCTTGAATTGTTTATACTTGCTCAAGTAGCACTTTCCAACCATGTCAACCACCAATTCCTCAACAAGGAAGATAAAATCGTCTAAACTTTGACCTTCGGAGAGGCGAAGATCGAATCTGGGAAAAGGAACTTTGCACGACGCCCAGTCCACGGAAAGGTATACGATCTTCTTAGGTTGCCACCCGAAGGATAGCGGCCATATATTGGCAGCAACATATTCCTCGATCACATCTCATCCACCAAGAATGGTGCAGGCAAAATAGAACATATCTTCACCCTTCTTGAAGTCCTGGGACTTTCTACTGAAAGAAGCAGTGGACACAGTAGTCATTGGTCCAATGGGTGTATAAAAAGGATTCAGAGGGCCGGCGAGACCCATCTCTTTTGACATATCAAACTTGACATAGAACCAAAATCTTTGCCAGTCATCTGACCACTTGTCATTGCTACAAGGAGCAAGCTGAATCCTTTCGATTTTCTGACTTGCATTCTTCCGACGAGTGTTAAAAGTACTGCAGCCATAATGAGCTTCGTACAATTTATCGTCATCAAGTTTGATGATTTTCCTCTGAATATGAAGTTCAAAAAGACGAGCGAAGACATCTGTGCTTATATGACCCTCGAAAGTTTTTTGAATCCAGAAAAATTTCGATAGTTCCAGAAAAGAGTTGGGCATAAGCTGGTGGATCTTCACTTGAAAGCGATCCAAGATCGACGGAAGATGCTCATCGCACAGAAATCTGAGACCAGCAGTGAAAAACTCTCTGAAGACAACCACCTCATCAGGTTGAGGCTGAGGAACTTCTTCGCTTGTTGGCGCGCGGCCACAGCCAGAAGGAAAAAAAGTACGCATCTTCGAAATCCTTGATCAAATCAGGGGTCACTAGTGATTTTCCAAAAACAAAAGTGGGAGGGTACGCCACTTTCGGCGGCATTAGTTCTTCCATCTCAACTTCAACCTGAGAAATGTCCTCCTCGGTTCCAGAATCTTCGCCCGAGTTCACCTCTCCCTCCTCAAGAGTTGTATCCTCAGGGGCTGGGACCAAAGGGGCGGCACTTGAAGAAGGAACTTCAGAAGATTGCGGAATTTCGGAACCTAGGGCAGCGGCAGCCTGGGCAATTTCCTCTTCCGTCATCGGCTTGGCAGTATGTATCACTCAAGTCACCTAAAAACCAAAAATATCAGGAAGACACCAAATCAAAAATTAATCTCCTACACCGAAGAACAGAACTAAAGAAACAAGGAATTCAAAAATTACCTTCAGAGAAGAGGAAGAGCAGAACTCAAGAAGCAGGGCGCCAAAGAGTCTTCAAAGAATTTGATAAAAATTCCGAGAAGATTCGAAAGCAGGCAAACGGTGAAAACGAAAGCCACCGCAGGCCCCCTATTTATAGGAACGAAGGGATCCATCAAGAAGGCGCCTCGATAAATGAACCACCATCCTGTAAAGAGCCGACACGTGTCTCCTCCGACGCCCGAGGGTGACGTTTTTAACCAATCCTAAGAAACTTTTTTTGTGGAAACGAGTCGTCGGAGTCAACCCGCTTCCCCGAGGGGCTACTGTTGGGGATCAGCTTAAAATCATCTTCCTCGGAATCTTCCAAGAAGACACGCATCGGCAGTTTTAGGAATCCCCTGAAGGTCCTGAAATTTTTCAGATCTGTGAACTAATCTAAAGGCGTCACTTTTTATGATTGGAGAAAGCTTTCTGGTGAACCAAATAGTTGAATGAAATATTGTTTCATGCGTGAACATATTGCTGACCCTCGGAATTCCTGAGAAATTATGATTCCTTTCTCTCCCTTGTATTTTGTGATATTCAGGAATCCGAGAATTCTGGGAAATCTTCACTGCGGCAAAGATTTCAGGAAAGAACGAAGGAACGGTGCAAAAGGGAAAGACCTGACCAAGGCTGCTCAATGAAGATTTCCGAAGATCACGATGAGATTCCTAGGAACCGAGGCTGACTCAGTCAACGGTGTCTCAAGGAAGATACAAAGAGACGTGAGAAGCTTGGCTACGGAAGAAGAAAGAAGCTGGAACACACAATGGCACATTTGTAAAATAGAAAGGATCCCCGTGATTACCGTGGACTTATGTACCCCCAACATTTCCATGTATATGTAACTTTACAAAGGGTAGTTTCGGAATGTAAAAGTGACCCTCGGGCACTATAAAAGGAGCCCCCACGCCTCCGTGTAAAGGGGTCAGCTTTTTCAGAGAGATATCAGAGGCTTTTGTCAGTTCACTTCCACCTTTTGTCTGGAGATTTCAGAATTTCCAACATACGTCTAACCGAATTTTTTTGGTCTCGCCGTCGGTGCTTATGTTTACTTTCTCCTTGTCCCTTTTGGGCTCCACAAACCTTTTCTTCTTCTCCTTTTCCTTGGCTTCGTCAGCTTCAGCTGGGGTGAGGTGGTGAATGCTTTTCTGGCCTGGTGATATGCCCTTTTCAATGTCCCTGGTCGTCTGCTGATCGCCAAATACGGTAATGACCCCTTTGAGCGCTGGTATTTTCATGTATAAGAACAACTGCCGGACTGCTGCGTCAACCTTGTTAATGAAACCCCTGGCTAGGATGGCTAAGTAGGGATAATGCATTTCCACCACATCAAATGTGATCAACTCAGTTCTTGGGTTGTCAAGATTCCCGAAGGAAACAGGCAGTGTGATTTTTCCCAGTGCTCTGACAGGCTTCCCCCCGAAGCCCAAAAGTGGTATATCTGCCTCTTGCAACAAATGTGGGTCGATCTTCATTTCTCTGAAAGTTTTGGCGAAGAGAATGTCCACGGAGCTGCCGTTGTCAACTAAGACTTCTCCAATTTCCCATCTTGCGATAATTGTCTTGATCACCATGGCATCGTTGTGTGCGGCTATTTTAGAGTAAAGTCCTCTTCTGTGAAGGTGAGGGATACATGTGCCCAGGGTGGCTTGACCGGAGGTCCATCTTGGACTATGGTATGTACTTCCCTGAAATAGTTCCTTCTCATCTTCTTGTTTTCGAATTCGAGGGATGACCCCCCCTACAATTGGAAACATTTGGCGATAGGAATTTTCTTGGTTTTGGGCTTCAGTTTGGGAAATGGCCATGATAGAGCTGAAGGTTGGTAGGGCTTTGGGATCATTTCTTGGGTTTGGTGGCTCCGCCTTTGGGACCACGTTTGGCATGCTGGGTGGCGGAGGTGGGATCTGTTGCATGGTTTGAATGTTCTGTTGATGCTGTGGCTGGTAGTAAAGTGATGGTGGTGCTTGCCATGCTGGCTGTGGCTGATTGTATGCGCTGGCTTGTAAGAAGCTTGGGTTTCCTTGGTTAAAAGGATGTAGCGGAGGTGCGGTGGGGTATGGGTTTTGTTGGAAAGATTGTTGAGGCCAAGTGTGGTTAATAGGCTTAATTGGTGGGGGTTGATGCTGGTTTTGAGCGGCCCTTTTTTCCTCGGCCATTCTTTCTAGGATTCTTTTGGTTTTGGGACAGTTGTCTGTGGAATGATGAGGTTGTTTTCCGTGGAACGAACAGTAAAACAAGCGGGGGCGGGAGTTTTGGTTTTGAGGGGACGGTCCGTTGCCCCTCCCTCTTCCTCTCTGGCTATGGCCTCCCCGGTTAGGAGTTTACGGAGCCCGCTGCGGAGCTTGGTTTTGTGATGGGATTTGATTTTGGTTTTGGTTTTGGGTATCTGGTGCGGCTTCGATTGGGAGTACTTGGTTTGGTGGGTATGGAGCTCTATTGTTTTATATACTCTGGTGTGAGGGAACCGATTCTTGCTCTCTCTGCACCTGCCTTAGGCGATTCCTCTCGGCTACCCTTCTCCTGTGATCTTCATCAGATCTGCAATATTCTTCGAGCTCCGCTAGGAGTGCCTGCATTATTTTTGGTTTTTTCCTTGAGAGGTGTGATGCAGTTTGCCCTGGTGTTAAGCCCTTGATGCAGGCGGCTATGGCAACTTTCTCCGATACGTCCGGAGTTTGGGACTTCAGCTGGAGAAACCTTCTCACATAGTTTGCCAAAGGATCTTTGTCCCTTTGGATGTAGTAGAACAAGCCCCCCCTCATCTGTGGTTGCGGCTTGAAAGCCTTGGAAGTTTTGGATAAGCTTGGTTTTGAGGTCGACCCAGTTGTATACTGAGTGTGGGGGTAGTAGCGAGTACCAATTCAACGCTGCACCTTCGCATGCTATGAACAATGATTTAGCCAAAAACAACTTCATCACCTCTGGCCGAAGCCACAGCATCTTCGTAACTCATTATGAATTGCCTTGGATTTGTTAATCTGTTGTACTTTGGCAAGGAGATTGTTTTGTAGGAGAAAGGACATGGTGCCGTCTGCAAGCCAATGGACAGAGGCGAAGTTGAGTCAACAGTCATGAACATTCCCGTGGTGCCGTGGGTTGGGAAATTGAACATTATGTTTTCATTTTGCAGAGGCAGGTCTTCCTCATGGTTTGTGGTGGGACTTGGCGGTGTGTACCGGTTGGATTGCAACTCATCCAACTCTTGCTGCATTCGAGCCAACTGTAGCTTCGAGCCTTTAAATTTTTGAGCTTTTCATCGGCCTGTTTCTGAGCTTCGAGTTCCATGGCTACTCTCTCCTTTTCCCTCTTCATGGCCTCGATTTGCCTTAACACTGAGTCCAGCTCTCTTTCGACTGCGCCCTCTTTATCGTTTGTGAGGCTGGTTTCTGGGTCTGTGTCTTGTCACACCTGAATTTAAAGGCAAATTCAAATGCTCATATTATATGTGTGCCAGGATCAAAGTTCACACATATAACGACTCAGTGATAACCAAAACACAGTACCAAAACGTAAAGAGAGTATTAAACTTTATTACAGACCAAAATGTCTCATAAACGAACTAATAGTAACGAGTAGCAACACAGCGGATAGGGTCAACACCACAGGCAGTTGACTGGTGACACACCCGCCTAGAATTCGTCGAAGTCTCCAGGGAAATCTTCAAATCTCTCCAAGTCTGAACAGCATTCGGGTAGTGTCGTTGCAATAATGAAAACAAGCGTGAGCACATGCCGTACTCAGCAAGCGGAAACACAACATAACATGCAAGGCTTTATAGTGGAAGGCTGATGGGTTTAAGCATTCAGCATTTTAGTTGGACAAGTTTTATTAGCAACATAAATACTAGAAAATGTAAGTTTATACCAAACCCACAACAAACATAAGAGAATAACAACATGAATAAAGATAGATGCATCAGGTTAATCATTGACTTCCATAGATTAATCATGTGAAGGTCCAGGCCACTCTTGACCATGAGCACGGCTAATCGATTAGTTTTAAACACTCTGCAGAGGTTGTACATCTTTACCCACAAGTCGTGTAAAAGTTCTATGAACTTTAAAACCAACCATGCGATGCCAGCCAAGCATCATACCACACTACCTAGGTGTGATTGCATAGGGACGCTACGAGGTATTTACAAAGTTTCCCCAGTGTGAAGCAACCCGCGAAGGTTCCAAGCCGCCGCAAAGCATAAAGTCCCCTAGTAGGTACCGTGTCTTAGCAAAGCCCAACTCCCTACTAGAGCGAGTCTATACCTTGACTAACGCTCCCCCTTGCCCTTATCCGGTAAGATCACCCCAACACTAGAGTCCCTAATTAATTATCCAAGGCAGAGCCATATGCCCTTGTGGTTGCACTGTTGTCCTGGGTGGTCGCTCCATGTTCCAATTAAGCAAGGTGATCTTGTATTAATGAAGGTATAACATAAATAAATCAAGTTTCATAAAGTTCATTAATACCATCCACCAAGTTAAGCATAGCGAGAGCTACCCAACAATAAATTAAAAACCCAGGTTGATCAAGGTAAAAGGATAAAAATAATCTAGTCATATCCTTAGTAGGGTCCCATCAATTTAATGCAAGCAAAAAGTAAGAACAATGAATTAAAAGCATCTTGTATAGGTAAACGGGTATCCATCAAGGAAGACTTGCCTTCAACAGATCCCTATTGCTGTTCAGACACTTGAGCTTCTTGGTCTTCAAATCCTTCAGCCCAAACGTTCTCTACGCATCACATAAAGGTACATACAAGCATACAATAGAATAAAATAAGAAACAATCACCAAACAGTATTATCAGAGCAAAACTGAGGCAAAAAGCTATTCTACTCTTCGATGCGATCGTTTGGACATAAAGAATGCTAAACGCAGCTAAAACGAAGAAGATATGGCTAAACGAAGGTGCAAGGGCATAACTGTGAAGAAACTAGGGTTACAGGGGCCTAACAGCAAGAAACCGAGGGCTAAAACGTAAAGAAACTTAAAAATAGAGGGGCTTGGGTGAAAAACTAAAGGTTTGGACCTCGGCTACTATTTCTACAAAGCTCAGGGGTTAAAACAGAAGAAAACAGACCTATCTGTAAGGATCTTTATATGGTGGAAGGACCGGCTTGTAAATTTAAAAAGGTCGGGGGCTTTTCTAAAAAACTGCACGGTCACACGGCCTTTGACCGTTATGCTGACCGGTTGACTTCGGCTGGGGTGGATCTGATCCGTCGGATCAAGATCGGGCGGCCGAGCTGTTGTACAAGCGACCGGCGGCGACGCTAACAACGGCGACCGGCGGCGCCGGGCAGAAACCTCGCCAGCGAGGGAGGAACTCGAGCTGGGGAGCTTTATTGGTGACGGGAAACAGCCGGGGAGCTAGCTGGCGCGACGACGAGCTAATCTAGGGCACCAGGGAGGCGGCTAGGGCATCGACAACGGCGCAAAGCTCGGCGCAGCGGCGGCGGCGGAAAAGCTTGCTCCGGCGAGCTCGATCTCGCGAAGGAGGACGTCCGAGCGAAAACAAGTGGCACCCCTGGGTTCATTACCTCCTTGCGGTCCTTCTGGTGACCTCCTCATCGACGGGGCGGCGGCAGACCGGCGGATCAGCTGTGGCGGCTACTTAGGGTTCCGGCAGCGCAGCGCGGGAGCTCAAGGCGGCGGGGGCTTGGGGTTTGGAAGAGACGGCGGCGCAGCAGGGCAGCTTATAAAGGGCCGGGATGGGGCTTGGCGTGCGGGACTAGGCGACTCGGAGGCGGGGTCGTGCTTAACCGGGACACGGCCATGGCGGAGTCCGGGTTGGGGACGGCGGAGGTAGGGGATGACGAACCGGCCCCACCGGTCAACGGCTGCAGGACGGCGGTGTTCAGGCGGGCTGCGCTGGGCCGCCTTCTTGCTGAGCCGGGACAAGTAGCGGACGGCACAGGAGAGAACAGGGAGCACCAGCGGACTTCTATGGCTGGGCCGAAACAGGAACAGGCCAGAAGAGAGAGAGGGTGAGGGATAAAAGAAAAAGCTTTTGAAATTTTTAAAAGAACTCAAACACTTTGAATTCAAATTCAAATTTGAATTCAACCAAACAAAAACAATGCACCAACATGTATGCAACAATAAACTCCTATATTTATTTAATTAATTTTCAAAAATATATTTAAATGCCTAAAAATTCAATTACACCTCATATTCCTTAGACACATTCCATGTTTCTAATCAAATTTTATTGAAAGATTTTTTTGTAAAATTAGGGTGTTACAAATCCTACCCCCTTAAAATGAATCTCGTCCTCGAGATTCTGAAAGATTGAGAAAAAGATTAGGAGACTCTTCTTCAACCTATCCTCTCTTTGCTATGCTTCTTGATCAAGTGGCATACCTGACATCCTATCTGGAAGAACATCTGAATGATCACACCTTACTATAATATTCTCCAAAACTTTCCCATCAAGCTGGTTCACTGTACTCTCAGAAGATGGTGACGATGTAGCTGGAAATTCAATCCTCTCTCCAGCAGGACTAGTGAGTAGTACGGATCTCTTAGAGCATTGGATCACTGCATCACATGCAGCTAACCATCCCATCCCAAGTATCACATCAATCCCTCTTGATTCCAACACTATGAGATTAGCCCAAAAATCTTTTCCCATTATTTTGAGACTGGCCTTCTCACACTGATAAGATGCCTTCAATCCCCCCCAGGTGAACTAACTAGCATGTTGCGAGTCATGGGACTAATGGGTATATTATGCTGAGCTACGAACTGAGAAGTAATGAAAGAGTGAGATGCTCCAGAATCAAACAAGACTGATGCGGGGGTGGAGTTAACAAGGAACATACCAAGCACCACTTGTGGATTCTCCTGATCGGAATCTGTGCTCACATGATTCACCCTGCCACGGGTGTAGTTCTGCTATCCTCTGCTGCTTTGTGGTGTCTGCCCTCCATTCTTTGTAGGTGTGCCCTGTACTGGAGTGCTAGGAATAGTCCTCTTGGGGCAACTGTTGGCATAGTGTCCAACTTCTCCACACTTGAAGCATGTGTTATTCCCAGGAGTATATTGTCCACTAGGCCTCATAGGGGTACCGATTGGAGCGGTCTGCTGATTCTGCTGATAAGCGGGGGTAGTGGACGTTGAGTCTGTGGAGCTGAGTGCTGATACTGCTGCTGTCCATAACTCCCACTTCAGGCTCCAAAGCGAGGTGGTGTCCACTGCTGAGTGCTAAAGCGAGGGCGAGTGCTGCTTCCTGATGGTCCTGAAGTAGTAGCCTTCCTCTTCATATCTCCCAACTCTCTGTGTTTAGATTCCAAGCATATTGCTCTATCAATCAGCTCTTGGAAAGTCGGGAAAGTGTGAGACATTAGCTGGTACTGAAGCGGACCAGCTAACGCATCTAAGAATAGCCCTTGCTTCTTTCTATCAGTATCCACATCCTCAGGCATGTAGCGAGACAACTCCATGAACTTGTCCCTGAATTCTGGCACAGACATCTTTTCCTTCTTGAGAGCAAGAAACTCCTTTTTTCAGCTTTAGTACACCAGTAGGAATATGATGGCTCCTGAAGTTGGTGGTAAACTCCTGCCAGGTGATAGCATTTGGATTGGCATGTGCGGCAACAAAAGCATCCCACCATGCCGATGCAGATCCTTGGAGTCGTCCTGAAGCATATAGGACCTTCTCCCTATCATCACATTGAGCAATGGTAAGCATCTTCTCAATGGTCTTCAGCCAGTCTTCAGCTTCTAAGGGATCTGCAGCATGAGAAAACACTGGAGGCTGGTGGCTCATGAACACCCTATGCCTGTTCACTGGAGGTTGTTGTTGTGCATGGGGCGGATTGTTGGCTTGGGCCTGCAGATTAGCCACAGTGTTGGTCAAGTTTTGAAGTAGCTGAGTCTGGGCCTGCAGGAATTGCTGCATCACTGGATCCATCTGTGATTGCTGGGATAAACTGCTTCTCCCTTGGCGAATCACTGGGGTTTGATCGACTCCGGATCATGACCTAGTTTTCACCATCTGAGTGTTAGGAACATTCCTTTAGATGTTTGCACTATGAGTAAAACTCTGAAAGACAAGGCAGTAAAGACTTTCAATTTTGGACAGATTTTGTTGGCTCCAAACAATCAGATGTAACTCTCATTATGGGAATCCAAAAATTATGAAATTTTAACCAGAGAAGTATAATGAAAGTATGGAACTATTACAACTGGAATCACCTCAATCCAAGGTCTGTAGCTTTAGTTATGAAATAAACAAGACGTCTGGGTCAGCTGAGTTTGCAGATTCTGATAGCTCCAAAGTTTCGTGTATATCTCTCTGTATATAGCTCCTAAATTTCTGAAATTTTTACTGATAATCCTTCATATAATTTCTGAACTTTTCCAATTGGATTTACTGTATTCGGAGTTCTGTAGCGCGAGATAAAAATAGAACAGTACTGCTGACTCAGAAAACTCCGTGAGCAGATTGAGATCTCCTAGATTGTATAAGGGGTAGAGCATAAGGATTAAGAGATTAAGACAAAGAAGATATGGATTGAGACAGAGATAAACCCAACTAACACTTTACTAAAGAACCAATGTCATTGTGGTCATCACTCCACAACACATTGCACTCAAACAAAATTCCAACTCAATCATTAACACAAGTCAACCATCCAAACACACCACTAGACTAAACACACTTTAAACGATCGTTTAGAATCTAACGATTACAAAGAACTTAAGCTTAAAAACTCTTAGATCCTAAGGAAGCTCTTCAATGCGGGCGTCTGGGGAGTTGTAGCGGGGCCTCTTGGGTGATGGAGAATGATGAGCTTCTATTCCACCCTCTTGGATTACAGGGGATTCCCTTCCCGCCAGAGTAGCTTCTAGCTGACGCTTCTATACCTCCATTGTATACATCCTCTGTTGAGCTATGGCAAGCATGTTGTTGGTGTTATCCAAAGCGGTGTTGACAGCAGCCAGTAATTCATGGAGGTTGTCCAAGGTGGGACTGTGGCCATTAGCTGATGCGATATAGGTGTTGGCTTCACCACTAGCTCTGTAAGGAGTATACTGTGACAGAACCGTCCAAATTAAATCCCATTTAACACACATAACCCACCACTCGGTCATTATGCGTTAAAGAGGAGTTAACTTGTCGATATCTGCCGGGTCAAGGCCGGTAAATCACTTACGACAAAGGATCGATAGATTGTACATCAAAACTCACACGAAGGCGAGTCCAGAGATAAACAAGTCTTAATTTATTACATCATGACCAACATAGGTTCATTATTACATCATGACCAACATAGGTTCATTATTACAAACCAAGTCTTTTGCATAAAGTAAAAGAGTTCAGAGTTCGAAACACAGCAGAAATAGACTACTAACGAGATAGGTAACATCACTAGAGGCCATTAGTGATGCCACTAAGCACTGTTGTCCTCCCACTCAACTTCCCAACTGGGAGGGAGAGAACCAGGCCACGGGAACCGATCATCATACACATCATTACCTGAAAACATCAACAAAGCAAGGCTGAGTATACTAATACTCAGCAAGACTTAACCGTCGGGTGATGAGAACATCACCAACTCTCTAGACATGCAAGCTTTATGGCTAGTGGGTTTCTTTTGCTGAAAAGCAACAAAGAGTATGTCCTTACTTTCAAGTTTTAGCTCAAAATTCTAGTTGATTATCCATTACTAGGTAAGCAACTACTGCAAGCATAAGTTGTGCAAACAATTAAGCATACAACAATATTACTTCTCGATTCCATCATTAGGGGACATAGAGTGTATGGTTAAGCACTCTCGGAAAACGGTGAGAGGCCGACGATCGATCGATTAATAACCTTGCAAGGTGGACCTAAACACACGGCAGAATGTATACCCCATCACAACGACCACAACCCCTACAGGGTGGGGTACACACCAACCAGGCGGTTCCGAATCATCCTCAGTTCGGGATCAAAGCCCACAGTCCCTGGTACAGTTGGTCAGGTCACGGACTTACATCTTTAGCCGCCCGGATCCACATGTGCACCACTGCCTAGAACCTGGGGACTACTCCCGGGGTAGTGGTAGAGAGTTCTCTTATCGGATCAAAAAGGTACTAGGCTTACCGGTCCTACTCCCGGCAAATGCTTAGTACGTTCAAACGCTTAACCACAGACCTACTGGCCGGAGCCGGTCCCATGCTCTTACCACATGAGCGGGTAGGTTGAACAATCTTATGATTCCAACATAAGACACCTATAACTCGCGAGTGACGAACATCACTTGACTTCTACCGGGTCCTTAGAGCATGGCAACTATCGGCCTAGCATACTAGTAATTGAACATAGGAACCTAGGATCATCCATCTAGGGTTTCAACTCAACTCCTGAACGTAAATGCACAATCATAACCAAGAGAGTTGCATAAGTTAAAAACATAGGTTATGCTCCGGGGCTTGCCTTCACTAGCACAGTCAGTAGGGAAGTCCTCCGAAGCTGAGTTCGGGTCTTGTTGCACTTCCACAGTGTTCACTTCTCCCTCAGCTGGTTCTCCTTCAGTGTCCAGCACCAGCTCGTAGTTCCCGTCCGGAAGTTCTACACGATATGCATATGCATGACTTTAATTATTCAAGTTTAGGGAGTGAAGTGCTTCTGAAATTTCAGAGACAAACATGGGGTGTTTTGTTGGGCACATTCACCTCGATAAGATTTTATCCAACTTTTCTTTACACTAGAAAAGTGGGTAATTAGTTGAAGGTTATTATTCTTATTTGATGGTGATTGTGTGCATATCTAATTTATTTAATTTATTTTACTTCATCAAAGTAAGGGAGAGACGTGATTGAGGAATATGTTGCTGCCTGTGTGTGGCCATTGTCTTACGGGTGGCAACCTAAAAAGATTGTTCACCTTTCTGTGGATTGGGCCCCGTGTCCAGTTCCCTTTCCAAGATTTGATCTTCGCCTCTCCGAAGGTCAAACTTTAGATGATTTTATCTACCTTGTTGAGGAACTGGTGGTCGATATGGTCAGAAAGTGTTATTTTAGTGAATATAAACAGTTTAAGAACATTGTGAAGCATAAACGCCGTGTGAATCACGTTTTTTCGGAACTTGAGGATATGTTGCACAATATAGCCCTTGAAATATTTTTCCATTTCTCGAACTTTCTTCAGATACTTGATAAGTTCCGGATTTCTTGCCTCGCTTTCTTTCTCGACGTGTTCCTGAATCACTTTGGAGTCTGATTTGATGATGAAAGTTTGTTGGCCCAGGGCCTTCATCTTTCTTAGTGCTAGTAGCAGAGCTTCGTATTCCGTATACTTTGGTGAGGCTTATTAATTGAATTTAAATTATACCCCAAAGTATTATTGGTTAATCTTTTTATTTCATTCATAAAGCTTGATTTACTTTGGAATTTATTTCTGGATGTTCCACACATCAGTAAACCGAGATAAAATTCACACAAGCACAAAACATCCTGACCAGGTTACTGACAAAAAATCACTTTAAACTAAGCTATAGATTGCACATGAAAAATCTATGAATCACTAGCTAGCATAAATTTAATATTTTTATACAGAGAGCTATATATACAATCTAGGATCAAGATTTTACACAGAGCAATATCATGACATATCTGAGCTACTCAAAATTTACCAGGGTCAGAAACATAGCATAACATGCTTGATCAAAATAAATCATATTTAAGCCCTAAATTAATTTGAACTATTTAAACATGTCAAAAGCTATCCATCTATTTATCATGGGTACATCTAGTCATACTCATGCTACTGCAAAAAGATCAACCCTAGTTTCTGAAACAAAAATTACATATTAAACAGGAACATATATACTACCATTTATCAAAATAAAATCATATCTGCAAAACTATAACAGATCTATGTGCCATTTTTCTACACAGGATCAAGAATGGCCCTACTAGCAACATATCCAAAATTCACATATAGAGCAGCTATAGATTTCAAATTATTTCAAATCTATCTAAACTGATCATTTCAAAATTATTCAAAATCTACAAAGAAATTTACAAACTTCATTTCTAGAAAAGTTGCTTCTGCTCACAAGGATCACATAACAGTTGAGTTTGTATTTTTTTTTTATTCGATTTATTATGGATTTTCCAAGACACAGGATATTTGAACAAAACTTGAAGAATCTTTTTACATTTGGCCCCCTAGACCTTTGCACAGAGGACCCTAACAAGATTTTGATCTTTACACAGATGCCCTCGGCGGCACAGGGGATCTCACCGGTGGTGAGGGGCTCTCGGACCTGGCTGTGCGAGCGGCGGGGAGTGCGTGTGTGCTCACCCTGGGCTGATTGGTGGAGGCGGCTTGGTCGGGGAAGCCTCCGGTGATGGCCGGCGGCGAGGTCGGGGCAGAGCAGCCGTGGCGGCCGCAATGCCGGCGAACGTGCTGCTTCTCCGGCCAATGCGCGTGCTCGGGGAGCTTCATTGAGTCAGAGGTGAGGTGCAGGGGCCATGTGTGGTCGACGGGAAGGGTCAGGGGGTGGAGCTCGTCATGGGGACGACAATGGCGGGCGGCGGAGCAGGGGGAGATCCCGCATGAGCGCGCCGGGGCTTGGCTTTTAAGCACGGGCGCGAGCTCAAGTGTGGCACGAGCTGACCAGGCTGCATGAACGCCAGCTCGCGGGACAGCTGGCCAATGCATCACGGACGCGGCCCCATGACGGCACGGCGGAGCGGCGCGTGTGCGGCTAGCCGGTGTAGGGTGCTCAAGTGCCTGGGCAAGCGAGGTTCGGCGATAGGCGAGTGCGGACAAGCGCGCGGCGACGTGACCTGGACGGCCAGCTGTACAGGCGGGGTGTGTCTACGCGGCGGCGCTGCGGCGGCACGTGTCGACGGCTTTCGCGGCGGAACGACGGCGCAGGCGACGCGGTGACGCGCCAGCTGTCCCTGGGATGCCACGTTGGACTAAACGATCACGGGGTGCAGGTGGGGCCCACTGGCACCAGTGTACGGGTGGGCGCGCACGTGAGGGCGCAGACGCCGGGGCGTGGCGCTCGGTGCGACAGCGACGCGGGAACGCGTGCTCTGGTGCCCAAGTTCAGAAACCAGTTCGACTTAAGGGTGTTTGACCAGTTCAAACAATTGAAACTTGAATATAAGTTCAAAATCGGCCAATGTAAGAGTTGTAGCTGAGGTATAGCTCTAGCACTTTTGCAAAGGTTGACCGGTGATTGGATCAAAGGATTGAGCAGGAGAAAGGCTTGAACTTTGAGATTTTCTCGGCACCGTCAACAGGGCATTCTGCACTTCAAACCAGTTTTTGAAGCATTTCCACTCAAAATTTGAAATGCCACTAATTAGATGAAATGTGTCCCATCAAATTCTGAGCAACTTTTAGTTTGACAGATTTTTGAGTATTAAAGAAAAATTTTGAGATCTATTTGAGACACCAAAACAAGGTCATAGGAGCATAGGGTTTTGACCACTTTGACTAGGTTTGACCATGGTGTTTAGGGTTTAGCTCTAAGAGTTGACCACAATTAGCAACTAGTAATTATAGTTAGCAACTTGTGATCATGATTAGCAACTTGAACATGTGATTAAGCAACATAAACATCAGGGATGTTACAACCTACCCCCCTTAAACAGAATCTCGTCCCGAGATTCGGAAATTAAAGACAAAGGTAGGGTAAAGATCTTACGATTTCGAGCTTGAAGAAAACCAGGGTAGTTGGTATTTAGATAGTGCTCCGTTTCCCATGTAGCTTCCTCCTTAGAATGGTGACTCCATTGTATCTTGTACATTGTCGCCGACTTTCTCCTTGTTTTTCTCTCCTTTCTATCAAGGATTCTCAGAGGGTGTTCCACCACAGAAAGATCGGGTTCGATCCACGCATTTGCTTCATTTATAACCCTTTTCTTCGGCCCATGGACACATTTTCTTAATTGAGACACATGAAACACATTGTGGACAGTAGCAAGTCCATTCGGAAGGCGGATGCGATAAGCAACCGGTCCACATGTCTCAATGATCTCATAGGGTCCTATGTATCGCGGAGCCAGTTTCCCTTTTACACCAAATCTTTGCACTCCTTTGGTGGGCGAGACTTTCAAATACACTTTTTCGCCAACTTGGTATTCTCTAAGTACTTTCCCTTCATCAGGATAACTCTTTTGCCTCATCTGCGCGACTTTTAAGTTCTCACGTATCACTTCCACTTTTTCTTCGGCCTCCCTAACTAAGGTAGGGCCAAAGAATTTCCGTTCTCCCGTCTGAGACCAATTCAATGGAGTGCGACACCTCCGTCCATAAAGAGCTTCGAACAGTGCCATTTTCAAACTAGCTTGGTAGCTGTTGTTATAAGAGAATTCAGCTAAGGCTAGGCAAGAATCCCAATTCTTGTCGAAGTGGATAATACAAGCCCTCAACATGTCTTCTAGGACTTGATTAACCCTCTCAGTTTGACCATCCGTCTGAGGATGATAAGCAGAACTGTGAATTAATTTAGTTCCCAAGGAGTCATGCAGGTGTTGCCAAAAACGTGCCATGAATTGTGAGCCTCTATCTGAAATGATAGTCCTAGGAACTCCATGTAATCTCATAATGCGTTCAAAATAAATGTCTGCATATTGCCTGGCTGAATATGAAGTGTGCACTGGAATAAAATGTGCGGTCTTTGTGAGTCTATCCACAATAACCCACACCGAGTCATGGTGCTTAGAGGTAAGGGGTAAGCCTACGATGAAATCCATACTTATGTCATCCCATTTCCAGGAGGGTATGGGCAAAGGTTGAAGAGTACCTGCTGTTTTCAAATGACTCGCTTTGATTCTTGCACAAGTGTCACATTCTGAGACATATTTGGCGATGTCCACCTTCATGTTGGACCACCAAAAATTTTCCTTTAAGTCTTTGTACATCTTACTACTTCCAGGATGAATTGAAAATTTAAAAAGATGTGCCTCATCCATAATCTCCTTGCGAAGATCAGGGTTCTCTGGGACAACAAGACGTTGTTCAAACCAGATCGTCCCATTGGGATCTTGGCGAAAGCAACTGACCTTGGGATTATTTTCTGACAATTTCTGCTTAATGGTTTTGATTCCCTCATCACTAGATTGAGCCGTGATGATTCTATCCCACAAGGTAGATTCAATGGTTATAGCATTTATCATGCCTTGTGGAACAATTTCCAAACAAAGTTTACTCAACTCGCTGCATAAGGTATCATTATAGGTTTCCACGGACAAGCAGTTGCAGTGAGCCTTGCGGCTAAGAGCATCTGCAACAACATTCGCTTTGCCGGGGTGATAATGTACCTCTAAATCATAGTCTTTAATAAGCTCCAACCATCTCCGTTGTCGCATGTTTAAATCAGATTGGGTGAAGATATACTTGAGGCTTTTATGATCGGTGAATATGTTGCATCGGGTTCCCATTAAGTAATGCCTCCAAATTTTGAGAGCATCGACAACCGCTGCTAATTCAAGATCATGCATGGGGTAATTCTTTTCATGGGGTCAAAGTGCTAGGGAAGCATATGCAATGACTCTATTCTCTTGCATGAGCACACAACCAAGACCTGTACCTGAGGCATCACAATAAACCTCATATGGTTTAGAGTTATCTGGTTGAGCCAACATAGGTGCTGAAGTCAAGTGTTACTTAAGGGTGTGGAAGGCTTTCTCACATTTCTCATCCCACACAAACTTCACCCCTTTCTTCAAAAGTTCAGTCATGGGTTTGGCAATTCTGGAAAAATCCGGAACGAATCACCGATAGTAACCAGCTAGCCCAAGAAAGCTTCGAATTTGATGAACGGACTTAGGTGGTTTCCAATCCATCACTTCCTCGACTTTGCTTGGATCTACTGAAATACCATCGCTAGAAATAGTGTGACCCAAGAATTTCACACTATCCAACCAAAATTCACATTTTGAGAACTTAGCATAAAGCTGGTGGTCTCTTAAGCGTTGCAGAACAATGCGAAGATGTTGAGCATGTTCCTCTTCATTCTTGGAATAGATTAAAATGTCATCAATGAATACCACCACGAACTTGTCTAGCTCATTCATGAATACGGAATTCATGAGATACATGAAGTAGGCAGGTGCATTAGTCAACCCGAAGGACATGACTAAGTACTCATATAGCCCATAGCGTGTGGAGAAAGCAGTCTTAGGAATGTCACAAGGTCGAATCTTTATCTGATGATAACCAGACCTAAGATCAATCTTGGAAAAGACTTTCGCTCCCGATAGCTGATCAAATAACACATCAATGCGGGGAAGAGGGTATTTATTTTTGATGGTCACCGCATTGAGAGGTCTGTAGTCCACACATAGCCTCAAACTACTGTCTTTCTTCTTAACGAAGAGAGCAGGGCATCCCCAAGGAGAAGAACTCGGGCGAATAAAACCCTTATCCAATAATTCCTGAAGCTGTGTCTTTAACTCAGCCAGTTCCTTGGGTGGCATTCGGTAGGCTCTTTTGGAGATAGGAGCCGTACCAGGCTGAAGTTTGATAACGAACTCAACATCGCGGTCTGGTGGCATACCCGGCAGTTCATCAGGAAACACATCCGGATACTCGCAGACCACTAGAATTTCCTCTACTGGTAAGGTTATGGCCACATAAGCACAAGGATTCACAGGCTCTCTATGGGGTAAGTAGAGCGTTGAAACTCCTACGGCCGGTGAGTTGATTTCTATTCGCCTCTCAGCAATATCCAGGGTCACCTTATGTTGGGTCATCCAGTCCATTCCTAAAATGACATCAATACCGTCTAGACCCAAGGTTATAAGGTTTGTCGGAAACACCTTGCTACCCAGTTTCAGTGGTACCCCAGGAACTATGGTGTTGGTAAAGATTTTCCCCCCTGGTGTTGCAATCTGATAGTTGCTCTTAATCTGGAATACCCTTAAACCCAACTTAGTTTGTGTTTGCTTGTTCATAAAACTATGCGTAGCACCAGAATCAAACAATATCTTAATAGGTTTGCCTTGGATAGAAAATGTACCCGTCATGACTGCTGCTCCCTCAGGAATTCCCATCATGGTGGTGAAGTTGAGGCGACCCTGCTTGACTTGCACGGTCTGCTTCTTTCCCTTGTCCTTGTTGTTTTGGTTCGCTCCACGTCCTTGATTCTGCTGGTTGGACTGGTTCTATTTCTTAGGGCGGTTGCATTCACTAGCATAGTGTCCTGGCTCTCCATAGTTGTAGCACTTGCCATCCCTAGGGTTGTGGTTTGGCTGGAAAGCATTGGACTTGTAGTTCTGCTGCTGGGAAGCAGAAGAACGGTAGTCTCCCCTTTGCTGATTCTAGGGAGGCTTGGCCACCCAACGTCCAGAATGTTGGTTCCCATTGGAATTCTGGGAAACTTTCTTCACTATGCGATACTTCCTATTGGGTGTGTTGCCAGAGCTAGAAGGGGCCTTCCTCTTCTTATCATTCCTCACCTTCTTCATAGCATCTTCTTGACAAATGGCCAAGTTCACTATCTCATGATAGGTCTCGGTCTTGATGGGGTTAAGCCTTTCATAAAGCTTGGGATCTAGACCACGTCGGCAACGATCCATCTTCTTCTCATCGTTGTCCACATGGTATCCCCCATACTGACACAGATTGTTGAATTTCTGTGCATACTGGTATACAAAGTCAGAACCTTGCTTCAATGCTAGTAATTCACTGATCTTCCTATCCACCATTCCCTGAGGAATGTGATGAGTCTTGAATGCCGTTTTGAACTCATCTCAGGTGATGGCATGTCCAGCAGGTTGGGTCATCTTGAAATGTTCCCACCAGATCAAGGCAGGGCCACGGAGTTGCAGAGCTACAAAGCTGGCCTTGCGCTCTTCCGAGCATGGAAAGGTGAGAGCATCAAACCTAGCCTCAATAGCACGAACCCAGGCATCTGCCTCCAGGGGTTCATCAACCTTGGTAAAGATCGGTGGCTTCAACACCGTGAAGTGCTCATTCTTAGCCACATTTGGCTGATCATCGCGATGAGGGGCGCGTTGCTGCTGGTTGTGCAGGATCTGGCGCATCATATCCGCTTGAACTAGCAGATATGTCTCCATAGGAGTCATGGGTGGTGGCGGTGGCGGTGGGTTGCTGCCACTGGCATCACCAAACCCATGGGGAGTGTTAAGAGTGTGGCTAACCATCTGAAAAATCGTTGGAGCAGGGATTAGTCACATACTCATAATCTTGCTGATACAAGCATAAACAAGGAGAACATGTGAAACAATTCCTCTCAACAACAGAATTTTTCAGAGGAGTCAACAACAATACGCCGAAGTATAAAATTCATATCTCCCAACTCGCTTAACGGATAATGCTCAAATTTGGTCACGGGGAGCATAATTTCGTGCTCTACAACATTGGTATTCAACTGAAACTCCAATTATTAAGTTAACATATTCGAAAAATTCATTTCTTGACTCTCTATCCAGTCTGTTTTTCAGAAAACCGAGGGTCACAAAAATATGCATAACTCTCAGTTCATAGGGGCAAAGAGGCCGAAATTTTACGAGCATGTACATCATGAAATTTCCAACAACTTTGATATTCATTGCATAAACCAGATTTGACCATAAGGAGGTTCAAATTACACATCACACAAGCTGCTGCAGAAGGTCTTGCAACATTTAGGTCACACCACATTTTTACAACACATGGTTACAACACACACCAAATCCTTGGTTCACATACATAGTGGTTAATGTGTAGCACACGCCACACAAGAGAGATACTCTGTCTACGTCAGCCTATCCTCCACGGACCAAAATCAGGCCACCCGTAAGAGTATGCACGCTACACTGACTACTAACACCTAGAAGTCATCTAGGTTACCCACTGAAGAAACGCTCACAGAGGGCGAACCAATCTCCATAGGTGCGGGCTGCGGTGACTCCCTCTCACTATCCACCATAGACTGAGCGTCATCCGGGTTGCCCTCCATGGCTCCCGAAACCGGTGGCTGTGGCGGCTGTGGTGGCTGCTGCAACACAAGGATCAGGCTATTAGCGGCCTCTAAGTCGTCGTCCATCAGCTCCAGCTGCTCCTGCATCTGGGCCAGTGCCTGTATGTGCTGAAAGCGCTCATCTCTCATCTGGTCCATCTCCACTCGCATCTGCTCTCGCTGCTCCTGAAGTCCCACAATGGTCTGAACACGGGCAGCTAGCTGATCCACCCACTCTGACTCACGGTTCACCCAGTGAGCCACTCTCTCCTCTAGTGCGGTGATCCTCAGACGTGCCTCTGCAAGGTCTCGCTCTAGCCCCATGTGGCTAACGGAGATAGAGCGAAGGTGGTGAGTGCGCACTCCCAACACTCCAGCGGTGTCGAGAGCAACAGAAGACGTAGCTGTGGTAGCCATACTGCGAAGAGCCTGAAGACGGTACAGTGCTTGCACGCACTGAGCCATCTCCTGCAGTATGTCGAGTGGGGTCCTGTCCGTTAGAAGTGCAGCCATGTTCCCCATACAGCCCCTCCACGCGGGGTCCTCCGGGTCCACGGTCGGAAGTAGTCCCACTGGGGTCGACGACACCTCGTGAGGGTGCTGATCACCGAAGGTGTTCAACACAATCAAGGCGGCAACCTCAAGGGTCTCCATCAACTGAATACTCCTCACATCCGTGCTCAGGTCCTTCCACTCGGGGTGAGCGGGGTGAGGCTGCACGGTAACTCGAACACAACAACGAGGTACTCCAAGCTGCGTGGTCTCCAAAGCCTCGCACGTCGGAGGAGTGGTGTAGCCCGAAGAGCGAAGAGTGTCCCACAAAATGCGGGCAAACCCCTCGATGTGCAGTCCGTCGGTGCGGATCGTACCATCCGGGCGTACCTCCCAGAACACCTGTCCAGCCATCTGTATCCACAAATCTCCCACTGATTAGTGTGAGTTGAGAAGATGACAGATTCTATCCAGTGCATAAAAATGCATGTAACTCACAAACTGATAGTACAAAAGTGCTCAAATTTTACCAGCTACTTGGTTACATTATTTGGCCCAAAATTGGTATTCAAGGGTTGAGCTAAAAATCACAGGAAGATGCTCAAAAAGACCGAAGTTCAGTTTGCGGTCTCCCAGGAAAAACAGCAAACAGACCGGCACCAAACAGAGCATATCTCCAGATTCTCTTGCTCAAAAATTCTGAAATTTTTACAGCAGGATCTTGACTAAGTTTGCTACAACTTTTCTATCTAACTTTTCTCCAGAAGGATCTGTTTAGGGGGTCCAAAAATTCGGACCAGCAGAGTGACCTAACTTAGAACAGAGAAGACAGCAAGATAGGGAAGGGTTGGATTAACTTTTGGTGAGGTGATTTTTATCATGGATTTTGGGAACAATTTATATTTTGTTGATGGACTTAGCATGATGCAAAAATGTCTTAACCGTTCTCACAAGGCAAATCCATGCCTAAAAATCGAAGTTAATGCCGGTGGCTTGGCACAATATACGACCCTCCCTATAATAGCTAGTCGATTATCTATTCGATTCTCGTTCTTACGAATCGCGGTTAGTGTACCTGCAGAAAATGAACCTTCCGTGCTAGCATGTCACGGAAGCATCCTCATACATTACCGTTCACTATAGAAATGGCACCCATGCGTTTAACGCTGCATGGACAGCGTCCAACCTAAGATACGCTCCTTTTGAATAGAGGGTATCCCCCTTCACATGTTCGTAATGCGGAATCATGCACACGTATGGCAAAACGTGGCGACATTACAACCCATGATATATTCATATGGAATAGAACATATCATCCTTCGCATGCATTGCACACGGAAAGCGCACGTATAAAACACGTGGGCATCCAACCGAGAAGATAGGATCTGTTGAATAGATTGCCCTATCGACCCTCGCATACTCGTGATGCGGCATAACCACGTATGAGACACGTGGGTTAAGAATGTGCTGGTAGTTAGTTTAGATACACCATATATTACTAGCCACCTGAAAGAACCCGAAATTCCCTCTAGGGCCTCTTGGACTAGTTAATCCTTAACGTTCCTGACGCATTTTTGAAAACACACCTTAATCTTGCAAGTTTTATTCCAAAAACATGATATTAAGGGTGTATTAAGATCTCTGGTGTACAATCGAGCTCTGATGCCAGCTGTGACAGAACCGTCCAAATCAAATCCCATTTAACACACATAACCCACCACTCGGTCATTATGTGTTAAAGAGGAGTTAACTTGTCGATATCTGCCGGGTCAAGCCCGGTAAATCACTTACGACAAAGGATCGATAGATTGTACATCAAAACTCACACGAAGTCGAGTCCAGAGATAAACAAGTCTTAATTTATTACATCATGACCAACATAGGTTCATTATTACAAACCAAGTCTTTTGCATAAAGTAAAAGAGTTCAGAGTTCGAAACACAGCGGAAATAGACTACTAACGAGATAGGTAACATCACTAGAGGCCATTAGTGATGCCACTAAGCACTGTCGTCCTCCCACTCAACTTCCCAACCGGGTGGGAGAGAACCAGGCCATGGGAACCCATCATCATACACATCATTACCTGAAAACATCAACAAAGCAAGGCTGAGTATACTAATACTCAGCAAGACTTAACCGTCAGGTGATGAGAACATCACCAACTCTCAAGACATGCAAGCTTTATGGCTAGTGGGTTTCTTTTGCTAAAAAGCAACAAAGAGTATGTCCTTACTTTCAAGTTTTAGCTCAAAATTCTAGTTGATTATCCATTACTAGGTAAGCAACTACTGCAAGCATAAGTTGTGCAAACAGTTAAGCATACAACAATATTACTTCTCGATTCCATCATTAGGGGACATAGAGTGTATGGTTAAGCACTCTCGGATAACGGTGAGAGGCCGACGATCGATCGATTAATAACCTTGCAAAGTGGATCTAAACACACGGGAGAATGTATACCCCATCACAACGACCACAGCCCCTACAGGGTGGGGTACACACCAACCAGGTGGTTCCCAATCATCCTCGGTTCGGGATCAAAGCCCACAGTCCCTGGTACAGTTGGTCAGGTCACGGACTTACATCTTTTGCCGCCCGAATCCACACATGCACCACTGCCTAGAACCTGGGGACTACTCCCGGGGTAGTGGTAGAGAGTTTCCTTACCGGATCAAAAAGGTACTAGGCTTACCGGTCCCACTCCCGGCAAATGCTTAGTACGTTCAAACGCTTAACCACAGACCTACTGGCCGGAGCTGGTCCCATGCTCTTACCACATGAGCGGGTAGGTTGAACAATCTTATGATTCCAACATAAGACACCTATAACTCGCGAGTGACGAACATCACTCGACTTCTACCGGGTCCTTAGAGCATGGCAACTATCGGCCTAGCATACTAGTAATTGAACATAGGAACCTAGGATCATGCATCTAGGGTTTCAACTCAACTCCTGAACGTAAATGCACAATCATAACAAAGAGAGTTGCATAAGTTAAAAACATAGGTTATGCTCCGGGGCTTGCCTTCACTAGCACAGTCAGCAGGGAAGTCCTCCGAAGCTGAGTTCGGGTCTTGCTGCACTTCCACAGTGTTCACTTCTCCCTCAGCTGGTTCTCCTTCAGCGTCCAGCACCAGCTCGTAGTTCCCGTCCGGAAGTTCTACATGATATGCATATGCATGACTTTAATTATTCAAGTTTAGGGAGTGAAGTGCTTCTGAAATTTCAGAGACAAACATGGGGTGTATTGTTGGGCACATTCACCTGGATAAGATTTTATCCAACTTTTCTTTACACTAGAAAAGTGGGTAATTAGGTGAAGGTTATTATTCTTATTTGATGGTGATTATGTGCATATCTAAGTTATTTAATTTATTTTACTTCATCAAAGTAAGGGTGTTGTATAGGGTGTATTTTGGTGAGGCTTATTAATTGAATTTAAATTATACCCCAAAGTATTATTGGTTAATCTTTTTATTTCATTCATAAAGCTTGATTTACTTTGGAATTTATTTCTGGATGTTCCACACATCAGTAAACCGAGATAAAATTCACACAAGCATAAAACATCCTGACCAGGTTACTAACCAAAAATCACTTTAAACTAAGCTATAGATTGCACATGAAAAATCTATGAATCACTAGCAAGCATAAATTGAATCTTTTTATACAGAGAGCTATATATACAATCTAGGATCAAGATTTTACACAGAGCAATATCATGACATATTTGAGCTACTCAAAATTTACCAGGGTCAGAAACATAGCATAACATGCTTGATCAAAATAAATCATATTTAAGCCCTAAATTAATTTGAACTATTTAAACATGTCAAAAGCTATCCATCTATTTATCATGGGTACATCTAGTCATACTCATGCTACTGCAAAAAGATCAACCCTAGTTTCTGAAACAGAAATTACATATTAAACAGGAACATATATACTACCATTTATCAAAATAAAATCATATCTGCAAAACTATAACAGATCTATGTGCCATTTTTCTACACAGGATCAAGAATGGCCCTACTAGCAACATATCCAAAATTCACATACAGAGCAGTTATAGATTTCAAATTATTTCAAATCTATCTAAACTGATCATTTCAAAATTATTCAAAATCTACAAAGAATTTTGCAAACTTCCTTTCTAGAAAAGTTGCTTCTGCTCACAAGGATCACAGAACAGTTGAGTTTGTATTTTTCTAATTTTTATTCGATTTATTATGGATTTTCCAAGACACAGGATATTTGAACAAAACTTGAAGAATCTTTTTACATTTAGCCCCCTAGACTTTTGCACAGAGGACCCTAACAAGATTTTGATCTTTACACAGATGCCCTCAGCGGTGCAGGGGATCTCGCCGGTGGCGAGGGGCTGCCGAACCTGGCCGTGCGAGCAGCGGGGAGTGCGTGTGTGCTCACCCTGGGTTGATTGGTGGAGGCGGCTTGGTCGGGGAAGCCTCCGGTGATGGCCGGCGGCGAGGTCGGGGCAGAGCAGCCGCGGCAGCTGCAATGCCGGCGAACGTGCCGCTTCTTCGGCCAACGCGCGTGCTCGTGGAGCTTCACTGAGTCACAGGTGAGGTGCAGGGGCCATGTGTGGTCGACGGGAAGGGTCAGGGGGTGGAGCTCGTCGTGGGGACGACAATAGCGGGCGGTGGAGCAGGGGGAGATCCCGTGCGAGCGCGCCGGGGATTGGCTTTTATGCACGGGCGCGAGCTCAGGTGTGGCACGAGCTGGCCAGGCTGCATGAACGCCAGCTCGCGGGCCAGCTGGCCAGGGCATCACGGACGCGGCCCCATGGCGGCACGGCGGAGCGGCGCGTGCGCGGCTAGCCGGCGTAGGGTGCTCAAGTGCCTGGGCAAGCGAGGTTCAGCGACAGGCGAGTGCGGACAAGCGCGCGGCGACGTGACCTGGACGGCCAGCTGCACAGGCGGGGCGTGTCTGCGTGGCGGCACTGCGGCGGTGCGTGTCGACGGCTTTCGCGGCGGAACGACGGCGCAGGCGACGCGGTGACGCGCCAGCTGTCCCTGGGATGCCACGTTGGACTAAACGATCACGGGGTGCAGGTGGGGCCCACTGGCGCCGGCGTACGGGAGGGCGCGCACGTGAGGGCGCAGACGCCGGGGCATGGCGCTCGGCGCGACGGTGACGCGGGAACGCGCGCTCTGGCGCCCAGGTTCAAAAACCAGTTCGACTTAAGGGTGTTTGACCGGTTCAAACAATTGAAACTTGAATATAAGTTCAAAATCGGCCAATGTAAGAGTTGTAGCTGAGGTATAGCTCTAGAACTTTTGCAAAGGTTGACCGGTGATTGGATCAAAGGATTGAGCAGGACAAAGGCTTGAACTTTGAGATTTTCTCGGCACCATCAACAGGGCATTCTGCACTTCAAACCAGTTTTTGAAGCATTTCCACTCAAAATTTGAAATGCCACGAATTAGATGAAATGTGTCCCATCAAATTCTGAGCAACTTTTAGTTTGGCAGATTTTTGAGTATTTAAGAAAAATTTTGAGATCTATTTGAGACACCAAAACAAGGTCATAGGAGCATAGGGTTTTGACCACTTTGACTAGGTTTGACCATGGTGTTTAGGGTTTAGCTCTAAGAGTTGACCACAATTAGCAACTAGTAATTATAGTTAGCAACTTGTGATCATGATTAGCAACTTGAACAGGTGATTAAGCAACATAAGCATCAGGGATGTTACATGTACAAACTGCGAGTGTGCACCAACTCAGAACGCTCCCTGTGAGAGAGAACATAGAGTGCTCTCCTAGCAGCTTCGAAAATCCTAGCTTCCATAGTATCTCTGGTAGCAACGTCGTTGTGCCTGGATAACTTCATAGGTCCATAGTGCTGAACCCTCTTATATACGATTACTGTTACCTCCCAGTGAGGCTCAAACCAAGGATGGGTCCACATCTCACAATGGTAGATTGGATCCTCACCATATCCCAAATGGTACACTGTCATCCTTAGATTGTCAGCCATGAGAATGCCTCTCCCATCTTTCTTGTACGAGCTCACTGTCCAGACTACCTCTTCAGCTTGCTCCTCTTGCTCCTCCATCTGATCTTGATGATCTCCTTGATCACCATCCTCTGGATCTTCTTCTTCCTCTGGGATCAACTCTTCTGGGTCTTTCTTCTTCCTCACCTGACACAGTGTTGGGCTCTGGAGCAGGTGCAGGTACAGGCTGTGCTGGAGGTGCTTCCATCTCAATTTCTTCATCCGTATCACCATCATGGAAAGCATTGTAGTCCTCGTGTGGCGCGTACCAGTGAGTGGATCCCACGCGAGATGTCCTCAACCCACGAACCATCTAAAAAGAAACATGTGATGGATGAGATAGATGCCAAGAATAGATACTAAAAAGGAGAGAACCAAGTAGAGATCAAGGATGAGATGAAGCAAGGATGAAATTACTAGAAATAAAGCAAGCATAAGGCAAGAATGGCTTCTAAGATATTATAATCCTTAAATACGACCATTTTCTAACTAGGCTAACGTCTTACAGTCAACACGGCTCTGGTACCACTTTGCCAGACCCGAATTTATAGGCAAATTCGAATGCTCATATTATATGTGCGCCAGGATCAAAGTTCACACATATAACGACTCAGTGATAACCAAAACACAGTGCCAAAACGTAAAGAGAGTATTAAACTTTATTACAGACCAAAATGTCTCATAAACGAACTAATAGTAACGAGTAGCAACGCAGCGGATAGGGTCAACACCACAGGCAGTTGACTGATGACACGCCCGCCTAGAATTCGTCGAAGTCTCTAGTGATGAGGACATCCCAGGGCACGATTTGGCCAGGCGCACGAGAGTGTAGGCGGCCCATGGGTCAGGCGCACGACAGTGTAGGCGGCAGTCGTGTCCAATGGGAGTACGGATTAGCCAGGCGCACGACAGTGTAGGCGGCCCATGGGCCAGGCGCATGACTGTGTAGGCCCACGACAGTGTAGGCGGCGAAGCCGTGCACGTCCGAATTATCCCACCTTGCTTAGCTTGGGAGGAGGAAGTCACCTTAAAGGGGAGAGCCACCCTTCCCCTAATGGACTAGTCGTTTGGGGCGATTAGGCCTTTCCCTGAGGGGTGCGACGAAGGACGGTGCTAAGGTTTGCATCGAAATTCGGGTGCCGAGGCCAAACTGCGTAATCGGTGCATTGGGCTTACCATAAATCCAATCCCACCTGGGCCGGACTCATTATTTAGTATCAGAGCTGGGCCCTTGTTAAGAAGGGGAGGATGATGAGGACATCCCAAGGCACGATTTGGCCAGGCGCACGACAGTGTAGGCGGCAGTCGTGTCCAATGGGAGTACGGATTAGCCAGGCGCACGACAGTGTAGGCGGCCCATGGGCCAGGCGCACGACTGTGTAGGCCCACGACAGTGTAGGCGTCGAAGCCGTGCACGTCTGAATTATCCCACCTTGCTTAGCTTGGGAGGAGGAAGCCACCTTAAAGGGGAGAGCCACCCTTCCCCTAATGGACTAGTCTTTTGGGGCGATTGGGCCTTTCCCTGAGGGGTGCGACGAAGGACGGTGCTAAGGTTTGCATCGAAATTCGGGTGCCGAGGCCAAACTGCGTAATCGGTGCATCGAGCTTACCATAAATCCAATCTCACCTGGGCCGGACTCATCATCCAGGGAAATCTTCAAATCTCTCCAAGTTTGAACAGCATCCGGGTAGTGTCGTTGCAATAATGAAAACAAGCGTGAGCACATGCCGTACTCAGCAAGCGGAAACATAACATAACATGCAAGCCTTTATAGTGGAAGGCTGATGGGTTTAAGCATTCAGCATTTTAGTTGGTCAAGTTTTATTAGCAACATAAATACTAGAAAATGTAAGTTTATACCAAACCCACAATTAACATAAGAGAATAATGTTGGGGGTGCGCCTTAGGATACCTAAGGCTAGGGACCCCATGTGTATAAAAGAGACCCAAATAAGGGGTATAAGGGCGTATTTGTAAGGGCCAAGGACCTGATTGTAACATCCAGGGACTCAATTGTAATAGTTAAGGACCCAAATGTAATATTCAACCCCACCAATGGAAGTAATATAAACAATCACCTCCTCTCTCCTAGGGTTTGAAGGGGAGGGCGCCTCCTCTTCCTATAAATAGGACCCAAGGGGTGGAGGAGGAGGGGGTTTTTTGGCCTTTGTGTTCATTGGTTTCTTATTCAATTATCTCAAGTACTTTCATCATTCCTCCCTTTATGTCTGTTTGGGATTTCTAAAATCCCAACAGTGGCGCCCACCGTGGGCTCGCACGAAATAAAATTCACGATTACCACAACAGAAAAAGAGATTTCAAGAATCGAAGGATTCCATTCAGTCGCAAAAGTCTAAACATTTTCGTTGAGCACCTTCGGAATCTCAAAATATAGGATCTCAAAATCTCAGAATCTTCGAATGAGCAAAATCTCAGAATTTCAGAACAAACGGAATTTCACAAACCTCTAGTCACCTTCAGAGCATTGGAGGAAACACGGGGTTTCTTTAATCATCGAAATCATCCGAACTGATTGATAAAATAACCAGCGGGGGTCATTTCTGAATGTGACGTCATCATATTCACCAAAGCTGAGCTTCGGAGTAAAAATAGATAAGTACTTGAATGACTTTTTGGCCTTTTAGATTCGGTGACCGAAACGTCAAGTTTTTGTGCATGATGACAAAACTTTTCAGAATATTGGCATCCAAGGTTCCTCGGGAGTTGTTTTCGTATATTCCTAAACCACACCTGAGCCTCGGAGCGAGGAATGTTGTTGCTTTCCCGTGTATTTCATATTTTGAGATAATGTGATGTCATCCTGAGCGTGAATCATCAGAACTCTTTTAACCATTGAAGGAGCTTTGTCTCCAAAAATACATTATTATCTTCCTGTTTGTATGCTGCGGGGATGGTGAGGAGGAAACCTTCACCAAGGAAAAGTTTATGTATACAGGGAAACCAAGTTGCGTGCTGGAATCATCAGAACTCCGAAGATTTAGGAGCCACGCAGGGTGACGTCAGTTTGTGCCAGATTCATGGGGAGAAAGCTTGAAGAATCTCGTAACTTGCACGGTCTCAAGCTGAAGGCGCCTATTTTGCCTATAAAGAAAGGGTTTTCAGGATTCGTAATACTCGAGGCGGTTAATTTACCTATTTCCTAAAATATGATGAACTTCGGAATTAATGAATACCAAAAATACATGCACTTCTATGGTTCATGCTCTTTCAGGAATATGGACAATTCCGAGAATGGCCGAAAAGGAGGAATTCCGAAATCTGTTGCCACCTCCGAAGCTCCTGAAAATGAACAAATCTCGGATTGTTGGAAACCTCGAGCGGAATCTCAGAATTTTGGAGTCTCGAAACCTCTAGTAAAATCTCAAAATCTCGGAATGAGAAAAATCTCAGAATGAGAAACATCTCGGAATCTCGGAAGAAAAAAATCTCAGAATCTTAGAAGGATAAAAATCTCAGGATCTCGGAATCTCGGAACGATCGGAATCTTGGAATGAGAAAAATCTCAGAATCTCGAAATGAGCGAGATCTCGGAATCTCGGAATGAGCAGAATCTCGAAACCTCGCAACCTGGAGCGGAACGTGGTAAAATAATAGTATACTTATTATTTGTGCTAACTCCTATGTTTGCAGGTTGTATCCTTTAAATCACTTTATTTTAATGTTCCATCCTCATTTTTAACATAGTCGATACTTTCATAATTAGCCTTGTAAAAAATTGAATGAAGCAATTTTTGTAACGTCGAGCTAGATTTTAGAAAAAAAAAAGTCTGAGTTCTCTGGCTCTATAAAATTCATGATCTGTTTTGCACTCGAGGGTTCTGAAGCTTTAGGCTCCGTTTCCAGGAAGCCGAGGTTTCCGTGAATTTTTCAAGTCTGGTTCCTTTGGGAAAAAAAAACCTTGTTTCTTAAAGATTCCTTGAGAATTCTTAGGCTTCAGGCTACCAAACATTTTGGTTTCCAAAAATTTTTACCTGTTGTGAGCCTCGAGTAGTAGAAAAAAAATCTTCATGGTACAAGTTTTGTTTCCACGTTTGAAAAATTCTTGAAAATTTTCATACCCGAGGTTGATAAATTCTCTTGTTTACAAATTTCCCAACTTTCTAGGAGCCTCGAGTGTTTTCAAAGTTGGCAAATACTTTGTGTCTGGACGTATAAAGTGTAGAAACGGTACTCGAGGCTGCCAAGAACTAAAGAAATTTTCATTTTGCAATAACTCCAAGAATACAAACCAAATGTCCACTCGAAGCTAGGAAAAGTCTCATGATGACATTTCTAAGGCATTTTGAGCTTCGAGTGGTGCATATTGAGACTCGAAGCTAGTTATTTTGTTGTACTAACATTTTCCTTTTCTTACCTAACTTCCCTTGGTCTTTCTAACCCCAAAGGTACTAAAAGACCTCTTTAGCAAGTTTCTAGTCTTATGGGAGCTCCGTTGGGAATAACAAGATGTTCTGGTATACGAAACCAGTGGTTATTCTTTAAAACTGATAAATTGGGGAATCGACCAATTTAGGTCATCCTCGGCTCGTCGTATGGAACACGAGTTCTCAGATAACAATCAGTAGAGACCACTTTTACATGGTTCGGATGAATCCCACGATATTTCTCAGATCAAAGTTGATACAAAAGTGTCTTTGAATAATGCTAACGTTCACGTAAACTTCGGATTTTGTGAATAAACCATTTTTTACAAAGTGACGTCATATTGGGTGAATACCTAGTTATGAAGAATTACCCAATTTCAGGTGAAACGAAGTTTCTCTCGAACTCTATTGTGTGCGCAGGATGAGAAGTAGGAAGGAGGATGAGATACGTTGAGATAAAGTTTGTGATCAAGTTGTGGAAGAAATGGTGATCGGGATCCATGAGAATCGGAAAGACATGAGAATCACTGGAAGCGATGTTAGCATCGCTAAAGATGACGTCACACGCTAGCTCTAAGAATACATACTCAGTATTCGGGTTTTCAGGAAACTCGGGTTTTCCAGTTTGGTTCCTTTTGAAAAGTCTTCTTTTCTAAATATCCTTTGATAGTTTGTAGGCTCAATGTTACCAAATGTTTTGGTTTCTAAAACATTTCATCTTTTAGAACTTCGAGTAGCCAAAAAAAAACTTTGTGGTACAAACCTTGTTTTCTTGTTTACATAAAAATTCTTGAAAATTTTCATTGTCGAAGCTAGGAGCATATAAAAAAACAGCTTTTCTGAGGCATATCTAGCTTCGGGTGGCTATCAGCCACTTTTCCAAGGGGATATTCAAGTTTTACCCTCTCTCATAGTAGAAAGCATGGTTCGATAAGTGTTCTTTAAAAAAAAATCCACAGTTTATAAACCCGCCGAATTCTTTGACCACGCAGTGGAATGAGAATCGAAGCCAGGGTAGGAAAGGTTTCCATGTTTCAAGGCTGTATCTAACCTCGAGTGAAGACCAGACGAGTTTTCAGGGAATATATCAATTTTTAATTTTCCTGCTAAAAAGTCATAATTTCTGATATTTGTGAGAAAGTTATGGGAGATTTTCACACTCGAAGCTCCATTCAGCATGGAAGCAAAATTCTGACTGCGCCATGCACCTCCGATTAGTCATCTAAGTTTTAGAAAATGTGTGCACGCTATTTATATTGCTATACTTGTATCTCTAATAATATATCTATTTTGCAGTTCGTATCCTTGAAAAATGCATTATAGTCATACTTGCATTTTGTCACCTCTTTTAGAAGCTTAGAAATTTTTATTCCTTAGAATTTTTTTTTCTATGTACACAGTTAAAAGTTTTTTTTCTAAAGCACTAGAGGGGCTACGCTTAGAAACTCATTTCTATTCCTTAGAATGTTTTTTGCTAACTTGCAGGACTTCACCAATATGAGTATTCCTTTGCCAGTAAAAATTAATTTTTGACAATCATGTGATCGTTCTTGCTTTATGTGCGTATCTAATTATCTGAGATATCTAGAATACCGTTAAACACTTTGGAATATAGTTCGTTTTTACTAAAAAAAATTTCCTCCATAGAACTAAGTGCAAAGTTAATAGTCGAAGCAACCAAGAGTTGCTATATCGACTAAAACTGGAAGTAAGTCCACAAAAACTTTCGATCAAGCTTTTGTCGACTTATCTCTTTATTTGTGATGGTATTATGCTTCTGATCGAAACATCCTTCAAAAAATACCGATGTTTTCTCCTTTATAGGTATATTGGCTGTCATCGAATTGGGACATGATATTTGGTTCATATACACATTTGGATTTCGTCATCTATTGTAATTATCTCAACACTTGGCTTTCACCATCCATTGGAATTATCTCTATTGGTATTCATTGGTTAATGGACTCTTATGAAAAGAATGGTTTTCCAATCACCAAGTTATAACATTCGGAAGCTTATCAAGGCAATTCAGGACACTATTCTGTTGAAAATTCTCCTCTACTATGAGATAAATCTATGCACATCCAAGCATTTCATTCATACACATCAATATGCATCAAAAACATTGCATTGCATGAACGCATTACCCATGCATAAACCAAAAAAATTACGAGTCTGAGGTTTAAGACTCGTATTAATCTCTTAAAAAGATGGGTGACGACCCACAAGTTTACATTTTCTGTAATATTACATTTCTCAAGACCAAGATGCAACGGCAAGTTGCGGCCATAATCCCAAAAAACATGGTTACCCAAGAAAATCACAAGGGCCTGAGGCAACAAAGGTTGCGGCTATATTCCCAAAAAGTGTGATTACCCAAGAAAATCACAAGGGCCTGAGGCAACAAATGTTGCGGCCATATTCTCAAAAAGTGTGATTACCCAAGAAAATCACAAGGGCCCGAGGCAACAGATGTTGCAGTCATATTCCCAAAGAGTGTAATTACCAAAGAAAATCACAGAGGCCTGAGGCAACGAAGGTTGCGGCCATATTCTTAATTATGCTATTTATTATTATTGTTGAAAGTTCCTGGACTATATTCCAGCTTTCGTGCATTAGCCCTCCGGAGCAAATTGACAAACCAATCTTTATACCTTTCGGTTACAATTCAGAATTTGAAAGAAAATTCTAGCGACTGACGTCTTCATCTCTTAAGCTACAAATTCCATCTTGACATGTTTTATTCATCCTCCACCCTCGCACCCTACAAGCATGAAGGGAAAATACTTTTTCGGGAAATTTCGCTCCCTGCAGTGTTATATAAACTTCTGTATTTTGATGATCCTCTACTGGTATGATGTCACTTTGCCTTATTTTGCTAACAAAGGGAAAACTTTCACCTCCGAGGTTCACGTGAATTTAGGAAATGTTAGAAAACACCCTTTTACAAACTTCTCTTACCAAGGTTCTTAAAAGTTTGATTACAATATCCAAAACCTTCAAGATATATTAACTGAAACCAATTGTCCAAAAACTCGTCCAACACTTAGCCGTTTTTGAGTCTGAAGTGCAAACACATTTCCGGCTTATCGAAATACTTCCGTCCCAGATCCTCGAAAATGATGCCATCACCGTTTATGTGGAGTTTCAAGCGGTTATCAGAAAAACTCTGAGAATCTAGAAAGTTACGCATATCCAGCTTTTTTCTAAAACTTGTTTGTTGTTTCTTTCCGCAAGTCTTGACAAAATTCCAACCCGAAGTTGCTAGATATCTCATGTTACAAATTTTTCATCTTAATTATATGGGCATCGAAAGAGATAAAAAATAGTTTTTGGACTCTAAACTTCTGTTTATTTCTCAAATAAACTTTTGTTTGTTCGCATGTGCAAGTCGTTCACAACTATTTAACCACTTGATAAAATGTTGATTTCTAAAACAAGCAATTATCCAGATAGTTATCTGATTTTTCAATTTTGTGAACAGAGTCTAAATTCAATGGTTCTATAAAAACTCCCGATCATTTTTGTACTCGAGGGTCATAAAACTTCATGTTTGTAAATCTTTCGTTTTGTGTAAGCCTTGAGATAGGAACGGATGACATTTCAATCTCCAAGTTGGAAAAACTCCCCAGACTTTATAACTCTCTTGTTTTCCTAACCCTCAGAGCAACTCCAACAGCCTCTCTAAAACAAGTTGACTAGCTAAAATTAACAAAATTGAGGTAAAAACGTGTTCCAACAGTCTCTCCAAAACCACCCCTCGCTATCTCGGCTCGGTATCCATCCGCACCCGCTGGCTATATTCCGCGAGCGGCCCCTGCTCGCTATCTTCTCGGCTCTCGCGCACATCGGGTCCACCACGGGAAGAAGAGGCACGGCACGCGCCAAGCTCCTCCTCCCGCGGAGCTCCGCTGAGCCGTCGGGGGCATGGCCGGCCGGGAGCAGTGTGGGCTGTCGCCGGGGGGCTGGAGCGAAGGACCTCGCCGTAGTGGAGGATGGGGAAGAGCTGCCCGCGGCGGAGGGCGGGGAGGAGCTTGCCGGCCGAGACACCGAGGTCCGCCGTGATGCCAGGGTCCGCCGCGAGTCGCGCCGCCGGCCGCTAGGCAGCGCCGCGGGCTCGGCAAGCGGAGCTCCGCCGGTAGTCGCGCCGTCAGCAAGCTCCTCCCCCTCGCAATGGGGATCGAGAGACCCATCCTCCCGAATGACCCAGGAGGCGGCGGAGACAGGTGGCGCAGGCTGTGGCGGCCGTGGGCGGAGGTGGCGGAGACCAGGGTGGCGGGCGGCGTAGCTCGAGGTCGCGGCTCCCCCGGCAGCCGCTATTGCACACTTCCCTGTCCCCTCACACCTACAAATAGCACCGCACCTAGCAGCGTTCCAGCACAGCAACATCCAGCATCAACGGAGCAAGAAGCCAACAACACCAGAAGATCACATCGGGTAGTAGCAGCTAGCAATAGCGGTGCCAGGCGTGTCCGTCGTCCTGGCCGTGTGCCGCATCGTCCTGGTGGCGCTCGGTGCCGGCGGAGGCGCAGGACGGCAGCGACGTGGGGCAGTGCGTGCCGCAGCTGAACCGGCTCCTGGCGTGCTGCGCGTACCTGGTGCCCGTCGCGCCGGACCCGAGCGCTGACTGCTAGGCCGCGCTCAGGGCCGTGTCGCATGAGTGCTCTGCAGCACCATGGGCATTATCAACAGCCTGCTGGGCGGAGGCGGCGGCACCAGGGCCGCGGGCGCATCAACTCGATGCGGCTGGCGGCGGCCGTGGGCAGAGGCACCAGGCGCCGCGGCGTGTAGAAGCTCGAGGTCGCGGCCAGCGGCGGCCGCACATGCAGTAGCCTCGAGGTCATGGCCGCTGGTGGCACCAGGGGCCGGCGGCCGTCGGACTGAGTCTGGACCACAGATGGAAGAGATAAGAAATGGGTATGACACATGAGACCCACTAGCACAGTCAGATATGGAGAGCCAATTTTAAAGAGTCTGTTGGATTTGATCAACTTTTTTCTAGCTATTTCATTTTACATAATAGTTAAATCAAGATTTTAGCTAGTGATTTTTAAAGAGACTCTTGGAGTTGCTCTCAAGAGTGCTAAGTCCTGGAACCACCGTATGTTCTGCCTCCTTTGCTGTTTTCAGGACTCGAGGGTGGGGAAAATAAAGATCCTCTTTGAATACAAGTCTGTGAAAGATGGAAACTTTCTAAAGCAGTGGAGTCTCAAGGACGGTGAATTTTAGGAAATCTCGGAACCTAAAAAAAATCCTCCCCGGTTACGGATTTTTTTTGCCACAAGCACTAGCTAACCTCCACGGGATCGGATTCCTTGACTTAAATTTCTATATAAGACAAACACGAACCTCGAGGGCAACCAAACAAGAAAGATAATCACCTTCGATGGTTGCAATCCTTATATATGCATACCAAAAATCACTAAGCACAGATGGACCCTTTTTTTTTCCTTCCTTGGTCGAAGGTGTCTAGAGACACCGAAATGCAACAAATGACATATGAACCTGATCAGTCGTGCCCACAGTTAGAGAATATTTGCGTGCACTGTATTGTTTCACTCCAATTAACTGATATCGTCATCTTTGTTGACAGGATGTATCCTTTAAAGTGATCATTACTTAACTATTTTTTAGAAATTTTGCTAACCTGGTCTTCCATAGAGGTTATTTTTACTCACTATTTTTCAGATCTATCTAACCTCTTGGATCTAAGAGCTATTGTCAAAATTCGCGTATTCGGCTACAACAGCTCAAGAGGCTCGCCTCAGGAATCTATATCAACATCAACATCGGCTCAAGGGGCTCGCCACAGGAATCTATATCAACATCGACATCACCTCAAGGGGCTCGCCCCCCGAAATATTGGTCGACCTCAACATCGTCATCTACCTCGATATCACCTAAAGGGGCTTACACCAGAAATCTCTGTCATCCTCGACATGGTCATCAACCTCGACATCGTCTTCATCAATCTCCAGTTTCGCACTCCATCAGCTTGAGGGGCTTCTCTCATGAACACCAGCCAAGAAAGGCGGGGGTGTATTGGTGAACCAATTCATCCTAGTTGTATGGTGCTCATGAGAGAAGGCTTGAAGATATTGAAGCTACCTTCGGCATCGACTACATCAACTTGTAATAGGGCCTCTTTTAAACAGGAACAACTATTAGATCTTGTTGTACCGGCCAAGACCAAATAGTTGAGGGGCTATTGTTGGAGGTGCGCCTTAGGATACCTAAGGCTAGGGACCCCATGTGTATAAAAGAGACCCAAATAAGGGGTATAAGGGCGTATTTGTAAGGGCTAAGGACCTGATTGTAACATCCAGGACTCAATTGTAATAGTTAAGGACCCAAATATAATATTCAACCCCACCAATAGAAGTAATATAAACAACCACCTCCTCTCTCCTAGGGTTTGAAGGGGAGGGCGCCTCCTCTTCCTATAAATAGGACCCAAGGGGTGGAGGAGGAGGGGGTTTTTTGGCCTTTGTGTTCATTGGTTTCTTATTCAATTATCTAAGTGCTTACATCATTCCTCCCTTTATGTCTGTTTGGGATTTCCAAAATCCCAACAAATAACAACATGAATAAAGATAGATGCATCAGGTTAATCATTGACTTCCATAGATTAATCATGTGAGGGTCCAGGCCGCTCTTGACTGTGAGCATGGCTAATCGATTAGTTTTAAACACTCTGCAAAGGTTGTACATCTTCACCCACAAGTCGCGTAAAAGTTCTAGGAACTTTAAACCCAACCATGCGATGCCGGCCATGCATCATACCACACTACCTAGGTGTGATTGCATAGGGATGCTACGAGGCCTTTACAAAGTTTCCCCAGTGTGAAGCAACCCGCGAAGGTTCCGAGCCGCCGCAAAGCATAAAGTCCCCTAGTAGGTATCATGTCTTAGCAAAGCCCAACTCCCTACTAGAGCGAGTCTATACCTTGACTAACGCTCTCCTTTGCCCTTATCAGGTAAGATCACCCCAACACTAGAGTCCCTAATTAATTAGCCAAGGCAGAGCCATATGCCCTTGTGGTTGCACTGTTGTCCTGGGTGGTCGCTCCATGTTCCAATTAAGCAAGGTGATCTTGTATTAATGAAGGTATAACATAAACAAATCAATTTTCATAAAGTTCATTAATACCATCCACCAAGTTAAGCATAGCGAGAGCTACCCAACAATAAATTAAAAACCCAGGTTGATCAAGGTAAACGGATAAAAATAATCTAGTCATATCCTTAGTAGGGTCCCATCAATTTAATGCAAGCAAAAAGTAAGAACAATGAATTAAATGCATGTTGTATAGGTAAATGGGTATGCATCAAGGAAGACTTGCCTTCAACAGATCCCTGTTGCTGTTCAGACACTTGGGCTTCTTGGTCTTCAAATCCTTCAGCCCAAACGTTCTCTACGCATCACATCAAGGTACATACAAGCATACAATAGAATAAAATAAGAAACAATTACCAAACAGTATTATCAGAGCAAAACAAAGGCAAAAAGCTATTCTACTCTTCAATACGATCGTTTGGACATAAAAAACGCTAAAAACGGAGCTAAAACGAAGAAGATATGGCTAAACGAAGGTGCAAGGGCATAACTGTGAAGAAACTGGGGTTACAGGGGCCTAACAGCAAGAAACCGATGGCTAAAACGTAAAGAAAATTAAAAACAGAGGGGCTTGGGTGAAAAACTAAAGGTTTGGACCTCGGCTACTATTTCTACAAAGCTCAGGGGTTAAAACAAAAGAAAACGGACCTATCTGTAAGGATCTTTATATGGTGGAAGGACCGGCTTGTAAATTTAAAAAGGTCAGGGGCTTTTCTGAAAAACTACACGGTCATGCGGCCTTTGACCGTTATGCTGACCGGTTGACTTCGGCTGGGGTGGATCTGATCCGTCGGATCAAGATCGGGCGGCCGAGGTGTTGTACAAGCGACCGGCGGCGGCGCTAACAACGGCGAGCGGCGGCACTGGGCAGAAACCTCACCGGCAAGGGAGGACCTTGAGCTGGGGGGCTTGATTGGCGACGGGAAACGGCCGGGGAGGTAGCTGGCGTGACGGTTTGCTAATCTAGGGCACCAGGGAGGCGGCTAGGGCATCGACGACGGCGCAAAGCTCGGCGCAGCGGCGGCGGCGAAAAAGCTTGCTCCGGCGAGCTCGATCTCGTGAAGGAGGACGTCCGGGCGAAAACAAGTGGCACCCCTGGGTTTGTTACCTCCTTGCGGTCCTTCCGGTGACCTCCTTGTCGACGGGGCGGCGGCAGACCGGCGGATCAGCTGTGGCGGCTACTTAGGGTTCCGGCGGCGCAGCGCGGGAGCTCAAGGCGGCGGGGGCTTGGGGTTTGGAAGAGACGGCGGCGCAGTAGGGCAGCTTATAAAGGGCCGGGCCGGGACGGGGCTTGGCGTGCGGGACTAGGCGTCTCGGAGGCGGGGTCGTGCTTAACCGGGACACGGCCATGGCGGAGTCCGGGTTGGGGACGACGGAGGTAGGGGATGACGAACCGGCCCCACCGGTCAGCGGCTGCGGAACGGCGGTGTTCAGGCGGGCTGCGCTGGGCCGCCTTCTTGCTGGGCCGGGACAAGCAGCGGACGGCGCAGGAGAGAACAGGGAGCACCAGCGGACTTCTATGGCTGGGCCGAAACAGGAACATGCCAGAAGAGAGAGAGGGTGAGGGATAAAAGAAAAAGCTTTTGAAATTTTTAAAAGAACTCAAACACTTTGAATTCAAATTCAAATTTGAATTCAACCAAACAAAAACAATGCACCAACATGTATGCAACAATAAACTCCTATATTTATTTAATTAATTTTCAAAAATATATTTAAATGCCTAAAAATTCAATTACACCTTATATTCCTTAGACACATTCCATGTTTCTAATCAAATTTTATTGAAAGAAAATTTTTGTAAAATTAGGGTGTTACATGTCTTGTGTGGCCTTTCCTGCCACCTTTCTTTTTTCGCTGCGAGTTCGTGCGAGATCTTTGTCCTCCGGCCTGGGCTCCGGAGCGACTATGATTCTTTTTTCCTTGGCGACCATTCTGGGCTCTTCTTGGTCGGCAGGCTTTTTCTTTGAAGGTGCCAGCGTGGGTTTCTTGGTCGCTAAGAACACGGTGGGCGCCTCTGTTGGGTACACAAATCTCCCGAACATAATTAAGGTGAATGGAGAACAATTCTTAATTAATTCGTTTGAGACCGTTTGTATTAATCAGGCAGAGTTCCTTGGATCATTACACTTCCAACTTTCCAAAATCGCGACCCCCTTTACAATGAGGAGGGGGCCTCCTTTTATAGTGTCAAAAGACTAAATTTACATTCCAAGTATACCCCGAAACCCTAACATCTAACAGGAATATTCGGGGGCAAACTTGGTCTTTTACACTTGGCGCGGATTTGACGCAGTGGTTTGCGGAGCGCAGATCGGGCCGGAGATAGCGGAGCGGAAGATGCGCCGCGAAAACCGGAGGTAGTTCCGTGTTGGAACAGCCTTTGACTGGGTCTTCGCGGCTGAATTCTTGAGAAGCCCCGGGCTCCGCCAAATTGCTTCTCCCGATGCTTCATCCACTGTGTATCTTCGGGCTTCGGAGCCTAATCCTGGAGATAGGGAACGACGGGCCGGCTCGACCCCTTGGCGGAGCCGCGACCTCCGCCCTTCTAAGCCACCCTCGAGAGCTCCGAAATCCTTCCTGCAACAAAAAGCCTCGCAAACGGTGTTAACTTTTCACCACCTGATACGTGATGAAGTTGCCGAAGCCCGAACCTGTGAGTCGTTCCTGAAAAAGAGATCTTTGAGATTAGATATTTTTTGAACAAATAAATATTCTGGAGCCCTTGGCGACAACGAAGACATCCCGGAGCTTAGCTCCCTTTTTCCGCGGGGGACATGCTCTTTGTGCTAACCCTTGCGTCTTCTTGTGTGGTTTAGATTTTCTCCTTAGAAGTCAGCGAAGCCCAAAGCTTGTGTTGACTCTTCCGAAAAAGAAATCGAAGCCTAATGGTCTTGTTGATCTGGCAAACCCCCGGTGCCCAGAGGTGAGGTTTTCTACCGCCCCAACATAAGAGAAAAGAACTTTTAGCCCACCAAGACAGAGAAGAAGATAGCAACAGCACTATGCGTGAATGGACTTGTAGTCCAATGGTAGGACGGTCCAGTGGGATGTCTACCCACTAGGGTTCAAATCCTGGTGCTCGCACCTTTTCTTGGATTATGCATTAAGTGGTAAGCGACGTTCCCGTCGACGACGAGGCGTCATTGATGACTTTGGGAATCTCCAGATCTGTTGGTGCTCAGTCCTTCGGAGGTGCTCATAGGGGTAGGGTTTGCGTACGTGTATTCATAGGGGTGAGTGTGCGTGTGTGTTGTGAGCGTCTGCGTTATACTATGTAATGCTAAAAAAGCAACAACACTATGCTCAAACAATAGTCCAACAATTCTGTGGTGCCTAATTTTTTCATCACCTAGTTGTATTATTAATTGTTTAGCTTAACATTAAGTAAAATTTAGAGGGTGTTTGAATTTCATGACTAAACTTTAATTCATATCACATCGAATGTTTGATACCAATTAGGGATATTCAGTCTATTCGGTTGGTTGCTGGATGGTGGACGGTGGTTGGTGCTGATTTGTTCTGTGAGAAAAGATCGACGGCGAGGCGTCATTGATGACTTCGGGAATCTCCAGATCTGTTGATGCTCAGTCCTTCGGAGGTGCTCATAAGGGTAGGGTTTACGTACGTGTATTCATAGGGGTGAGTATGTGTGACGCCTCAGGTTTTTAATTAACACTAATGATTTGTCAAACTTGTTGACCTTGGTCAAATCATGGTCAACCTGGGTCATCACCTCGAAAACCTAGCCAACAATCACCCATAAGCACCTTAAGCAAGTCAACATCATCTACCTTGGTCAAAACCCTAGTCAAAGTGGTCAAACCCCTTGATGTCAACATCTTGTCTTGGAACTTTGGCCACGTTCTCCAAATTTTGTCTAAACACTCAAAAATCTGCCAATATAAATGTTGTGCAGAATTTAGTGGGACACATTTCATCTTTAGGGTGGCATTTGAAATTCGGAGGAAAAATAGCTCAAAAACTCAAGTCAAACGTCTTTTCACTGTTCCTCGGCGCCATGAAAGTCAGCAACTTCACCAGCAGTTCATGCTCCAACCGTTGCTCAAAACATATGTCGACCTTTGTGAAAGTTGTAGGTGGTGGTCTCCTCTACAAGTTTCCTTTTTGGCGAATTTGAAGTTCTAATTGAAAATTTTGAATTCGAGGCGTTCAAACAGGGGCACTTTCAAATGGAAACGGGCACCGACGCCCTGGAGCGCGCTCCCGCGGGCCGGCGTGTCGCGCCACGCCGCCACGTGGTGTCTCGGCGTCCGGGCCCCCCTGTGTTGGCCGGTCGGCCGCGCGCCTGAGGCCGGCATCATCATTGGCGCCCGCGCCCCGAGCAACTTGGGGACGCGCTCCTCCACGCGCCCGCGCCCGCCAGCGACCCGGCCGGACTCCCCACCCGCCATTGCCGCCGGCGACGCCTGTGCAGGCCTGCCGCGCCTGCTCTTCCCCTTAAATCGCCCCTTGCTTCGAGGAGGAGCTCCCCAACACCCTACTGCCTTGCCCGCCTATTTAAACGGCACCTCTTCTCCCCTCGCGCGCGCACGCACCTCTGCCGCCCGCCATTGCCGCCGTCGCGGTGAGCACGTGTCTCCGCCCGCTCTCGCCGCCGGCCAAGCCGTCCAGCAGCTTCCCTAGGTCCCAGTAAAGCTTCCACGGCCGCACGTTGACCCACTTTGCCTCGAGCCTCGCCGGAATTCGGGTGACCGCGGGCGCACCGCCGCGGACTCACCGCCTCCGCTCGCCGGAGCCGTCTCCGGCCAAGCCACCACCACCAATCAAGTCGTGGTAAGCTCAATCGAACACCCCGGTCATTTGTTTGCCAGCCCTGGGCGTGGTTCGCCACCGGCGAGCTCATCGCCGCCGGCAAGGGCACGGTTGTAAAACCCGAGGGCATATATGTGAACTAGGGACTTGGTTGTAATGATCTTTAACTTAGTTTTCTAGCAACTTAGTCCAGCACCTTAGAAAAATCTTAGAAATTCGTAGAAAAATCAGAAAAATGCAAACCCAATTTTGTTGGTTTCAGTGAGACCAGATATACAACTTATACAAAGCATGACCATACTTTTGACTTACAGATTTTGAATGAAAATTCAAACTCAGTTTGACACCTTTTTACTGTAGTTCAAAATCTAGAAAAGTTATGGAGCTGAATTTTGGATATGTTTCTAGATATGTCATTTGTAGGCTCTAGACAAAAGTTTGCACAAAGTTGTTGAACAGATCTTTTTATATGATTTACTTTGCATTTATGCCATTTCTGCCTTAATGATTTTTGTAGCAAAATGTAAATAGATTTTTGTGCTCAACTTGTGGCTATGCTCATGATATGCCTAGATTCAACTTTTCTGCATTTACCATGATTTTATCTCTGCCAGAAGTATTTAATCTTGTTTTATGCTTAGATTTACATTTAAATGCCTAGTTCAAATTTCAAATTTGATCTTGATGTGCTTGTTGGTTTCCTAGGCTTGTTTTAGGTCAGAGATGTTGTAGGTTTGAGTTGGGCTGCAGAAGTGCTTTATTTATTTATTTATGTATTTCTCATTTTTCTAGTAGCTAGGAAATGTCTTTTTGATATATAGATGTTATGGCCCTTTTAACTTCAAAGCTTGGACCAGTGGCTAGTTTGGGTCATTAGGACCAGCAATGCACCCTTTTCTCTGTTTTTATAAGTTATTTTGTAATTAAAAGTTTGGAATCCATATAGGCTTCATACTAGGTTTAATTGGGAAAAGTCATTCTTGCTCCCTTAAGGACTTGTTAAAGTGTTGTTTAGCTTAATTAGGGGCTATAGATCCACCCTTGCTGTTTTGTGTAAGTAAATAGCTTTAATTGCTTAAATGTGTACACAGTCACTATTAAAAAGATTAAAATAATAAACCTCCACTTGTAATGACTTTAATAGAAAGAAATGTTAATTAATTGTTTGTCAAGGTGAATATGGCCAACAAGAGTTGGATGTGATAATTAAACTCTCACTCCACACTTTAACCCTGCATGTGCATCCCGTGTAGAACTCCCCGACGGTAACTACTCGCTCGTGCCGGAAGCCGAGGAAGGAGGAGCTGACACGGAGCTACAGTACGTGGAAGTGAACGAGGACACCGAGGACCCTCAGGCTAACTGTGCTGACGAAGGCAAGTCCCGGTGCATTAACCTGATTGTTTTCGGAAATTCATGCAACTATCTATGGATGATTGTGCATTTACGTTCAAGAGTTGAAATGAAACCCTAGATGCATGATCCCTAGGTACCTATGTCTTTACTAGTATGCTAGGTCGGTAGCTGCTATGCTATAGGACCGTTGCAAGTCGAGTGATACTTGTCACTCGCGAGAATAGGTTCTTATGTTGGAATCATAAGATCTTTATAAATGGATTGCTCATGTGGTAAGAGCATGGGATGTGGGCTCCGGTCCAATGGCTTTCGTGGGTTAAGTGTTTGAAAGTACTAAGCACTTGTCGGGAATGGGACCGGTACGCCTAGTACCTTAATGACGCGGTGAGGGATCTTACTATTACTCATCTTGGGATGCGTCTCACGGCTAGCTACCGGTGGTGCATGGTGATTCTGGGTGTCTTGCGGGGTATGCCCGATAGCCTGTACCAATGACTGTAAGATTCGATCCTGAGCCGAAGAGTTTTGGGAACCGCCTGGTTGGTGGGCTCTTGGTGAGTACACCCTACCATGTGTTTAGGTCTACCTTGCAAGGTTTAAATCAACTGGTTGTCAGCCTCTCACCGTTATCTGAGACTACTTATCCAACTGGCCATGATATCCCTAATGATGGAACTTTGTGAATATTTCTGCTTGAATAATTGTATTGCACAACTTATGCTTGCAATAGCTTGCTCATGTAGTAAAGAGTAATCAATTAGACTCTGAGCTAAAATCTTGAAAGTAAGGACATACTCTTTGTTGTTTTTCAGCAAAAGGGACCCCACTAGCCAAAAAACCTTCCATGTCTAGAGTTGGTGATGTAGCTGTCACCGACGAGTAAGTCTTGCTGAGTATTATTATACTCAACCTTGCTGTAATTTGTTGATTTCAGGTAATGCTTTTAGTGATGTGTGGCCTGGAGAGATCCCGCCTGGCTGGGAGCTGGAGTGGGTGGAAGACGAAGAGTAAAGGCATCATGGCAGGCCTCCTGTGATGCTCATCGCACCATTTAGTTTAATTCCGCTGTTTTCGAAACTCTGAACTTCTTTTTCCATGTCAAGTGCTTCGGTTTGTAATAATTAAACCCTTCGTGGCAGATTTTGATTTAATCTTGTGTTGTACTCTGGATTCGCCTTCGCGTAAGTTTTAATGCATATTTGTCGATCCTTTGTTGCTATGCAAGTGATTTCACCGGGCGTTAACCCGACAACTAACGACAGGATGATACTTTATTATCGCCTAATGACCGAAGTGGATTGATTTAGTCGATAGTACGGTATTTTCCTGAGCGGGTTGTCACAGTATGCGGGTGTGTTGTGAACGTCTGCGTTATACTGTGTAATTTAAAAAAAAGCAACAACACAATGCTCAAACAATAGTCCAACAATTCTGTGGTGCCTAATTTTTTCATCACCTAGTTGTATTATTAATTGTTTAGCTTAACATTAAGTAAAATTTAGAGGGTGTTTGAATTTCATGACTAAACTTTAATTCATATCACATCGAATGTTTGATACCATTTAGGGATATTCAGTCTATTCAGTTGGTTGCTGGATGGTGGACGGTGGTTGGTGCTGATTTGTTCTGCGAGAAAAGATTGGTGCCTGATGCTGATTTGTTCTGAGATAAACTAATAGCTAATAATCCATATGGACATGGCGATTAAATATAGACTACTTCATCCGTCTTAAAATATAAGGACTTGTTGACTTTTGCGGATCACATTTGACCGCTCGTTTTATTCAAAAAAAATTATAAAAATATTATTTATTTTGTTATGACATGTTTTATCATAGTGTATATTTTAAGTATATCATAATTATTTTTATATTTTCATAATTTTTTAAATAAAACAAGTGGTTATACGTGATCAGCAAAAGTAAACAAGTTCTTATATTATGGGACGGAGGGAGTAATTACAAAACTATTTGCACATACGAATGCAATAACAGATGGTTAAACGCGCAATTCATGAGTCCCTAATAAAAATGCATAGCCGAAATAAATACTTTTTTATTTATCAAGAATGAGAATTAAGGGTGTGTTTAGAGCCTAAATGTTTGGATAAAGTTTGGCAATTCTGATCAAAATTGGTGCAAAATACACTGTAGTGTTAGATGAATAGTGAGAGGTGATGTGATCGGATGTGATAGATGATGGAATGTTTTTTGAAAAAATTTAGGCTTCTAAAAACACCCTAAAATGTTTACATTCTCCGAACAGCGTTCATGATAGATCGGACGGTCATAGAACAGCCTGACCCGTTTCCTCTGTATTACGTCTCGTTCTTGGTGACATCGGTCACCAACCAGTCAATCCTCCTTCACTTCCGACCAGCGACCGTCCCTAAACCCCTAAGCTAGGGTTTCCGCCCATGGCGACCACCCCGCCGCCGCCGGCGGCGTCGATCCTCAACACGCTCGGCGACTTCACGTCGCGGGAGAACTGGGACAAGTTCTTCGCGCTCCGCGGCACGGGCGACAGCTTCGAGTGGTACGCGGAGTGGCCCAACGTCCAGGCCCCGCTCCTCGCCCTCCTCGGGGACCGCGGCGCCGCGGCGGAAGGGGCGGGGGCGCCGGAGATCCTGGTGCCCGCGTGCGGGAGCTCGGCGCTCTCGGAGCGGCTCTACGACGCGGGGTTCCGCCGCATCACCAACGTCGACTTCTCCCGCGTCGTCGTCGCCGACATGCTCCGCCGCCACGCGCGCGCGCGGCCCGAGATGCGCTGGCGCGTCATGGACATCACCAGCATGCAGGTACGGCCCGCGCGCTACATCCGACTGCGGTGTATGGGTTGGTTTGGCCTCGTATAGAGCTTGGATTTTGGCTTTGCTGGCCATGCTGTTGCCTATTGCAGGGATAATTTGGGGGTCACTGTTAGTTCCGTAGTTGTAAGTTTATTAGATGAAACTTTGAAACGGTCAAATCTACAATACTATTTTGACAAATTGGAGTCGTGAATTTTGATCCTGCTGCTGATGTTGGAGGTACTATTAAACTTTCTGCATTGCAAACTCCTTGATTGGACATGATATTATTATCATATTGTTGAGATGCTGTTGATCACTGAATGTGGTATCAATGTAGTTTTTTATCTGAGTCACTGTCAATTACTCCCTTTGTTTCAAATTGTAGGTTGTTTTGGCTTTTTTAAATACATAGATTTTGCTATGAATCTAGATATACATTATGTCTATATACGTAGTAAACTCTATGTATCTAGAACAGGCAAAATGACCTACAATCTGAAATGGCGGGAGTACCTGGCATGCCAACTCTTCTCGAGCTCATTTTTTCTTGGTCATTTGAGCAGGCATTGAATTTAATTTAGTTATGTTTGCTTGACTTGGGGTTTATGAGTGAGTTGTAGCGTGTTTATAAATTGTTGTCACCCCAATGCAGCTTACAAGAAACACACTACGGTTGTTGATTCATGGTTTCTGCACCATGATAAATGAAATCAATCCAGAGGAAGATACTTTCTTTGATTGAGATTCTGAATGGCCCTGTACTATACCTGCTGGGCATTATTGTGTGATACCTCTTAAAATGATTTGTGAGCTATCTGTGTTGCCTGGTTCTCTAAATTTTTATGCCCTACCAAATTATAGTTTGTCTTTGACCCTTTCCTGTAGTAATTGCTGGGTGCTCCTAAACTTAACTTTTCTAGTAAAATTACATGGCATATTAAATTGCTTCTTTGCAAGTCCTTGAATGCCATACTTGCCAGCTTTTTATGTTGTATCTCTCCATCATTTATTAATACACATGCTTGTCAAAAGTACTTTGACATATCTAAATGCCACTTTGCACATGGATCGTCTGGCTTCATAGCTGGAATTTTTCCATTCTTGATAAATTCAGAAACTCTTTATACATATTTCCTATCAACACTAGCTGACATATCCGATTTACCAGTTTGCGGATGGGTCATTTGATGTCATTCTGGATAAGGGAGGACTGGATGCTCTTATGGAGCCAGGGGCTGGGACACAACTGGGGACAAAATATCTAAATGAGGTATGTTGGTGGATTTATATTGAACTTTAAATGCCCTCTTTAGTTGTTATAATGGATATATCCCTTGACCCTTGGTCCTGATGGAAATGCTATTTTCATAATTAAATTTATGACGGAGCAGGCGTCTTTTGCAGGCTAAGAGAGTTTTGAAATCAGGAGGGAAGTTTGTGTGCCTTACCCTTGCAGAATCCCATGTTTTAGGTTATTTTCTATCAATTCTCACCTTCTCTTTACCTTTTCACATTTCGTTTTATTGACTTATCATGCATCTCCAGATTTCAAGGTTTGCACTTTTTTAGATAGTTCAGAACTTTTAACCATGACACTTTGTTTTTCCGTATGTGGTTTTACAAAGAGAAAATCTGACCATAACTATTTATAAGTACATGTTAGTATGTGGAACCATTTTTTAAACAATAAATCTGATGTTTTCATGTAGCCAATTGACATTGTTTCACAAATATTGGTGATCAGGAAGTTTATAGGTTCGACTACACAGATTCTTAAAAAACAATAATAATTGAATGGTGGGACTTACGATGTTTTCCCTTTTCCCTTCTTGCAGCACTTCTCTTGTCTGAGTTCAGATTTGGATGGGACATGAGTATTCAAGCTATAGCTAGTGAATCCTCTAAAAAATCTGCCTTCCAGACATTCATGGTGGCTATGGTAAAAGGGAAGATGGGTGCAGTTCAAACAATAAAATCATCATTGGATGAGTCTGCTGAATACTGTAACATGAAACAGGTATTGTTGATTCTTCAGATAAACTGTATGAATAAATCAATAGTTTAACTCAACTCATGATATTTGTTCATTTCATCACTTCTGTATGTTTGTGCTGCAGGCAAATGCTGTGATTCGGGCTCTTGGAAATGAGAACATCATCCGGGAGTCATACTCTTCTGGTGTTGATGTGCTCCTCTCATTGCGTGATCTTCAGCTAGGAGCTGTAGGAGATCTGAGAGTAATTGTCCCAGGACGAAGGAGGCAGTTCATTCTTGGTGAACAGGAGACTTCACTCTATTGCTACAAGGCTGTATTATTGGATGCCAAGAAGCAAACAGAAACATTTGTATACCATTGCGGAGTTTTTATTGTGCCTAAGGTCTGTTTTGTTCATTTGCATTGTTGCTTTCTCAGTATTTACTGTTAATTGTCTAACTGAATCTCCCGCCAATCATCTCCTTGATCAGTTCTGTCTTGGAAGAAACAAATCTAATTAGTGGATGCATTATCATGACGAAACGAGTTTGAAAATCTGGAGGAAATAGTAAACTAGTTCTGGGGTGGGGTGGGTCCATTTCCATTTTCCTTTTTCTGATGGAAGCCTTCAACCTATGCTCTTCACACTATCTAAGTGTAAACGTGACCTTAAATAATATTCTAGTTCTGCATACACATACACATGCTTATTTGATTGATGTGATGAAATGGTGATACTGGACGAGAAAAGGCAAACAACACATTTACTTAAAACTATGTAGTATTTACGAATCTTTCTAAAACACCTTCAATGGAAGTAATTAAGTGGGTGGAGAATAAATATCATGCATATATGTCAAGTTGACCAAGTAAAACTCCAGTGCATGTGCTGGGGGGACACACTGTTGGAGGCCTTTTTTGAAAAGGAAGAAGAAAGAGAGGCTCTGTAGAAAAAAATTGAATTGGGACATGTAGCTGGTGCTTGCTTGTGAATTTGGACAGAAGTTTTGGGTCTGGAAGGATAAGAACAGTGTGAAACAATATGTACCAAGGACAATGAGTGATAGACAAGCTACCTCACAAGTCTTTGAGTTTATAGAAGAAAGGATCTCTGGCCTAAGGATAGATCCTCTCTTGCCTGGGGAGGATAATGCAGCAGAACGAACAATGGCATATCCAAGATGCTGACTTTGATTAAAACTGTGTCTTGCTGATCAAACTAATGCTGAAATATGCTTGATTATATGCAAACAAACTGTTGGCTACAAAAGGATTTACAGTAACACATGCAGCCATAACTGTTACTTAGGAAATAACTTAGTTTTTGGGCTTGAAAGTTGCTAAGGAACATATTTCGATTTCAGGCTCGAGCTCAGGAATGGCTATTTGCTTCAGAAGAAGGACAGTGGCATGTTGTTGAAAGCGCAAAGGCTGCCCGTCTAATTATGGTACAATAATTTTGAGTGCAAACCCAGCGTTATTGTTACACTGTTATTTATGATTATGTCGCTGGGTTTCATTTCACCTCTCATAATTGTATTATGCTAGGTTTTCTTGGACAGCAGACATGCAAATATCGACATGGATATTATTAAGGTGGTCTTGTATTACATTTTTTTGGAGATTGCAAAAGGCTCCTATTTAATATGTTCCCTGTCCTAATATTATTGTTTTTGCTATTTCCAGAAGGATTTGTCTCCACTTGTTAAGGATCTAGAACCTGGAAATCCTGAAGAGGAGGCCCCTGTACCGTATGTTTCAATGCTTTCTAATTGGATTTTCATCACTGTTTATTATTAAAGTATATCCATTTGCAATGTTCAGACACTAATTAATTCAATCAAATTTATTTGACCAAGATCAAAAAGTTTGTATTTTGTGCAAACAAGGGTTTTATTACTAACCAAGGACTACATTAAGGTTTTAAAATTGGTTAGGAGTAATGATTACATGGTTTGAATAGAGGCCCGCTGATGCCAAATAAGTTTGATTTGTATTTCTGCTTGTGACCATATTTTAAGGAAAGATAGGAACTGGGCCAAGCTTAGTTGGTGGGAGCCTTTTTTACTCGAATTTGAGAGTTAGTTTCTCCTTTGTTTGCAGTGTCACTTAGTTCCCTAGTAGGTTAGTGAAGCTTCAGTAATTTTTGTTAGGTAATATAAATACTGTTATGACACTCCCCCACAAATGGGAAGAACAAGGACGCCCATTTCGTGTCCCATGCATACTAAGTCTGGATCTTTCGGTGCTAGATGGGAGAAGAAACCAGACCGACATACCTGATCCCTGCAGCCCCTGGATTCTTCCCTCCGGAAGCCAAGTGTTGCACCACTGTCACTACCAGACGGCCCAAAACTTCTGCACAGTAGCCAACAGGATCTGGATCTCCATCTAGATCTCCAGATCCGATGAGCTCCAACCCCACCGATCCGTCGTTGGCACTGAAGCGAGTGATGACGAGGTGGAGGGAGGGTTGGAGGACCTTATGGCATAGTGGCCACCAGCCACTACAAGTCCACATTGCAAGTGCAGGCAGAGAACCACGTGTCCCCTCACATCCGAGGCCAGCGAGGCCATTGGAGGCAAAGGGGACCAACAGCCTCACCGTTCATATTATAAACACAAATGTGAAGTTAAAGTTAGAAATCACAGACTAATTTAATTCAGAGGGTATTTTATGACTAATAAATTTGGTACTGTTACGACAAGACTAAAGAGTCATGGTATGGTAAATGAGTGGGACGCAAATTCTGGAAACAGGTGTGGAATATACAAGTGAATAACTGGGACAGATTCTATTCTCTTATTAATATTATACTTCTGGTAGCTGACTTGGTACTTACTGAAGTGAGATATGTGATTGTTCCAGACTACAAATTGGCAGTAACATTTCTACTGAAAAATGGCCTGAAATTAACTCTTTTTCCTTCATTTCTTGGAAGAACCAGCCACTTTTGACATCTGATAGTAGTAATGAAAATTCTCAAGTGAATGACTTGTGTACAATTAGTTGCATGACCGAAATAAATCCCTGTGGGCACTGTTGAATTCTTTTTCAATTGACTTTTTTTTTCAAAAATACCAACAACCTAAATTTTTGTTATCTGATCTTCTGGTGATTGTATGTGCAGGTTCATGATGGCTGGTGATGGTGTGAAACAAAGAGATATTCTGCAAGAGGTAATTATAAATATATATATTTCCTTCTATAGCCATTGATTGGTTTAGCTAGCTGGGGAGTTGATTAGGAGACATCCAACCCAATCTCCTCATTTTACATCCCCTGTTCCATATTATAAGATGTGCATGCAGTTTAAGAGTAATAAAACCTTGTAATCTTCAACCAACAACTAGCCTCACATGATATGAATCTTGTATGAAAATAGTATCAGTGTGTTCACATTTGAAAGTACTTTGTTGTGGTTAGAATTTTGTTGCTCACAACTATTGTAGCATAAGAGGAACTAAAAGTCAAAGCCTAGTTTTGGAAACTGTGCTGATGAGTCAAACCATGCCTTATATTTTGAAACGGAGAGAGTAATATACAGTAAAATGTGCCAAAACTTAAGTGTAAACCATGCAACTCCAATCTTGGCTAGAAGATTCAATGTTTGGCCATCATCAATTGGTGGGTGGACTTAATTTGGTTTTTTTATTTGAGGAGTCAGCAATGTTGTCTTCTGTTGCCTGGCTCCTAGGAATCAAATTATGTGACTTGCTAGAAATGCACATGCCTGCTATTAGTTTTCTGGATGCTGAGATGGGACTAAGAAGTGAACTGTATTAATACTGTCACAGTTCACTTAGCGGTAGAGTCTGATTACAGTTGAGCTGCGAACTTGCATAACCTTCTCAGCTGATCTTTTGTGTTGCATTTGGAAGGCCACCTCAGAATTAACTGGTCCAATGGTTGTGGAAGATGTTGTCTATGAAAATGCTGATGGAGACCAAGGTTCCATGCCTGAGAAAATGTTCCGGCGCCTTATTTTTGGAAGAAGTTCTGGCTTAGTGCAATCTGAAGCGTTGCTAATCAGAGATCCTCACAGTGATGAGACAGATAAAAAGAATAAAAATGCATCTGCAACATCTAAAAAGAGAAGGAGCAAAAAAGGTTTGTTCCTTTTTTGGTTGCTTGCTATACCCATTGCTTTCATTGTTACTAGCTGATATTTTTCCTCTCTTGGGCCCGCATATTGATAGATTACTTCCTTAAAGTCATAGATCCACAATCTGAGAGTTTCTGTTAACTGATAACTCATTTCTGTTGTGGGGGAACGTATCTAGTGCAAACCAACCTCTCCGTGCGAACATGCAATAATGTTGATCCAAGAGGGCGCATGGGGAAGTGGGAGGGGGGTTTTTGCAAAAGTGTGATTAGGGGCGGGTGGTTAAGTGTAAAACTACCTAATCTCATGTGTCTCTTGGGTCAACATCATGTGGTCCAGCTTATTAGTTTACAAGGTTGCACGAAGAGGTTGGTTTGCACCTGATATGTTGCCATGTTGTGGAGAGGACATCATGTATCACATATTTTTATATAGCAGAACTGATCAGTAATCACTTCTAGTTCTTATGGCTATGAGCTGTAGCTAATTTTCAGTCTATGTATTTTGTTTGCGAATATTTGTTCAGTTAATACACGCAGACATAATTATTTGAAGGGAAATTCATCTATTGATAGTGGTGGTGATATGGTCAGTTGGGCACTGTAGCGTGAACAGTACCCGTGAGTAGAGATAAGGATCAGTTGGTTTGTTAGGATAAGGATAGAGATAAGATTAGATGGATTTGGTTAGGATATTTCTTAAGGGTCTAGTCAGGGATCTCTATATAAGGAGACCCTATTGTATCAGTTGAAGGCAAGCAAGAACCCTAAAAGTAGTCAGAGCCTCCTAGGGAGGGTGACGAATAGGTTCTTCGGGCTTATCATATCAGGTGGGGTGGATGTGTGGTTACAGTTGGAAGGATAGATTGCGTGGATTGTATTGCATCGAGCCCCTAGGGCGGTATATATGAGAGTACAGAGTCTTGGAGGGTAAGGCACCTCCGTGGATACATATGGCAGTCCGGGATTCTATCCTAACCTACCATCTATACTCTAACAGTTACCTTGGCCTTTATAATCTTTTGCTCCCTAGGAGTTTCAGAAATCTTATCAAAGTAATCAATGCTTACCATAATCCAGAATTGTTGCAGAATTTGTATGATTTTACTGCATTTCTGGTCATGGCATTATTCTTTCATACTAGATTCACTTGATCATACAAACTGAGTGTGGGGGGTGTGTGCTTGTATGGCCATTTTGGTCTTTTTCCTTCTATTGTAACGCAATGATACACAGTTCTCTTACGTATTCGAGGGAAAAAAAGATTCACTTGATGTCTTGATTATACAAAGAATGATAAATCCCCTGGTTCTCTTCTATTGAGTTGATGAATGTTGGAACAACTACAGTTACCTGATTCTTGTTGTTTCATCACTTGATGATTTTCTTATACTCCTAACTCAATGAGCTATTCAAGATTAGGCACTAACTTGCATTTGTTCTTCTGTTGTTTTAACATCCAATTCTTGGTGTTTACATGACATGCAGGATCCAAGAACAGTCTGAAAGTTGACCATAGCTTTCTTGGTAGCTCTTATCGCAGCAGTATCATATCTGGGCTTTCCTTAGTTGCATCTGCTCTGGGTGCTGCTTTTGCATCTGGAGAAAAAGTAAGTCTTATGCTTTCTAATAGGATTTGTCTTTTAAGTAGTTGAACTGTTTTGTTGATCCAGCTTCGTTCTTGTACAATTAGTTATTAATTATTTGTGTTTATGTAACATTTTTGTACCTTACGTCCAATTTACATTTTGTAGGTCAGCACCACTGTTATAGGCCTTGGTGCTGGTTGTTTCCCAATGTTTCTCCGTGGATGTCTCCCTTTTGTAGATATTGAGGTAACAGAAAAAAAAACTTTCATCTTCAACAAATGATTGAATGTGGTGATCACACTTCTCAAATTTACAGGTTGTTGAGTTGGACCCCTTGGTAGCCAAGCTAGCAAGCAAATATTTCGGTTTTTCAGTGGATGAACATTTAAAGGTGGGCTGCTGTACTCCTAGAATAAGACAGCTAATCATACTCCTTTGAATAACTTGGACTTCAACTATTTTCCATTGATATTTGAAAATTTCCTTCCATACCACCGTTTAACTAAAACTTTTACTGTATGCCAAATTGCTAATTGAAAGATCATTTGGCCTTGTTCCATCAAAGTCCCATAAGGGCACAGTGGCAGAGATTAGGAGTTATGGAATGTTATGAAAGAATAATGCCATGACCAGCAATTATTCGAAATCATTGTCAGATTTGTGTACCTGTAACTTTGGAATCTAATGTTGATCGAACATATGTGGTTTACTTAATGCCTGTACAAAAAAAAACATACATGCCAAAATACCCATTTTCATGGCAAGCTATAACATTTTTACTCTGGTCATAAAAAGGTGACATTTTAGGTTAACTGCTAACTAAAACATACTAATAATTTGAAAGTGGTTTCACCGTATTTGTTTTGAAAAAAAGTTTCATGATATCATAATTTCTCTATGATTTACAGATACATTACAAAATAACTAATCATTGAAATTAAAATTTGAAGACTATCAATGTTCAAAATAACATTTTACATGGACTTATTATTTTGATCTCAATAATTTGTTAATTTCCTTGCAACACCAAGTAACCAGAATAGCACGGGGAACTGATAAGGTTTTCATTAGAAAACTGAAAAAGCATGTTAAATGATGTTATTTCTTGCATTTCTGATGTGATATTTTTAATGATGACGAGCCTATTTTGGAATTCAGATCTCCCTGTGTTTCTTATTGATGTGTTTGGTGTTCGTAATACAGACCATGTTTTTCTATCATTGAGCTTCATTGCATCTTTCCGACTTCCCACATGTTAGGTGCATTTGGGGGATGGAATCAAATTCGTTGAAGACAATGTTGCTGTAAACCATTCTGTATCTAATGGCATTGCCAGCAAAGCGATCAAAATTCTTATCATTGATGTTGATTCATCTGACCTAAGGTATTTCTTTTCCATATCTCTCAAGCCATTGCATTGCCATTCTTTTACCAAACGATTTATTCTCCATAGACTGACAGCCAATGGTTATTCCCACAGCTCTGGGCTGTCTTGCCCTCCAGAAAACTTTGTCGAAGATCCTTTCCTTCAGAAAGCAAAAGAGTTCCTTTCAGAAGGTGGTCTTTTTATCATCAATTTAGTCTCGCGATCATCTTCAGTTAGGGAAATGGTTGTTTCAAGGCTTAAAGCGGTAAGATGTCTGATGCCCTTATGGCTTACACTGCATGGAATCAGTTGTAAGAATCAGATAACTCAGATATCCAAATGCAGCACATCGCTTAATATGAACTTTATTTTGTAGGTCTTTGAACACCTGTACTCGCTACAACTTGAAGAAGACATAAATGAGGTTCTATTTGCGTCCCCAAGCGAAAGATATCTGGACGTCAATGATCTTGATGCAGCAGTTACCAAATTGAAGGATTTACTCAAATTTCCGGTGGACGTGGAATCAGATATGAAGAAATTGCAGAGGCTCCAGTGACAGTCTCACCTGATGCTGAACATCTATTTGGGTCCACCAGATTTTGAACACATCTCAAGCTTTTACCACCCAGAAGATAGGATCCGATTATCTAGGCGGTAGGCATGCATGTTTTTCCCATATTTTTGCCTTGCCAACTTTTGTATGGGTAAAACAGTGCCAGATTACGGGAGCGGAGTGGAGAATATAGAATGTGCATGATGAGTGGTTGTGCCAGTTTACAAATCTAGGCAAATCTATGGAGGTTGGATTGATTTCCCAAGCTTGTCCGGAACTCCGGATACGTGTGAGTTGCTAAAAGCAATCTCAGATGTATTCACACTTCAGCTTATCCTTTAGGTGTTAGGTCAGATGAACGTTCGCTAGATACCAAAGTAATGAATGCCAGCTGTTGCAACGGTGGTGATTCATCGGGCGGAGCAGGAAGAACGACAAGGGAGGTGGGTGTCGTTTTGAAGCTTGCAAGTGCATGGATTTGTGTGAACTTGGGGGAATTTGAGCTCCTTTTTGACATGAGAATTTGAATTCAAGGATTACTTGGAACCTGATGAAAAAAGCATGGGGTGGTGGAGCATGTGACAAATGTTTTATATGAGTTCCGGTAGTAGATTGCTTTTACTTTGCAGGACTTTTGTCACTGATTGGCAGATTTGTGCCATGTTGTACTTTAGGCCAAGGATAGATCTTCACAATCTGTGAGACTCGCTTTAGACCTCGCAATGTTCATGAGAACCATAAAAATATTGTAATCTTGTCTGCGTTTGGTAGTAGATGATAGGTTCCCACGAGACTATAATTTTATTCAAGGGTGTACTTGAGGCTTGAACCGCTCAAAAGCTTCCTTGCCCTACCAACTCTTTTCCAACAGCCTTTTTGTCTTCCCAAATGAGCTGGCATTCGAACCTTTTTGTTTAGAGAACAATATCCATGGATTATCTCATATCCATGATCAAACAAATCATAATACTCCATCGGTTTCCAATACGTCTTACAAAGTTTGTCAATTAAAATATATCATGAGTGTAGTATATTGATGATTTCACGCTATTACCCCTATAGTTAAGCATTTTGAAAGAAGAGAAGTTGTGGTGTTATACTAGTCAATTAATAAAGTTATATTTCACTTTTCTTTGAACCCATACTCCCTTTGGCTCGGTACTTTCTTAGTAAATGTCCATTGTGTCCTATATACTAACATATTGAAATGGGGATAGTGCTCATTTTCAGTGTGTTAAAAAATGGATTACTTTTTCAGATACAAAGGATGGAACACTAATATGGTAAATATAGTGTTTGCATAGTCCAAAAGACATTGCCTACCACTTATCATGTGATGGATTTTTTTCCTCTTGAATTATGAGACTGTCGTCGTGTGTCAGTTAAATCAGCATACCATAGCAATTGTTTGAGTTCTCTATGGCAGCAAAAGCATCATTTCTTGTGCTTGCTAGAGGATGTTTATAGAACTGCAGCTCTGATGTAAAGCAAGATTGCAAAAGATTATAAATTCCGGAACGCCGTACCATGGTCACTTTGACCATCTCCGAAGCTAACATATGAATACCAGACTTTCAGTCTCATGATGACTAAGCACCAGGACGGGAAGAAGAAAACTGGATTTTTTGGAAAGAACAAATCAAACAGAAAATGACTAAGAAGTTCAGTATGTACATGCCTCTACGATCTGCAGACTATAAGATTTAGACTTCACAGCATTTGCCATGACAAAAAAAAAACGTTGACCAAATATATGTACCAAAGAAGAATGAAGTACAACTCATTTAATGCAGCCCAGCGCATATTATAGACTTCTCTCAAGATCTTGATGACTTAGTCAAATCGTAAAAGAAATGTTGATTAAGAGAGATACTCTCCTTTCTTATCCTTCTTACCAAAAATTTTTCATTAGATTTACACATAAAATCTATTTAAGTACTTCCCGGTTCTTCCCTTTAGGTACTTCTTGGTACTTCCGTCGTTAGATTTCGTTGGATGGACGACTCTCATTAATTTTAAACACTTTGAAATTTTCCTGGTTAATTAAGAACCTAGAACTGTAAAGGTTGGTCAAATTTGGAGCAAACTTCGAACATGTTGGTTCAAATTCCACTATTCAGCTGCAACAACTTACTTTTTGTATTAGTAGCCTGCTTTTAGTTTGCATGACTCTGTCATAACTGATTGTCAAATCTGTTTCTTTTTGAATTTTAGATGAAGGATAAATCTTTTAAATGTTTACCTTACATATCTTGTAGGTTCATACTTGTCAGTCAACAGATATAGTTGCCTCTGCATAAAATTTTTCGCGTTGTTAGATCAGTTCATCATATCTTTGTGACTGTGTACACTACTGTACATGCACATCATAATCACTCCAGTATTGTAGTGGCGTGCTTGAACCACTCAAAGCATCCTTTCCCCCACCTAATCCTTGTAATCACCTTCGTTGTCTTCACAATGAGCTGGCATTCGGGCGTTGCTTAGAAAATTAATCCACTGATTTCATACCGATGATCGCATTCATCTATTTAAGAAAAGAAATACATCTATCTCAGATTCGAAAGGTGGATACTGTACAGTGTGAAGTTACATAATCCTAAACGTTTCTCCAGTCTTTCGGGGAAAAAAAAAGTTTCTCCCCCTAATCCATACAGGACAACACACATAAGGATGACAACGGATCGGATTTAGTGTCCGGGCACCCAAATCCATAACCCAGACATAAAACTCAAATCCAACCCACAAACTAGTTCAGGTGAAAATTCAGATCCAAACCTAAACCCGCGGATATCAAAAACCCAACAGATATTCCAAAATCTTGAAAAAAAATTCATAAAAGCAAGAGCACAGAATACATCAGTACATCACACACTGTCCAAATTATTTCAGAAGTATGCAACAATACAATTCAGCACACTACAAGTTCAATAAAAGTGGAAAACACAAATCAACATCCATATATAGTCCTCCAAACGAATAACAATGGACAATTTATTATTCATCAATTATGGTGGAATCATCTTCACCCTGTAAAATAAAAGGAGTTGCAAATTTACGGAGCTCCAATGGGCATCCGCAGACGAAATCTAAAATCCGCCCTAAACTCACAGCGTTGCGGATATCCGAATCCCCGAACCTGTGAACGAAAATCTGAACCAAACCCACAACCCACGGACCCAACACGGATATCCGCTCCGAACCCAACCCATTGTCATCCTTAAACACACATGGTCGTTTTCCCCGTCCATTGGTTAGTTCTCTTGAAGATTTTGATTGCGGAAGGAAGACAAGATGGATCTCAGTACCAAAAAAGCATCTGCTTCTACTCATCTACTGTGTGACAGCAAAAGGACTAATTATTGGACTTGTTAGTTTCTAATAATTCTGGGTGGCGAAAAAATTGAGGGCATGGTTGCAGACATTTTAGCTATGATGTAAGTGAAATTACGGTAGGTTTAATAAACCAGAATGCAGGGCAATGGTCAGTTTGAATCTCCAGAGCAGCATATGAACACCAGGCTTTAGTCTCCTGGTGACTTGACGACATGAATTAGCTAGTAAGAAAAGTTATTATTGAAAAAAATGGCTTCCAAATTGTTGAATTATGATCCAAATTAAGTTGCACAAGATAAAGGCTGACTTCTGATGGAGCGAAGCGGAGGCCAGTTGCCGGAGGCTTGAGCTGGAGGGCAGTAGATTTTCAGGTATCTCCAAGGGCAACAGATTATTATTTGAAGTTTGGCAGGACAGATAAGAGACTTATTGGATATGTTGATTCGTATTATGCTGGTGATTTGGACAAGTGGAGGTCGTTCACAGGTTATGTGTTTACCATTGACAGTTGTGTTGTGAGCTGGAACCTGTAAGGCTGTTTTGCAGCCTGGTGTTGCTTTGTCCACTCCTGAAGAGTGCATGGCTATTACTGAAGCATGCAAAGAGTTGATTTGACTGAGCTTTGTAGAGTTAATTCTTGCATTAACATATTTTTTGATAGTCAAAGTGCAATTTGTCTTACTAAAGATCAGATATTTCATGAGAGGACAAAGCACATTGAGATCAAGTACCATTATGTTCGTGATGAGATCGAAAAGGTTAGCTAAATGTATGCAAAATAAGCACTCATGATAATTGTTCGCACCCAAATTTGGCATAAGGCCAATCAGGCTAACACCACCGGTCAGACCGGTGCACCCGGGCGGTCTGACCGGTCAGGCCCTGTAGCCAATCCGGCAAAGGCCACACCGGTCTGACCGGTGGACCCCGAGTCCAAGTAGAATTGAGGAGTTCTGGTCGTTTTCGAGTTGTAAAGGACTTCCTTGCGGGGCAAGACCTCCCTACCCTATAAATATAAAGGGCCACGGACGGTTGAGGACTTATCACCTAATCGATCATATCTTTTTACAACTTTTGTCTCTCAAACCCTAGCTTATCCAACCCCTTTGCTTTCCTTGTTTGTCTCGACGGCGATCAAGGACGTTCTGAGTGGCCTGCCGATCTTAGAGCAACCTTAGGCACACCACCTCTGACGGGGTCCCTCCCGAGGCGGTGTTCGTAGGCTTTCACTGGCGCCCCGACGCCCACCGGTCAGACCGGTGGACTTGACCGGTCAAGACAGGAGCTCCAGCGAGTTCAGTTTCCTGCTGCACTGCGATCTAGCGCTCTCGTGTTGTTGACCAAAAAAGCGTCAACAAATTGGTGACTCCGCTGGGGAAGAAAGATCAGGTTTCAAAGACTGTTCAGTCTAACCTAGCTCCAATGGGTTCTCGTTGCGACCTCGACATGAACAACATCGTTACAGCTTCGATGGAGGGTCTCTCTCCGGAGGAGCAACAGAAGTTCAAGGCGCTGCAAGAGTACCTACAAGTCCAATTCCTCGCAGGCGTCAAGAAAGATCGTCATGACAAGGTAGCAAGATTGAAAGAATTTGAGTTGCCACCGATCAAGCTAAACGACAATATGGTTGAGGTAGTAACCAATGTAAGCAAGCCACCCCCTACTTCATCTTCTCAGAAATCTACTACTGATAGTGATGGTTTGATTGCATCTTATATTGCTCGTTTAGAACGTGTTGACGTTTGATTATCGTTGCAAAGTTCGTTTGGACTTGCAAGCGGACAAATCCTCCGTCGTAGTTAAGGGACCCTTCTTCCATACTCATATATTGGGTTGTGGTCAAGGAGGTGAACACAAAAAAGATATGTTTGGGTTTTGTGGTCGGATATCCGGCGAGGTTTGCGAAATTCCTAATGTGGAAACTCACAATGCATGGATATAAGAGGCTAGCAAAAAGAACGATACGCAAAAACGGAATGACCAGCTTCTTAGTCTCGGGCCAGAGAAATCAGGCCTTGAATTAATGCACCCAAAAATAAATCTTGTATATACTAATGTTTTGCACTCAAGTAAGTTTGAGCTTTGGATGGGTAGAGCAAAATGCAAGCGGTACTCATGACAAGGTTAGCATAACTTTTTGAGAATAAAGAGGTTCTTTGATTCATTCAAAATTGAGAGCAACGAAAAAAAACTATGGGACTTGAGTTATCATAACCTCCACACAAGATTAGGCTAGCTTTTAATTAATTTCAGATTCATATTAAAAGAGAGCACTAGCTTAAACATGCATAAAACAAGCACAAAGATGAGCAAAGCGGCAACTTTCATCATATATCAACATGACATCAACTTATTATCTTCACTGAAGGTGATAATCATGGTGGCAAACTTTATTCATGTTGATTTAGAGCAAACACTACTACTAATACACATGCTGAAAATAAATAAAAACAAAAAATGCTACGCACACACAAATTTGCATAAAAGCTGAAAATAAAGAAAAGGATAGAGGGAAAATCAAACCGAAGTTGAAGGTATCATTATTATTTTTCTTCTTCCTCCTTCTTCATTCTTCATCTTACGGTGGTTGATATTGATGATCTTGCTTGTAGCATGGTTGCACCGGTCCTCCTTGAAATTATTCCGGCGGTGATATGTGAAGGCGACCAACTTGATAGGCAATGTTTGCGGTCTCTTCTTCCATTTGACTTGCATTGGTTTGGAGGGGGTGCCATGAAAACTTCGTTAGGCACCATGTATGGTGGAGGATGTGGTGGCATGGCTGCCCCACTCCCCCATGCTTGCATTGGCATACTTCCTCCATATGGGAATCCCTCCATGTGGTTGTTCATTATCTTGATGTGCAGCCTCTCCTTCGTCTTGGGCCGCGGAGGATGATCCCCCTCCCACAATTTTTCTTTATTTGCGGGGCTTCACACATGTCTTAAATGTCTTCATGTAGTTCCATGATCCTTCATGTGAGAGCCCAAAAATATCCGCGCTCTTGGATGTTGTCTTATGTGTGTAGTCCATTGTGGTCTTCTTCAAACATCTCCTTGCGTCGGATGCCGCCAACTTGTGTCTCCATTTGCCAATGCTCCAGGGGTCTTTATTTTGTTCCAAGCCTCTGAATTTCTTCATGAGTGGTCTAATGGAAGCATTCCCTAAGCTCCTCTTCGTTGTTATCGTCCTTACCTTCGCCATCTTGTTCTCATCATATTGCAGCTGCCTCTTCTTTGGATTTCCCCCTGTATACATAATAGAACATATACAACATATGATTCTATTGAAAACTGTATAAAATTACCTTTCCAACAGGTACTCATCCATCTTAATCGGAGTCCAAATGAGGGAGTTATGGCTGTTTCACTTCAGCTTTGCTTGTTGTCCAGAAATTTTTAGGACGTGCAATCATCGGTGATTCGTCCATATCTGTTTGTAGGAACCTCCGATCGATTTGATTCTTGACTCATTGGAAGCGTAACTTCGAAGATATCTTGCTGTTCTTCCCATGAAACTGTGCAAAACTTGATGCGAACAGACTTCGAAGATGTTGAAGAGCTTGATCTTGTGATTTCGGGGGCATCGTGATTGCTTCCAATACCTATTGCTTGAACAAACAAATCTCCACAAAACATTAGTCTTAAAATTTTAATTGACACGTTGACTTACCTTGTTCTTAATCTTCTTTGCTGGTACAAGAAATCCTTCCTCTAACCAATTTTGTCTTCATTCAATCTCAACCTCATGTTGGGAAGAGGAACGTTAATCTTTGTCAACTTGTACCTTCTCCTCTCATCTCCATCAATAAATTTTCCTTGCTTCATGTACTCGATCCCAAAGAAATCCCGACAAGGAGAAATTTTGGGTTCCTTGTTATCTTCTCCCGAAATCATTTCCCAAAAATCCTTCTAACATATCTTCTTGGACATCAACTTGCTCCGGGGCTTTCTTCTTGTAACCGAGTAGTTCTCCAATATATCCATAAGGAACTAGTTGCTCTTTATCTTCAAGGCGGAATGAGAGGCATGACACCCCTTCATTAATCACCGGTGCCAATATATAAGAATTCCCAAGGCAAGCTCCTTGTGGGTAGTCACACCAACTCCATTAAAGAATTGCACCCATCCAAGGTTGCTCAAGATTTGATATCCGAGTAGAATCGTACACTTTGAGGGCGTCATCGAAGTCAACATTTGGCACAAGCCTCCTTTCAAGACGAACAAGCCTCTCCTCCTCCTTTTCATGATGAATCCATTGGAATGCCTTGGAGTGTATGGTAGTGGAGTGGATGAACGAGTTGAGCATCGTGGTGGAATGAGTGGCTCCTCCGTGTGTCCTTGCGGTTTGGTGTACCGCTTGAATGAGCTTCGTGTACTCCTTATGCCACCAAGGGGCACCGTGCCACTCCTCGGTGGTGCCACGTCTTCCTCCATGCTTCGGGGAGACTCGGAGACCGAGTGCCTCCTCGAAGAGCTTGATGATGACCTTCGATGATGATGATCATGTCTTCCTTCCGAGGATGATGTTCATGACCTCTCTCATCATTCCTTGCTGCACAAAGTCACAAACAACTCCCCTGGGGGTTTCATGCCGGTGGAAAAACACACAAAGAAAGAATATGGAGGGCGGAGTGTGAGGTGCACAAGTAGGTTGTTTCTCGAACAATTAGGCTATGAACCCAAGAACATGAATTAACAAATGGATAAAATACTTACCGCGTGACCCATGAGATTCCATCACCCAAACATTCACAACCACTTATTTGCTTGCGTGATTTAGAGTTCCACCTCCATTATTTTGCTTTGTGTCACTTCTTTTCTCCCTTGCCTCATGTGCTTCCAATAATTTCCTGCAAAACAAAGCCCTTGCTTCCCCCATGCTTGTCCTTTGCAAATACCCAAGATGCCAAACGATTGATGCTTTTCCAAGATGCATCATGGGGCACTATATGTTAATCAAGCTCAAAAACCTTCTCTTAATCATGTTTAGATGCTAATTACTCCTCTAATTTTGAAAATTTAAAAATTAACTTAGCACTAGCGATGAGTCCAAATATATCATTAGAGGAGATTTTAGGCATCCGAAATAATTGTAAAATTTAATTTGGTTGCACCGGGATCGATTGCTTTCATTAACTGATAGCAAGCTCCTCCGACTTGACCGTGGGGGCATAGGTTTAGGTTCTAATTTTGGTCAAACATGAGAGAGAGATTTTGAATAAAAATAAATTCAAAGGGCTTAGAAAAATTCTAATTCTAGAGAAACCGATGGATGTCAAGTTGAAAGAAACCAAAAATCAAGGTTCACACAAGTCCGGCCATGCGTCAAAGATTAAAAACCATTAAGGAACATAGCAAGGCTCTACTCGTGTGTTTTTAACATGTAAAACTAGCCAACCTTAACATCATGGAGAGGATGAAAGGCTTGGATAGAATCTGAATTTTTGGTTCTAGTTTTTCGAAAAGAGGCAAATGAATCATGGGATGGCTCATGTCATTGGTTTATGATCGAAAAATCCATATAAAATGACCGAGCAAATAAAAGGTTTTCCAAAACTTGTTCAACCACTTAAGAGTTATAAAATGTTTTGCGTAGCAAATTCTAAGACTCACTTGAAATTCGGAAATCTTCTGGGTTGCCCTCCCGGTAGCTTGACTCTTCAACGGGTTGTCCTCCCGGTAGCTTATTCTTGACTCGACGAACGGGTTGCCTCCCGCAAAGCGCTTCGTTTATAGTCTATAGCTAGGCTTCTTCTCTTCTTCACTTCGGATCAACCCTCTTTGTGGGCGTTGCAATCTTGGGGACCCCACTTCTACACCATCCTTGGCCTTGGTGTAGGTTTATTCTTCGGCTTAGTCATCTTTTTGGTCTTCACAGGCGGGCGTTAATTCTTAGTCTTGACGGATGTAATAACTTTTGTGTCTCTGCTTCATTCTCCTTTGGCTCCTCTCTTCTGATGTAATGATGAGGTAGAATGTATTTTATATTGACCACGTTACATACCTTGAATCGTGGTTAACTTGAATGCACTCCTCTCGCCGTCACTTGATCTCCCCTTGCCGACGTCGATTGTTACTCCGACGGTCTTGAGGAACGATCTCTAGGATGAGTGGATGATGAGGTTGATCTCCTTTTGATCTTGGAGGTGGAGTTTCTCTTGGAGATTCCGACGATGTCCGACCTCCGCTTTTAGATCTTCGTGTTGCACGTCACCTTCGCCTGCAAAATTTTTCTAGACCATCCACAAAATATATGTTTTTTTTGTTGGAGATGTAGCCATCCACCTCCCATTAGGGTGAGCCAAATATATACAAAACTAAAAGAAAACTAGGGTTTAGCAAAACCCTAGATTAGATTATTTATTGAGGATGATCAAAATTAAGAGATGCAAAAGAAAAATCAAGAGAAAAAACTGAAAATATTTACGAACGCAATACTAGATTGAATCTTGATTACTTGTTCCCCGGCAACGGCGCCAGAAAAAGGGGCTTGTTGACATTTGATTATCGTTGCAAAGTTCGTTTGGACTTGCAAGCGGACAAATCCTCCGTCGTAGTCAAGGGACCCTTCTTCCCTTGAGTGGCGAACCCAAGGTATCAAATCCGTGGAACAATGTGTAATGCAAGATCCAATCTAATAAGCGGAAAACGCTTTGATCCTGAAAGGGGTTTTTGCATCTAATCTAAGGAAGAACCATGAAAACACATCTAATCTACATCGGAGGTAGCAAGAGAAAGAGGAGGTAAAACCGATCTAAAGATTGGATCGGGTCTTTTGTTGAAGTTCCAAAACCAAGAAGAATAAAGCAAACGAATCTCATCAAAAGCCTCTTTAAATCGTGGCTTCCGTTCCAACCCTCAAAGGCACCTACCATACACGTGATCAACATCCTGTCACGATGTCCCGCTTATTGTGTAGGTGAACCTAAGAGCACGTTCATGGAGAACGTGTTGAAGACGCTCGGTAAGTCAGGTATGCACCTCTAGCCACCATGGCTACAAGAACATTTTAAGCAATCTATCCGCGGAATAGATTGGAGAATAAGAAAACCCAAGCAAAGACAAAGTCGTAAAGAAAGCACTTGATCGCTAGAAATCGGATTCAATCTTGCAAATTCAACATGAAGTATAGTACATGGACAAGATCACCACCGGGATCCTACCTTGATCTTGATCCTAGCTTCTAGAACTCCGACGTGGTCTTCCATGCAAGGTTCCCACGTCGGCTAGGGAAACCCTAGTCAACCATCTCGACCCTCTCCTCTCCGGAAGGGTGTTCCTCTCTTCTCTGCTCCTCGGCGGCGGATTACAAATTGCTTGATGCGTGGCTCGAGGCACGGGGGCTATAAATAACTCGAAGATCACCTAGGTCAAAGGGGGCGCCGAACCAGGCCCGAATTGGGCTGGGCCGACCGGCCTAGGGCATTTTCGGCCTGGTTCGCTCCCGGTTTTCTTCCAGACGCTTCTCGCGACTTCCTGACTTTTTGCCGAGTTGCATGTGGGTCCTTGACGTCATTTTTCCTCGCGGTTTAGACAAGGGTGCTTGGCGTATGAACTCCTGCATCTTCCGTCTAGGTCCTCAGCACTTCTCAGCTTCATGCTTTAGTCCTTGGTTCATTTGGAGTCATGTTCATCTTGTATCTTGACTTGTCCCGGGGTCCGTGATCACCTTGTAAAACCCTTGATGAACTTTACCCGGAAGTCCTCATTTAAGCTCTTGATTCCTGTGTAAACAATAAACTCCAAAAACCACATGCGAGTGCGAACTTGACATATAATCAGGGTTAGGATCGTTAGTGTAAATAACAAATTAATACCAACATAGAAGGTAAACATGTGGCTAGGTTGACGGAAATCGACTGCCAACAGAATGCTTAGAGGATCTTGAAAAAGATAGGATCATTGCTGGCTTGAATAATAATGAAACTAATAGCAGTGGTCCTAAGATTAATACTAATAAAGGGATTCATCCTAGCTTAGCACCCTTGCCTGTTACTAATAACATGAACTATCAGTATGGCATGCCGCATGATCCCTTTGGTCAAACCCTGCCGTTTCAACCGTTCAGGCCAAATATGGCCGCACCGGTCGAACCGGTGCAGGGTACCGGTCTGACCAGTCAGACCAGTGCGCTGGATCTTGTGTATGAACAGCCTGAGCCAATTTCTGTTGTGCCAACTTTTCATAATACTTTTAATCCTGGACCATACTATAGCACAACTGTTAATTCAATGGCTCAAAAGAATATAATTCCTGATGATGTTTATGAGAGTTATAGGCTTGCTCATGCTAAGATGTCTCCCTATTTGAATAAAATGAATATGGTGAATCCAGCTCCACAACAGCCAAATAATCCTAATTGGGCGGAATTTAGTAACTCTAAGGAAGATTTGGCTAATGTGGTAAAAACTAAACTTGGTGTTGATATTGGTAATACTAATTTGTATCAAAAACCATATGATCCTGAGTTTGATAATTTCCCTCTCCCACGTGGTTGGCGTATGCCTGATTTAATTAAATTTAGTGGTGATGATGATCGGACCATGTGGGAACACATTAGTCAGTATACAGCTCAGCTAGGCGAAGCAAGTGCTTTTAATGCTTTGAAAGTACGTTTATTTTCTTTATCTTTGACTGGCACTGCTTTTGCTTAGTTTTCATCACTTGCTCTTGGTTCTATTATATCTTGGGATATGTTAGAACTCAAATTTCATAATCACTTCTATAGTGGGAGCATGCAATTAAAATTGACAGATTTAACATCGGTTAAGCAAGGAAGAGATGAAAACGTTTCTTCTTACATTAAAAGGTTTAAAGAAACTAAAAACCGTTACTTTAATTTGTCAATTACTGATATGGATCTTACTGACATTTGCTTAAAAGGTTTAAGATCTTCTATTAGAGATATAATAGAGGGTTCAGATTATCTTTCGGTTGCACAAGTTCAAGTAAGAGCTTTAATTGTTGAAAACCGATTGAATAAAGAAAAAGATAATTTTAAATCATGTTGTTCAAATGTGCATCACATTGACTATGATTCTGATAGTTCGAGCGACGGAGATAAAGAAATTTATGTTGCTGAATTTATTTGGCCCTCTAAAGAAAAATCTTATTCTTGCTCATCTCTTAAGCCGGCTAGCAAAGGTCGGCAAGAAGAAGTTAAATTTACTTTTGATGTTTCTAAATGTGATCGTATATTTGATGAATTGCATAAATCTGGAAATATTAAATTGACTCATACTTTACCTCCACTTGATGAATTAAAAAAGCGTGCATATTGCAAGTTTCATAATTCTTATTCTCATGCTACTAATGATTGCAATGTGTTCTGTCGACAGGTTCAATTGGCCATAAATAAAGGTCGTTTGACGTTTCATGAGATGCAAGTGGACAAGACTCCTTTTCCTATCAACACTCTGGAATTACAGCAGCCCAAAGTATTGGTTCGGCCAAGTCAAGCTGAAGCAACTAAGGGCAAGAACGTGGTGATGGGGGAAGCTAAGCCCGATTTAAGAGGAAAGGAGCTAGTTCGAGAAGTTGCTTATGAAAAGACTCCTGATGGCAAGGAAACTTTCAAGGTCACTGTTAGAGCCTCTGGACATGGGGGGGCAAGGGTCGTCCACACCCACCGAGCAGCGACCATCTGAGCCTGACCAGGCCAGACCGGTCAGACCGGTGGTGTTGACCGGTCAGATCGGTACGCCCCAGGGCCGTCCGAGGATGATCAAACCAAGTCGTCCGGAGATTGGTAATTGGAAGCTTAATGTAGCAAAGAATCAGGGAAGTGGTCCTAAGACAAAGGTCACTTTCGACATGCTATTTGACAAGTATTCCAAGCAAAAGCCCGTTACAAGTGATCAGCTATTAAAAAAAGGATGAGGTCACCTAAACATCAAGGAGGATCATCTTCACCCCCAAGAGCTGCTACAAGGTTTAAGGGTGAATCATCTCAGCAAAGGCAACATTTTACTCCATCGTGGGCGCCGTCAAGTTCAAATCCACCTCGCCCGATATATGATAATAATGGAGTTATGTGGGTGCCTTTCCAGCAAGCTTTTCATCCTAGATTGGGAGGACCAAGATCTATTTTGGATAGGATTTCCAGGCCGTTCCAGGACCGATTCACGCTTCGTCATTCTGGTCAGGGGTACCAGACCCCACCGGTCAGACCGGTGCAGCCCAACGGTCAGATCGGTGCTCACAGGAAGATTGTGTCGTCTCCTATGAAGCAAGTCTACAAGCCAAAACAGAAGGAGGAGGTGCAGAAAATGGATATCGACTCAGAAAGGACTACGAGCAGAGATATCATCCAAATTGGGTCGATGGATGTTCCTATTGAAAATGGTGGCAAAAGACTGATTGTTCCAAACAATAAGGTTGTGACACCGATATTAGGAGCATTTGCTGTTGCTAATGACCATGAGGTTAGTGGGAGTGATTCTAACTCCAAGTACTTCTTACCAAGGTGGTGTCCTCCCGGATTGACTCGCACACAAAGGAGGAAGCTTCAACGCCTGAGGTTCAGAGAAAATAAGGAGAAAGAGCTAGAAAAACAGAGGGATGAAACATTCAACTAGTACAGGCCCATGGTACCACAAGGCAAAGAGTGGAGGATCAAGACCAGCTCTCAGGCAGCACCGGTCAGACCGGTGGAGCTGACGGTCAGACCGGTGGAGGTCGACGGTCAGACCGATGACCCAGAGGTGCCGCTCGGTTTTTCTTCCTCTGATTCTATGGTTTGTGATGGCAAGTCTACATCGGTTCCTGCTCCAGAAGACGATGAAGAGCTTGTTGATTACAGTTCTTCTCTTGAGCATATGAATTTGGATATCAATGTGGTGCATATGTCAATGGATGGTTATGTGCTTTCGGAGGAAGATATTGCTCATCTCGATTTCGGGCCAAAAGTAGCTATTTTCCAGAAGCCCAAGACCACTGAAAATCATCTTAAAGCTTTGTACATGAAGGGTCACATCAATGGGAAGCCTATCTCTCGCATGCTAGTGGATGGAGGAGTGATCGTCAACTTGATGCCGTATTCTTTGTTCAAGAAGCTGGGAGGTGTGGATGAAGAGTTGATCAAGACCAACATGACGATTAGTGGCGTATCGGGAGACAAGCCAATGGGTGCCAAGGGTGTTGTTTCGATGGAGCTCACCGTCGGGAGCAAGACATTGGCTACTGCATTTTTCGTCGCCAAAACCCAAGGTAACTTTAGCTTAATCCTTGGTCGTGATTGGATTCATGCAAATCAGTGTGTGCCTTCTACTTTGCATCAATTTTTAATCCAATGGGTAGGCGACGAGGTAGAGGTTGTTCATGGTGATACGTCGGCTTGTGTTGCAGTGGCTGATAGTACCTCTGTGAATGATCATGAAAATCTTAAATGCTTATCTAGTCTAGATTTATCTGGATTGGAACTTATTGCTTCTACCAAAGATGGCTTTGCTACTGCTGTTATGAAGCCGGTTGAAGATCAGGCTACATCACTTTTTGGGATTTGATGGATGCAAATCTAGAGTGGTTACAGCGGAGGTGTGAACACTATCGGACGCATAAGAACGATATGTGTGAGGCTATCAAAGATTTTGATGATTTGAGCAAGTTAGGACAAGGGTTTACGTCGGCTGATCCTTTAGACGAGGTAGACATTGGTAATGGCACTGTACCTAGGCCGACATTTGTAAACAAGAATCTTGATCCTTTATTTAAATCTGAATTAATAAAGTTACTAAAGGAGTATGTTGATTGCTTTGCATGGAGTTACAATGAAATGCCTGGTTTAAGTAGAGATTTAGTAGAGCGTCGTTTACCTATTAAACCTGGTTTTAGGCCTTATAAACAACCACGTAGAAACTTTAATCCTGACATTTATGACCGAGTGAAAGAGGAAGTCAATCAATTGTTGGATGCTAAGTTTATTAGGCCTTGTCGTTATGCTGATTGGATCTCTAATATTGTGCCTGTTGAGAAAAAAGGAACAAAAAAGCTTCGTGTTTGCATTGACTTTAGAGATCTTAATAAAGCTACTCCTAAAGATGAATATTCTATGCCTATAGCTGATTTTCTTGTTAATGCTGCATCCGGACATAGAATTCTTAGTTTTCTTGATGGTAATGTTGGTTACAATCAAATCTTTATGGCCGAAGAGGATATATCCAAAATGGCCTTCATATGTCCGGTTTTGTTGGATTATTTGAGTGGGTGGTTATGACCTTTGGATTAAAAAACGCGGGTGCTACTTACCAAAGGGCTATGAATTTAATCTTTCATGATTTACTTGGCATCATAGTAGAAGTTTATATCGATGATATTGTTGTCAAATCGGCTGGAATAGATTCTCAATTAGCTGATTTAAGACTTGCATTTGAGAGAATGCGTCGATATAAATTGAAGATGAATCCACTCAAATATGCTTTTGGTGTATCGGCTGGAAAATTCTTGGGTTTCGTTGTACATGAGAAAGGCATAGAGATAGATCCTAAGAAGATTGAAGCTATTAAAAATGTAAAGGCTCCCTCTTTCAAGAAAGATTTGCAAAAGTTCTTGGGCAAGGTAAATTATTTGAGGAGGTTCATTTGTAACTTGTCTGGGAAGGTGAATGCTTTTACTCCTTTACTTCGGTTGAAAAATGATGCTGATTTTACTTGGGGGGCACAACAACAAGAGGCATTTGATGAGATTAAGCATTATTTATCTTCGCCGCCCATTCTTTAAGCACCCAAGAGTGGTATTCCTTTTAAATTATATGTGGCGGCTGAGAAGGATGTCATTAGAGGTGTTTTGACTCAAAAGACCGAAGGAAAGGAATATATTGTTGCATATGAAAGTAGAAGACTATTGGACACCGAAACAAGGTACACTCCTATCGAAAAGTTGTGTTTATCACTTTATCATACTTGTACCAAGTTGAGACATTATTTGTTACCTAGCACTTGTATAGTAGCATGTCAAACTGGCATTATTAAATATATGTTGCATAAACCAATTTTGAGTGGTAGAGTCGGCAAATGGGCTTATGCTTTAGTTGAATATGATTTTCATTGTGAACCATTAAATTCAATGAAAGGTCAAATTGTTGCCGACTTTATTGTTGGACATAGAGTAGATAAGCAACTTTATTTAAATGTCGGTTATGTTACTCTTACCCCATGGAGATTGCATTTTGATGGATCGGTTTGTAAGGATGGTTCTGGTGTTGAAGTTATCTTTATTTCACCAAGTGGGACTGTTTTTGAAGCTCTTAACCGATTAGATCATAAGTGTACTAATAACCAAACCGAATATGAGGCTCTTCTATTTGGATTGGAGATTTTGCATAGCATGGGAGTAAAACATGTGGAAGCTTATGGTGATTCTTTATTAGTGGTGCAGCAAGTTTCCAAGGTATGTCAATGTTTAAATGGTTTCTTAAATGCATATCTTGATAAATGCTTAGATATCATATCTTGTATGGATGAATTTGTGATTTACCATGTACCACGAGAAGAGAATCCAAAGGCTAATGCTATGACACAGCAAGCATCTGGTTATAATGTTCGAAAAAGAAATTTTCAAGAACGCAAACCGATGCTTATGGCTGAGTGTTTTGCCCTGGAGGCACCGGTCCAACCAGTACCTCTGACCGGTCTGACCGGTGACACCGGTCTGACCGTTGAGACCGACCGGTCTGACCGGTCCCCTGGTCAGAAATCTTCTTCGGCTATTATTCATTCTAAAGATAATAAGGACGAAGTGGATGATTGGAGAAGGCCTTTAGTAAATTATTTACAGGATCCTAATAGTTCAGTTGATAAAAAAGTTCGACGCTGGGCTCTCAAGTTTATTCTTGATGATGGTGAATTGTATCGTCGGACAATGGATGATTTGCTTCTTAAATGCTTGGGTCCTGATCAAGCTTAGATTGGCTATGGCAGAGGTTCATGAAGGGATTTGTGGTACTCATCAATCGGCTCCTAAGATGAAGTGGCTCCTTAAGCAAGCGTGCTTTTATTGGCCTACTATGATAGCTGATTGCTTTAGATACTACACGGGATGTGAAGAATGTCAGAAACATGGAGATGTTCTGTTGGTACCCGCTGCATTAATGCATCCAATTATTAAGCCTCCTTCGTCGAAGGGACATTGTTTTGTGATTGTGGCAACTGATTATTTTACCAAGTGGACTGAGGCAATTCCTTTGAAGAACATGACACATAGAGAGGTGATTGAGTTTATTACAGAGCATATTATACATAGATTTGGCATTCCACAAACTTTGACTACAGATCAAGGGACTTCGTTTGTTTCAAAAGAGGTGCGTGAATTTGTCAATTCCTATGGTATTAAATTACTCAATTCATCTCCATATTATGCTCAAGCAAATGGTCAAGTCGAGTCTAGCAACTAGATTTTGATAAAGCTCATTAAGAAGAAGATAGAGGACAATCCTAGGAGATGGCATGAGGTATTATCTGAAGCTTTATAAGCTCATCGTATTTCTAGACATGGTGCTACTAAAGTTACTCCTTATGAGCTTGTTTATGGTCAAGAGGCCGTTTTGCCCGTTGAGGTGAATCTAGGCGCATATAGACTTGCAAAGCAAAATAATCTTGATATTGGAACCTATGATGCCTTGATGATGGATAATATTGATGAGGTGACCGACAAGCACTTGGAGGCTTTAGAGGATATTGAAAAGGACAAGAGGTGAGTTGCTAGGGCTTATAACAAAAAGGTAAAGGTCAAATCTTTTCAGGTAGGTGATCTGGTTTGGAAGACGATTTTACCTATTGGGACTAAGAGCAATAAGTTTGGAAAGTGATCTCCAAGTTGGGAAGGTCCGTATAAGATTATAGAGGTGTGCTTCGGGAATTCTTACATGGTGGAGACTTTGCAAGGACAACAATTTCCAAAGGCTCTCAACGGGAGGTACTTCAAGAAGTTTTACCCAAGTGTTTGGCAAAATGCTTAATAGCACTATGGCTGATTTATGCAAAAATCGCCCTTAGAACAAAAATGGTTGGTGAAATCTGTCACATCGACCTTAGAAATATTTTTTAATACACAAGCTTTACTATAAACAGGGGGCAGAAGTTCGCACCCAAATTTGGCATAAGGTCGACCAGGCTAACACTACCGGTTAGACCGGTGCACCCGGACGGTCTGACCGGTCAGGCCCTGTAGCCGATCCGGCAAAGGCCACACTGGTCTGACCGGTGGGGCTGACCGGTCTGACCGATGGACCCCGAGTCCGAGTAGAATTGAGGAATTCTGATCGTTTTCGAGTTGTAAAGGACTTCCTTGCGGGGCAAGACCTCTCCACCCTATAAATATAAAGGGCCACGGCCGGTTGAGGACTTATCACCCAAACGATCATATCTTTTTACAACTTTTGTCTCTCAAACCCTAGCTTATCCAACTTCTTTGCTCTCCTTGTTTGTCTCGACGGAGATCAAGAACGTTCTGAGTGGCCTACCGATCTCAGAGCAACCGTAGGCACACCACCTCCGACGGGGTCCCTCCCGAGGCGGTGTTCGTAGGCTTTCACCGGCGCCCCGACGCCCACCGGTCAGACCGGTCAAGACAGGAGCTCCGGCGAGTTCAGTTTCCTGCTGCAGCGCGATCTAGCGCTCCCGTGTTGTTAACCAAAAAAGCGTCAACAATAATCTTGCTGATATGTTGACAAAGCAAGTTCATGTTGCTAAGTTTGAGCTTTGCTCAAGCTTAATTGATATAATAGATTAGCTCAAGAGGTTGTTTGACGCCAGAAGTATTTTGTTTTGTTTTTTTTTGTTCAGGATGAAGATTTTGATTTATGCTACAAGAAGGAATTTGTCTCAAGATGCAGTTTGTTGAGTTATGATCCAAATTAAGTTGCACAATATAAAAACCGACTTCTGACGGAGCGAAACGGAGGCTCGTCACCCTATTGCCCAGGTCGCGACTGGGGTGCGGGGGGGGTGCTGTACAGTACGAGTCATATATCCCCGTTAGGGTTTCTCTTTGAGATCATTCTCTCATCTTCTGGTCAGCAGTTGTCGTTGGAGTTGTAATCTGACTCTAGACATAGTGAAGTTCTTGCTAGCTGGCGCCTGTGGTTTTTCCCTTTCGTATTGAGAAGGTTTTTCATGTTAAATCTCGTGCCTTCTTTACAATTTGATATTTTACTTTCGTCGTTTATTTGCCATTATTTATAGCACAAATGCCGTATAGGTTAATACTTCGATTCGGCCTGTATCACACAGTAGATGTTTTTTTGAACACAATCGCAGTAGATGTAAATACCGGTGATAGTGTACAGCATTTGCTTTGGCAAAACTTTCGACTCTATTTATACATAATCATAAATTCATGATGCTTCAATAAAAATCACTCGAATATGCCATCAAATTTTGCAAAAGCATTTATTAGAGACTGAGAGAAGAGAGATCTGATTAAGACCAGTCTCAGTAGAATTTCATGAAGAGTTTTATTACATTAAATTTGTTGACATGACGAAAATAGAGAATGTGAAAGTTTCATAAGATATGAGAAGAATTTCATCACCATGAAACTCTACCGGTACAATTACCTAGTTTTCAGTCTAGGTAACTGTGCTCATGAAACTTGCACATTACACACAAGTGGACTTGGATTAGGCAGGGATGCTTCCCTGCACGAGTTGACTTCACCGGGCCACCCATTATTATTTTAACTAATAACGACCAGGCCTCCGTAAAATACCTACATGGCTACATGCCTACATCTTCTCGAACAACGACTTTAGAGACCTGGAGAAGCGTAATGTATAAGACCATTCAAACCATGAATCATCATGCATTGTGATCTATTAATAAAATAGTCGTCACAGTCTCGTACCCATTCGTTAAAACAAAATTCTTCATGGTGATCAAGTTATTACTGAATGCTTTTTTAGCATCCAAATTGGCTGTCATGCAAGCTAAACATGTCTATAAACTCTTAAAATGCTTAACTACATGCCTGATTGGCTTGTTTAACATCCAAATTTTTGGATCGTTGACGTCAGGACAGGATTATTGTCCTTGGAAGATGGAGCTCAAGGAGGTTGTCAATTGTCATCTTTCTGATGGAAACTACTCTGATTGCTGCAGTTTTCTTCCACAACATGCGTGGTTTTTGACTTGTGTACTGTCTCGTACCCCGTTCATGCCGGCTACCGTACATGACATAAATACAGTTGTTTCAACAGCTCTCGAACGAGACGCCAATGCAATGCAAGATTTAGTTACATTTATTCCGTGACTTCGTTGGGCTTCTTGCGTAGTACTTTTCTCTAAGAACAAATCTATCGTATAAATCAGCGCGCGATACTTTTATCTCAGAACGAATATACCAACAAATCTAACGAAGTCGATCAATCTGAGCACAGTTTAGTTGGTTGAAACTTATGTGAAATTGGTGAAATTTTTTGCATTGAGTTGCGTGCAGAGAGAGAAGAAATGAACTGATACGATTCTCTAGGTGAGAATTTTGATGAAACATTTGGGAAATGAACAGGGCCCTAAACAAAGGTAATCTCGTCAAAGAAGGCAGGGGGTTCCTGGATGGCGTGGCACAGGTAATCTCGTCAGATCATGGTCAGCATGCAACGCTCACCATGCTTCGTCACCCTGACAATTAGTTAACTTAGCGCCGGCGCAAGTAATCAAAAAATTTAAAATTTTATATAAAACTTGTTTTAATATATTGTCTCGACAAAAGAGAACGACAGGAGGGGTGTACTTCACCCATAATCTGACATTAGGAGTGCACGTGAATTCTCATTTATAAGCTTGTTAATTACTTGCTGCTAGTGTACTGTAGTAGTTTAGAATGCTCTGCTTATACTTCATCCAATCACATTTGTAAAGAACAGTAGAGTTCCTTCTTGGGAAGTTTATTGTTTTCTTATATCCTTTTTATAAGCTTTTTAGCATTGCACAATCCTCTAACTCCTGGCATGTTGTGAAAATGCCAATTTAGACACTGAATCTTTTAAACACAAGTTCGGCCCTAGTTCCGACTTTAATACATTGACAACTGTTGGAAAAATAAATGATTATGACACTACCTCGAGATAAATCTACTCATCTCACTGTATACAAAGTAATTAATGATTTGTGGGGGAAATCCTATTTTCACCCTTCAAAGCCCGACTTTCAACCCACAACTACAAAAGCGGACATGAAGGCCCATTCAACTGTCAAAAATGCGCAAATTTGACCATTTGGGTGGTTTCAAGAGTGGTTTTCTATTTTCTAAATTTTTAAAAGTTTATGTTTAATTTAAAATTTATAATGAATTCATTTCAAATTAGAAAAAATATCAAATTTATTCCAGAAATTTTCTGAAAATGTAGCCTATCATATTTGATATTGTTTGAATCTTTTTTGTTCATGTTATTTTTGCTTTATTACGAGCAATAAAACACTAGGAATAATAAAAACATACAATGTAAACAACTCCAAATTGAGTAGCCTACATTTTTAGAGAAATTTCGGTACCAGTTTCATATTTTTTACATTTAAAATGAATTAGTTATGATTTTTTATTAAACCAAAACTTTTAATTTTCTAGAAAATGCAAAACGACCCTTGAAACTAACATTGGGCCAAATGTGCTCAGTTTTGATAGTTGGGTGTCTCTCCCTGTTTGATTTTGTAGTTACGGGTTGAAAATCAAACTTCTGCTATTGTTGGAAGGTGAAGAGAAAACTTTAGTATGGTTGATGATCAATGATTCTCTCAAATTTTGCATATACACACCCAGCGAGGCCCTTGAGTTTTGCGTACATTTTGGAGCTAACAATTCATTTGTTCTTCGCTCGCCTTCAAAATATATTCCTTAAAGAAGCTAAGGTTTAGTTTGGATTTGTGGGTTCACCCAAAACTTCACCACCATTCCTTTTGGTCAGCTTCAAGTAGGTTTGGGTTATGTGTATTCACGAATATTGTTATCAAGGTGTGAAACCCTGAACTCTAACTACTAGTTGATGAGTTGAACAGTACAGGTTGAAAATCGGGAGCAAGTGGCTAGCTGATGACTGGAGTCCATCTAGAAGCTAGCACCAAAAAATATGAGCTGGCAGTAATGGTTTGATTGCATCTCATATATATTCTCCCTTCCAAATTATAAGATGTTTTATTTTTGTCCTAAATCAAGCCTATCTAATTCTAACAAATTTTAAAGAAAAATATATTAAAAACTACAACATACCAGTCTAAGGTTAGCAAAGGTGCTCGTATATATGTGAGTATTTGTGGGTATACGTGTTCATCTCTTTATGTGAAATGCATCAACCTTTTAGTGCAGTAGTACTCCCTCCATCCTAAAACATAAGGCATCCATACATTCAACATTTATTTTCAAATATAAGGCATTATAGATACATTTGATCAATTCTTTATTTTACTTCTCCTTGTTATAGTTTGGTATGATTGGGGATTAGTTGGAGTGGATTATTAAAATAACTCTCAACCTATAAATCAGCAGTACCTGCCAAAGTTTATATTGCCTACCATCATCCTGGTTGCTTGAGGTGCTTCAATCTGGCGGATGCTTTGCCGCCTTGCTAGTTGCTACTTGTTTCAGCGGATGCTTTGCCGCTGGGTCGTTTTACTTAGGTGGATGCTTTGCTACCTGCTTCTTGCTTCGTGCAGATGCTTTGCCGCTGTGGTGTGTTGGTGCTTGCTCTGGGCGGATGCTTCGCCGCCCAGGTCGTGGTCGTTGGGTGGATGCTTTGCCACCGGTCTTCTCCGGTGGATGCTTCACCGTCGTGATCATGGTGTATGGTGGATGCTTTGCCACCGTTTTGCAGGCATCCTTGGTGATGGTGTATCCCTTATGCAGGTTCAGCTTGTAGGTCGCCAATTGTTGTGGTAGAGCTGGGTGTACCCCTCCCCCTTCTTGCTTTTCTGCTTTTTATATGTTGTGTTGTTGTGTGTTGGGTTGTAATCTTTTTCAGTGTTTCTTTATTTTTACTCCATGGTGCTCTTGGCTGGTCAAGTTCTGTTTGGCTATACCAAGAAATATTTGTAAACTGCTTTCTTATTAATGAAATACGTGCTAAGGCACGGTCGTGAAAAAATGTGTCTTTTGTCCATCCTCCTAATTTTTTCTAAAGATGTCTTGTATTTCAGGATGGAGGGAGTACCTCTCTAAAACCAGTTAAAATATACGCTAAATCATTGAACACATCTAACACACTCCTATGAACTGTTATCATGCTAACTTACGTGCATGTCTTTCTTTGTTGCATTTTCAAATTCTTCTGGACAGCCTAAATTAGCTGACCATTACACTGGAATATAGTCTATGGGATGGATATATCTCGATCAAGGTCATCTTCTGATGGCCACTGATTCTGCAGTTGTCTTCATCAGCATGTGTGGTTTTGACTTGTACCTTGTACTCGTAGCTTGTTGTTGCCGGCTGCTGGTGTGAAAGCACAAAAGCTCATGGGTCCAAGGTGTCCAAGACTTCCTCGACCTGGACAGACACCTAATATCTATGAGCACAAAAGCTCATAGAACGGAAATTAACCCAGAAAAGATGTCGCCATGCAATGGTCATCATCCTTATGTCACCCTAGTTGAGTAAATCAGTGGCATAGGTAACAATATGAACACGAAATGTATATTTATGTTGTGTTCTAAGAAATGCTAAAACTGATACCTATTTGATTCCATCTAGTTAAAATAAACTTTATCCACTTCAATGGTATTGTAGTGGCATATGGCATTATTGATATGCCACTCGAAATGGCTCTATTGTAGAGAAAAATCAAGAATGATGCCTCACTTTGAGTGCGGTGGTAGTAGGGGCTACGACTTAAGTTTTTTTTGAACGAACCGCACAAGATAATGCGTGTTTCATTGATATAGCTGAAAAAATACAAGACTATGGTCCTCGGAATAGGCATGAAAAAGAAAAGAAGAAAAAATAAACTCGTTCGGTTGGATTGGGACCTCAACCCGAGTTACCGCACAACTGTACGCACTGACCGGTCGGATTGGGACATCAACACGGTCAAAACTCTACACTCAACGACGACAGCAGAGACAAAACAAAACCACAGCTCCACCCTCTCGTACCAGTAACGAAAACCACTGAAGTAGGAACCACCGCAGATAAGGAGCAGAGAGGCAGGCAACACCACACCGAAGGGGCCACCGCCGTGCAGGACCCAACACCGCAGCGCTGTTGCACCCAAGCTGACCACCCGGACGACGAGAAAACACCAAGTCTGAAGCAACTCTCGTGTGCGCGGGGACCACCAACCCGCCACTCAGCACGCCTCACTCTCGTGCGCGGGGACCTCCAAACCCGCCGCACGGCTCCACGCTCTAGACTCGTCTCAAAGATTGCCGTCGGAGTAGCACGAAGAGGTGCCCCGCCCTCCGGAACCGTATCAGGACGTAGACCACCACAATGGATCGAAGATCATCTCGTTGCTTCCCCCATGCGCAAGTCGCCGTCCTCGAGCTAGAGGACCGAAGAAGTCGTCCGCGTCGTCTTCCGACGTTGTACCGCACCGGGAGGTTTCAGCCATACTGAAGAGCCCCGCCGCGGTCCGCTATAGGCCAAGTCTCCTCTGGTTGCCGTTGCCGCAAGCGCCGTCCTTCGACGCTGTCCCGCACCACACTGGGGGGTGCCAAGCAACCCTAGGCGCCGTGGAACGCTGTGAGCGGACGAAGCCGACAGCCAAGAGAAGACCTTCGGACGCCAGCAGGAGAGCAAACGTCGTGCCTTGAGGTAGGCAACCCTCATGACGCATGTCGTATGACGGATTCATCCCCACCGACTGAAGCAATCGCGAAGAAGCAGACCGGCCATGCCGACAACCCGAAACGGTGTCTCTAGAGACGACGCCTCCATGGAGGTTACGATGCCCGCAGGCGCCGCCGTCGCTCGTCCAGGAGCTGGATCGGGTTTTCATCCAGAGACCTCTAGTAGGAGGGTTATCACTCCAAGATGGCACCCTCAACAGGAAAAGTGACGCCCGGGGGCGCCGCCGCCAACCCACCAAGATGAGACTGGCAAGGGCTTTCGTCTGGAGTAACAACCCCACTAGCACCGTTCGCCGCAGCAAGCCGGCCCAACCCTTGCAACCACCTCCGCCGAGGGGACATCTCCGTCACAGTACTCCACCAACTGTTGCAGAAGCTTTGTCACACTGCCGTCACCCCCACCTCCGGACGACGCGCCGGGCCGGCAAGCACACCGGCCAGCCGTCGCACGCGGCCCGCACACGCCGCCCTCGCTGGCGACGGCCCCGCCAGCCAGCCAACACACTGGCCGCCGACCGCTGCCGCCCTCGACCTTGACCTCCAGCAAGCGCACGAGCACCACACGACCGTCGTCAGCAGGCGACCAGAGAAGCAACCCCGAGGTGCGGAAGCCGCACATCCCCGCCACCGCCAATGACGTAACCGGCGCACCACCATGGCGCCTCACCGCTCACGTCATGGCCAGCGGCCGCTGCGCCACCACGGCGCCGCGCCGCCCACCGGGGGCTCAGAGGCCGCGCGCCCCCGCCGCCAACCGCCAAAAACGCCGCTGCAAGCCAGAGCCATCGTCGTCGCCTCCCGGCGCCCCCCTCTGCACCCGAAGCAGATCCGATCGCGGGATGACCGGATCCAGTCCAGGGGGGCCGGATCTGCCGTCCGGTGCCGCCGCCGTCGCCATGGCCGGTGGCCGCGCTGCGCATCCCCTCCACCTCGAAAAACGCGCAGCACCCAGAGTAGAGCCCTGCTGCCACCGTCCTAGGGGCCCGCACGGGATCCCGGCGAGCCCCTCCGGCGGCGGCAGGGAGGGGAAGGAGGGGTGGGGTGGGGGCTGCTCGGGCGCGGCGATGTGGTCGCCGCCCGCGTCGCCCTGGGCAGGGGCGACCCGAGCGGTACAGGGGCACAAGTCAAAATCGGAGACGGATCTACTAGAGGTTTTGTGGTTGAATGTGAAGCGCTACGACTTAAGTTTAATTTACTAGTTTTTTGAGAGGGAATCCCTACCTACATTCTTTTATTGATGAAGCTTATTGCAAGCTTAATAAATCGAGGATCAACAATTTTACAAAAAAAACTCCCACAACACACACAAGAAGGAAGCGACAACCGCACAACACTAGTCTTTCTCGAGTCTTTTTTATCCTAATTTACCCCCTTACCGTTTTTCTCTAGGCCTGCTCTAGTATGTAAATGTAGTGGTTTGGATCATGTTCAAGTTTTTTGTTCTAATCAATACAACAAGCAGCTTTCATGCCATGTTTTTTTTAAAATAAAATAAATGGTAGGGTAGAGATATATGTGATTTAATAGCACTATAACATGATATTAGTTTTTGGCAGCCTGCAAATGGCCATCTCAAAAAAATCTTTCTTAACTCTCAAATAGTGCTCCAACATACTCTTTTTCCCTTTTTCTAAGAATTATTAGGACAAACCAATAATTGACCTTAACTCTCAAATAAAAGGAGATGTGATTTTCCGAATAAGGTAGTTGAAGTCGTGACTTTCCGAATAAAAACAGCTCTCCAAAAAATAATGAAAGTAATATTGGAATGTCCTCACTAACTAGTTATTGACGAATATTATTGAGGAACCGCCAGAGATAGAATTTACTTTAACACTCACCCATAGTATTCTTTTTTCTTTCTCTTTTCCTTTTTACCCAAAAAAGAGCATTTTGGAGCTAATCATACAGCGACAGATACGTACTTTACTTATTTTATTAGTTGAATAAAAAAGGCAAACTGATCCGACGTGAATACCTAAAAATATCCGTACCAAATTTTATCCGGCCTGTAGCCAGATTTCCCCCAAAATTCACTATGCAAAAAGAAGATTCTCCATCACATCAAAAACATCGGCACATGCATAGAGTACTAAATGTAGATGAAATCAAAAACTAATTACACAGTTTGGATGTACTTTACGAGACGAATCTTTTGAGCCTAGTTAGACCATGGTAGGACAATATTTATACCACAAATAAACGAAAAGTGCTACAGTGCTTTTCAATTCGGAACAGTACTTTTCAGTCCAAAATCCATGCAAAATTTCAGAATTTTGCAACCTAATTTTGAGCTCTAAACACACCCGAAAATGAAGAAAAAAAAAAACAAAATAGAAGGAGCTTCGAAGGCTTCGAACTGGCAAGCAACGGCGCTCCCTCCCTCGTCAACGTCTTTGTCTTCTTCCTCGCTTCCTTCTCCTTTTCTTCTCTCCCCAAGCCTCTTCTCTCCCTCCCTCCACTGGATTCCTCGCTCCTTCTCCCTCCCCTCCCTCCCACGCGTGCGTGGACATACACGAAAGCTTCTGAACCATCCAAGTCAGAAGGAAGAATCTGCCTTTGAGTTTTTTATTTTCTTGGCGATCTGGGTTCTTCCGCGGGGGGATTTGAGCGTTTTCCTTGAGAAATTTGAGTTTCTTCGAGAGGGTTCTGTGTGTTCCTCGTGAGAGGTTCCTGCGAAGGAAGTCGCCTTCGATCCATTTTCTTGGGCATTTGGATTGTTCCTGTATTGCGTTAAAGGATCCAACTTTGACTTTTCCTTGGGCCGGCTTCTGCTGCTTTGTGTTGTCGACGAGACAATTTGATTTTTTTTTAATTCATATAACTGGGAGTGAAGGAAGAATTGGTGGTTGGATGCTTGTTCAGTACGAGTAGCTGGACAGCATCCACCGTAGTGATTTTGGTGCTTCTCTGAAGAGTTGGAGGGTCAAATTTGTCACCTGCAGTGTTTCTTGAGGATTTGGTGAATTTTGGTGGAAGGGCAGAGCTTCCTTCAATCGTCCGTCCTCTTCTTCGAGAATTTGGAATTTGGGTGATTGGGGGTATATTTTGTCTATCCTTGGTACAAAAAACTTGGAGTCCTGCTATAATTTTCTGGGGGAGAATCTGGTCTTCATTTCTGGTGATTCCTGTTGAGTTGGTTGAGATGAAAGGAGCACTGTGGTAACTCATTCTGGGGGAAAGAATCCTAGAGTGGGTAAAAACGACACTTCTGTGGTATCCTTTGGAGGACTGTGGCCTGGTCCTCCAAGAATTTGGTAAAGAAAAGTGGGAGTTCTAGGCTTTCTTTGCAAAGGAGGTGCTCAATTCCGCATCGCAGATCCAAATTGACCGATGGCGGTGAGTGAATGGTTTCTGATTTTGCATACTTATCATGTCCCCTGATACATTGGTACAGTGTGGTTCATTTTGGTTCAACTTTAAGGCATTTTGAATTGGTCTATCTTGTGATAGCTAATTGACTGGTTAGGAAAGAACTAGTTTAGAATGATACTTCTGTTCTGCCTTGACTTATTCAGTGGAGGATTTTTAGACATTTCGCAGTTGGGTGTGTTACTTTTACCTGTGTAGTTATGATTCTAAATATTCTGTTTGGAAGACACAGGGAAGCATACAGAGACCTATAATTACTGATGAATGAGCAGTGCACTTAACTGGTTTGGGAATCCCACCTTGCCACCTTGGAATGCAAGAGAAAAGGAACATATAAATCCTAGTCGAAACTACTAGTGAACTGCAAATAGTGCAATTCTAGTTTTGAGTGCACTTGATCCAGTATTTTAGTGGGTTTCAGTCCTACTTTTTTTCAGAAATGATATTCTCTCTGAGTCCTAACCGTAAAGTCATTTGGGATGTTTGGGAACCCTTTTTTTTGTAATTGCTAATTCTTTTGTCACGAAATGATAACTATCCTAGCAGCAGACAATGATGCTAGTACTCCAGAATGTTGACTGAAACAAATGATTGATCTGCTTTGTACAGCAATCTGAAATTCCTCCATTTGGGGACTGGGAAACCACTGGAAACACCCCTTACACACAGAAGTTCGAGGATGCACGGAAGAACAAGAAAACAGGAATTCCTGCTCAACCAAATGATCCAAGACGGAACCCTGAGCCTCCTCGCAAGTCACCTTTGCACCCAACGGCCTACAAAACCGATCCTCAAAACCAAGGCCCAAGGAATCCAACACATCGACCTAGACCTGAAACTGATCACCAACGACCCTCCGACCACCCTACTCACCGTGAGTCTGCTCCACGAAGACATTCAAATCTTCAACGGGAACAAGGGGGCAATGTTGGTGCACCAAGAAGCCCCTACAGAGCAGCTGCTGGATCTGCTTCACCAATGCAGCCAAGCAACCAATCAAAGCCGAAGCACAGGTCGACTGGAATGCAGACTCCAGAAAGGAGGGCATCTTCAGAAGGGTATGGCCAACATACCCCTGGAAGGAGCAGGATGAAGCCGAGTGACCGAGGCTATGAGGTAATAATACCATGTGATCATTTTCCACAGGTTTCCAATGAGTGGGGTAGAAATGCCTTTAGAGTAATGTACTCTTTGCTTTCCCGTCTGTCAATCCAGCCTGAAGAGGAAGTGGCGGTACCACCATTTGGTGAATGGGATGATGCAAATGCAGCATCAGGTGAAAAGTACACTGGTATCTTCAACAGGGTGAGGGACGATAGGTTATCACCTAACACTTCTGCTAGGAAACCATCCACTTCCGGTGGAGAGGAGAATAAGGTGCAACAGGTATGCTATACACTAGCTAGTTTGTGTTAGTGGTAACCTTGAGATTTGAGAGCATATTATTTTCTGGAATCACATTTAATTATCAGCATTCTGCACATAATATACTGGCAACTCTAGTGTAAGTATCACTTTCCAAATTCTAATATGGTAAGTTTTATTAAGACATTTTACTTAGACACGTAAGCTGCATGGTGTGCTAATTGTCTTTGTTTGTTTTGATTCATGGGCAACACTCAAATACTTGAGATATACTCTTCTTACTGCCCTGTCAAGAGTAATAATCATAGCCTTGTTTTAGTCTAGGATATTGAACTGCAATGCCTTTAGATCATTCAGATGATTGAATAATGTCCCTTGAATTTATTCAGATAAATAATGATGGAAAATTAAACATGAGCAACCTACTAAAAACTCCTGTAACTATGTGACTTGACTGATGTTTGTCTCTTTTTTTCTCTCCAGAAATGTTTTTGCTGCATACTTTGAGAAAATGAGGATAGGATCTCCAAGAGTTCTGGACAACTTCCTATGCCGCTCCTGCGATTATAAGATCACTATTCTTGCAAACTCTTCTTCCTGTGCTAGTTGTCATGTTTGCTATTGCTGGTGTGATTATGTATCTGTAATTGAGTGGTTCCATCTAAGTTCTTCGCTTACAAGGAGCATATATATGATACCATTTAGATTTGTAAAGTATGAAGCAGGGTATTTCCTTGCGGATGATAAAAGGTTTCTCAAATTGCCTCTGCAAATTCTGGACTGGTTATATGGATATCAGCTAGAGTGCTTTCTTGTTCTTTTTACTACCATTTTTCTAGCTTGGAGTTTCTGGAAGAGCTATTTGAGTATAATCAATTTTTGAGATGACCTTTTTTTTAGAAAAATAATCGATGAAATTAGGAGATATGTAACTATATATTTTTAGTTAAAATAGGATTGGGGGTTACCCGTTGCATTAGTAGATATGTAAAATATGTAAATTAAAGTGATCAATCGAACATTTTATTTCACATAATGAAAGAGCTTAAATTGAGACCAAACAGCATCAAGCAATTCTTACACAAGAGATTGTAAGCTGTAGTCGCAAATATATTAGGAAAAGTACCATAAATATATACTCGTTTGTTATATGGCAAGAAATGTTACATAATCTCTGATGCTTTACAAGTAGGGATAATCTGGGAACATGCTGGGAGCATGAAATAAGGGGGACAAATTCAAAATGTTTGCTGTCTGTTCAACAATCTGTTACTCTGTACTTCTGCGGCAAATAGAATTTACTTTGATCTGTTTTCTCCGAGTCCTTGCTGCTAGAGCTACCTTAGTTTCCTCAGGGGCAGTGAACGGCTGAAGAGTTTCTCCACTTCAGTTGCTTCCATGTTCATCTGATCCAACAGCTCCATCTCTTCCTTGCTCAGCCCTTGCAAGAAATTCATCAGGTCCTGTTTCACCTTGACGAGACCTTCTGCCAGCTTCTGAAACAGTGACACCTCCTCCTTCTCCAGTTCCTTGACCTCCTCCTCAATCTCTCCCTCAATTTCCTTCACCTCCCTGATGATGGTTTTCTCTCCTTCCTCCACAGTCTTCTCGATTCTCTCCACAAGAGGAGGCTCAGGACCACAGGTGTTGTCAGTCCTGATGAACGTTGAGAAGTCCCGACCTACACTTTTTGCAGCCCTCTCCAGCTCAGGTATTATTGTTTCAGGGACCGTTTTACTTTTCGTGTACAAAACAGAACCACCATAACCATCCCATGCGTCATTTCTACCGCGGTAGTACACAAATATGTAGTCATCATCCTTGTTCTCAACCTTGGATGAGATAATGTACCTAAAGATCAGAAAATATTAAGTTGATAATAAATCTGAGGCATGACACATTGGCAATAGCGATTTTGTTTTTCAGAAAGAGGTTTTTACCAATCATCTTGATAGTGCAGGAACTCATTGTCATGGTTGTAGAGTATGCCAGGTTGTGAGGGGTCCTGCACAAACCGTTGCACGGTTGACCGGGTGAAGAAACCAGAGTCGGGAGTGCGGATTCTCCATGCTATGTTTGCGATTAGTTTGTCTCCCTCAACATGGAACTCATGAAGCTGGCAATCAAATGTGTCAAATGTTGGGTTCAATCCACTTGAAATGTACCATTTGCCATTAAAATCTGCTATATTGAAGTTCTTGACAAGGGCAGATGGATCGGGGACTGGGAACTCGCCGACATCAGACTTCATTGGGACACATTTCTTGCGTGAAACAGCACATTCATTAAATTCATCGACTACGCTGTTCTCGAACAGGTCTCCACACTTGATCTGTAGGATGATAAAAACAAAGCATATAAAGCTTATTTTTCTGTTTGACTTCGGGTGGAGTCAAGGTTTCTAGAAATAACCTGGCATTCAGTTTCGTCAGGTCGATTATTGCATGTGTTCAAGCATGCTACATTCGCTGCACAAGAAGGGTTGGCAATGCATTTGGCGAGCTCTATTCTGGAACAGAAATGTTGATAGGGTAAGAAACGTGTATAAAGTGATCTAAGTTTATTGCCATCCAAAAGATGACAAGCTTGTGGATGGCTGTACTCGTAGCTTCAAGTAGTAACCAAGCTCTCATCTAGCCACATACTGAAATTAAATTCAGACACCACTGGACGGAACGACGAACATCTGTGTTTTCATTGCAGTTCAATGACCCTGACGGATGATATGCCGGCAGAATAGAATAAAAATGTGGAGTGGAGTGCAATATGGAAGATGCACTCTGCAAAACGTTCACGATATATGAACTTCAAAACTGGTATCCAAAAGAATGTCAGAAGATTTGCACTCTTACTCTGCAGATACCAATCTCTAAATTTGGACAATCGAACAAATTGCTAGCTTGAATTGTGCTGCAACAAATTAAGATAATGAACACGAGTCACCTGCATTCCTTCAGCAGGCAAGTGCACGTCTTGAGAGCGTCCACCGCGTCGGCAGAAGGGACCACCAGAACTACACACGCCACCAACCCTGTCATGGTGACAAGCTGCAACCTGCTCCATTTCCTGACGCTGCCGAAAACATCTGATGCTCGCAGCGCCTCAATAATCTGTTGAGATGCACGCCGCAAGAATCCTGATGCTGTTAGGTGTATAAACAAGAGGCAATTCACCAAGGCATCAGTGAATGAGCAGTTATAAATCACCTCTGACGGGGTAACCTTGTGAGGGAGGTGACCAGTCCTCCAAAAATTAGCTCTAACGCAGCACCGCCTGAACCTGACGGCGCTGTGGCGCCCAGTGGCACCTCTAGAATTTGGACCATGGAGGATGCTGGAACCTCCAGTTAGGAAGATACGGTTCGCGCAGTGCCTCGACAACATGTCTCTGAATCTCTGCAGTTCAAAAGGGAACACCAAAACAAAACCGGTCAGCAGAAATCAAACCACGTGGAGCAGGATTTATCCGAAAACCCTTTGCCATCACTAGCCCCGAGAGAATGGCGTGCCACGAATCGTAGCGCTAAAACTTGCGTAATCGAAGCATCATCAGATACTATTCACGCGGATTCCTCTGAAAGCGCTAAAAGTGAAGCCGCGAAAATGCACGCGCAGCTGGCTGGAACAAGGGAATGGAGCAAGAAGGCTGCCCGTGGGCTCGGGATGAATGAAGAAACGAGGAGGAGGGGGGAACCGAGAGCCTCACCTGCGCCGTCGCCGGCCACGCTCGCGCCCCCGGCCGTACACGGAGGAGGAGCACGGGGGATAACAGGAGAGATATAGGAGGTGGAAGAGGTGTGGCGCGGGGGAGCACCACGGGCGCGCGCCGTGGCGGCTAGCGCTAGCGCTTATCGGGGCCCCGTTAAGCGTCAGCGGGTCCGGCCGACTGGGACGACAGGATCCGCCAAATCGCAGCCGCTCATCTCACGTGCTGGGTTTCCTTCTCTCTCCGCCGTTTCTTTTCGAAAACCAAATTCTCTCTCTAGGCGGGAGAGAGAGAGAGAGAGAGCGGGTGCAGCCGCGGCGGCCATGGCGGAGGCGGGAGCCCTAGCCCCGGCGGAGGGCTCCGAGGAGGCGCCCCTCGATGCGGCGGCCATCAGGAGGTGCGGCTCCCCGACACCCTCCTCTCCCATCTCCACTCGGTCGGGTCCTCCGCCCCGCGGATCTGGTCTGGTTCCCCGACCTCACTACATTTACCCCCTTTTTTTTGTTTTGCTCGCGTGCTCGTTTCAGCCGGGTGGAGCAGCTCTCTCGGAAGCGGCGGAGGCGAGGAGGAGTGGAGGAGGAGGCGGAGGTAGCCGACGCGGAGGTGGCGCTGGGTTGGGACTCCGCCTACCAGGTGAGCGAGCGCGTCAGGGTGGGCTGCTGCCCAAATGCGAGCGTTCCCTTTGGTTTACCTACCCGTTATGGTGGTGTGATTGTATTGTGTTTCTCCCGTGAGTTGGGTTAGGTGGCTGAAGAAGGGATGGGTTTGCCGGACTCGAGCAACGCCACATTTTCAGTTGATGATTTGGGTAAGCTGAATTGTTTGTTATTCTCTTTAGAAGAGGGAATGCTGTTTATTCGGGAGGCCTCTGATAAGCCATACGTGCAACCATCCATTGTTACACTTTTCAGACTCCAGCTGTAATTGACATGTCAACAAATAGCAACGAAGTTCGAGCATTGTAATTTGTAAAGGGAGGAGGATAACTAAGTGCAAAGTCAGTCTGTAGACATCCATCTATGATCCGCGTGCACCCTGAAATCCTGAATATGACCTGCATATATGAATATATCCTACCTTTATCAAAAACAGCATCATCTAGAATCAAACGTATTGCCTAACATTGTGCGGTTGCCCACTAATATTTGAGGTCGTAAAGTTGAGTCTATTCTTCGTAGCCAAGTTCCAAACCAATGGCTATACCATCAGGTGGTCGTAGGCCAAAATCAATCTCAACAGTTGTCATCTAATTTCCTAAGTTGCTCTCTCCATGTGAAGTATAAGTGTTAAGTGCCTATTGGCATGACGTTGCCTAATCGATTTGAATACAAGTAGGAAAAGGAGGTATCAAATAGAAGCTCCAAGTCTGTTGCTTGTGAATGTATTTTCTTGATTATTGTGTTTTCAGATGTTTTTTGTGTATGAATCGTTCATTTGGTCCTTGTAATATCTGTTTGTTATTGTGCAATTGAGAATATGGTACTTTTCTTCCGAATGGGTTACGGTGTTTGTTTGATGTGTATCACGTACAGATGCACACCTAGAACGGATGAGAAAGGAGGTATCTTTGGCAGACGAAGAGAACAGGAAGGTATCTGATGAAATTGTTATCACTGCAGAGACAACAGCCAATGGTCGCTATTTTATCCCATATTTTTCTTGCTACTACTACTTTGCATTCTTACTAGAGTCCTAGTATGATGATTGCTGAATCTATGTTCAACACTATCTTTGTTATTCAGATATGATTCGACTGGATGTTGATAGTGAAGTTTTAGAGTTTTTGTTGTCAAAGCTTGAATCAAAGGTTGTTCTCTAGCTCTGTTCTTCTTGTTTCACAGTTTGACATTGTAATTGATACAAGTATTGTTGTCAAATATTGAAGAACTTGATGCAAATCTATTTTACTTTGTTGGCTTAAATGAATTATTTTATTTTAAATGAATAAGAGCGCGACTAATTTAACCTGAAGTACTCTGCTGCTGCAATATGCATATTGTCTGGTACTACCTTTCGTACTTTTACAAGTATTGCTTTAGTTTTGATGAAGATGTTTAAAATCTTTCATCCCACATGATGCAGGGTTTCAACCATTCTGAAGAAAACCCTGCTCTAGGGCAGTCAGACTCAACTGATTCTTGTAGAAATCAAACCGTTACTGACAAGGACTGCATATATGAGGTGTGTTTGTATTTTTATGGTGTCATGTTTCCACTTTTCTCACATTATTGAACTTACTCAATTCATTATATAGGTTTTGAAACTTGATCAGCAAATAGGAAACAGTAAAATGAGCCTTGAACTGTTACAAAGCCTACAAAGGTAATGAATTTTCTTTCTTTTTTTATACTGAACACAAGGAACTAAGGTCTAATTAAAGTAGTTTAACCCATCCCATGTGAACAATGACAGCGCCCATTAAGTTTCTTATCCACTTGTATTGACCATGATGCGAATGATATGATTTGAGTGTTACAACTTCAACATCATATGTTTGCCGTCTTTTTTTTTCTCAAACGCGCTGTGCATCAATATATTAAGAAGAAAGGGGTAAAGAACCCTAAGGTGTTACAGATATCAGGGCCTGTAACCCACCCTATTTACAAACATGAACTAAGTTACTCTTAGGCCCCGTTTAGTTGGTGAAATTTTTGGTGAAAGTGGTGAAATTTTTGCATTGTGAAACGTGTTCTGTGCGAGGTAGCACGGTCTGCAATGCGAAAATTTTGAGGACTTTTGGGGAACTAAACAGGGCCTTAGAAACAAACCCACCCTATCATATGTTCGCTGTCATGAAAAGGGATTCTGTAATCAGTTTTTTCAGTTTCTTGGATTCTATCTAATATTTATGCGAGATGCTATAATTGTATACATTTCCTTCTGTTTTACAGTGTAAGGAACTTTGCTATTTTCTGTTTTGGAAAGTCTTTTCTTCTGTAATGCTATTCTTTTCCACTTGTGTCCTTAAACATCATTGCATGTATGTTGGAACACTATCATCAACAAATGCATTGGGATAAAGCCAGTTAATGTACTGTTTTCTGGTGTCTTCTTCATTTTCACTCCGTCAGTCCCACCAACTTTCAGTATTTGAAATCTTTTTAGGAATTTTTAGTTCCAACAATATTCTCATATGCATATGCCTGGGTCCGTTTATGAACTCATCTTGGGTTTTCTGCAGCACATATTCATTCTCCTTCGCAAACTCATGATCAGTTATTCAGTCTCTTGCATGTTAATGTCCAATGTCCATTCATTAAAGTATATCTTTGCAGGGTCGATCTGTTTTCAGCTCATGCATATTCAAGATTGCTGTCTGTAGAATATTGGGCAAACACCACACACCCAAGATGGGGGGGTGACCTTTCATTATATAGGCCGGATACGGCTTGGTGTACAAGTAATACAATACAAGACCATATACAACACTATATGTCTAACACCCGCCCGCAGTCGCAGGTGGATCCTGACAAACACCTAGACTGGACCTAAAATCAGTAAATAACTGTACAGGAAGGCCTTTAGTCATAATGTCAGCAAACTGTCGCGGAGAAGGAACATGAAGAACGCGGACTTCGCCTAAAGCCACCTTCTCGCGGACTAAGTGAATGTCAATCTCAATATGCTTCGTTCGTCGATGATGAACTGGTTGGCAGCCATATAGACTGCACTGACATTGTCACAGAAGACGAGCGTAGCCTTTGAGAGCGGAACATGAAGCTCCTGAAGAAGTTGGCGGAGCCAACAACACTCGGCAACCGCATGAGCAACAACACGATATTCTGCCTCTGCACTAGAATGGGAGACTGTAGTCTGACGTTTCGACGACCAAGAAACCAGGGTGTCGCCGAGAAAGACACAATAACCAGAGGTAGAACGGCGGGAATCGGGACAGCCAGCCCAATCAGCATCAGAATAGGCTGTAAGAGTCAACCGGACCAGTGCCAATCCGTAGACTGTAGGACAAGGTACCCTTCACATAACGCATGATGCGTTTTAGAAAGGCCAGGTGAGACTCCCTAGGATCATGCATGAAAAGGCAGACTTGCTGAACAACATAAGCAAGATCCGGGCGAGTCAGAGTGAGATACTGGAGGGCACCAGCTAGACTCCGGTAAGCAGAAGCGTCAGCTAGTGGCGCACCATCGGAAGCAGACAACTTGGCCTTAGTGTCAACAGGCGTCGTCGTAGAATGACACTCATGCCGGCACGACGAAGAATCTCCAAGGCATACTGGCGCTGACAGAGAAACAGCCCATTGGAAGAACGAGTCACAGACATGTGCAAGAAGTTATGAAGATCCCCCAAATCTGTCATAGCGAACTCACTGTGCAGTCGATCAATAATGTGCTGGAGCAGAGCATCAGAAGAAGCAGTCAAGAGAATATCATCCATGTAGAGAAGAATGTAGGCAATGTCGTCACCATTCCGAAGATAAATAGTGAAGTATCCATGGAAGATGGAACAAAACCCAAAGAATGAAGATATGTCGCAAACCGCTTATTCCAAGCACGAGGAGCCTGCTTCAGTCCATAAAGAGACTTCTGAAGAAGACACACATGATCAGGATGGGCAGGATCAACAAAACCAGGAGGCTGCTCACAATAGACTGTTTCCTTGAGATATCCGTGAAGAAAAACATTCTTCACGTCCAATTGATGAATAGGCCACTGTCGAGAAGCTGCAATACTCAGCACAGTCCGAATCGTACCCTGTTTAACCAGCGGACTGAAAGTCTCATCATAATCAACACCAGGCTTCCGATTAAAGCCCCGAGCAACCCAGCGAGCCTTATGCTTGGAAAGAGTACCATCAGCATTGTACTTCAATTTCCAAAGCCATCGCCCAGTAACGACATTAACTCCTGGAGGACGAGGAACAAGACGCCAGGTACCATTATCCACCAATGCCTGGAACTCATCAGCCATAGCAGCTCGCCAATTGGGATCCGCAAGCGCATTGCGATAGTTGCTCGGAACAACAGAAGCAACTGTAGAAGTAGCAGTCAAATTCTTGTAACTAACAAGATGTATAGTACCGGACTGGAGACGAGTCAAGCGTCGCAGTGGAGCAGGAGGAGACGCGTCAGTGCTCATAGGTAGGCGAGGTGGCGATGGTGCACGCAAGGAGGCCGTAGAATCACCCGGGCTGAGGCCACCAAACCGAGAAGGACCATGCTGAGGATCGTGGACGTGCACGGGCCGGGCAACGGGAGGTCGCCGGCCATAGACAGCGCGCCCAAAGCGGCCTGGAGCATCTGGTGCAGGGTAGGCCGTCGGTGCCGCAGAGGGGTTCTGCGCGGGCGAGGCCGCCGTCGTGGGCGAGGCCGTCGGCGCGAGTGAGGCCACATGCGCGGGCGAGGCCGTCGGCGCGGGCAAGGCCGACGGCGAGGCAGCCGGCGCGGACGAGACCGCCGGCGCTGGTGAGGCTGCCGACGCTGGCGAGGCTGCCGGCGCAGGCTGGGTCGTTGGCGCAGGCGTGGAGACCACCGGCGCGGGCGTAGAGGGCGCAGACGTCGTGCGCGACGAAGAGGGCACAAGCGGTGGTGCCGGCGCACTCCCACCCGTACTGGAAGACGTCGAAGGCCCGGATGGGGGCATAGGGCCACGCCCACCCGGAGCTGAATGCGGTTGCTCGACGTCCATGGAGGACGGAGCAGCCGCTGAAGGACCACCAGCTGCATGATTAGTAGCACAAGGTGCAATATCCGAATCGTCACCGAGGAGGAAATCAAAGGAGCTGGCAGGAGGGACAGGTGAAGCACTCGCAAACGGAAAAGTGGACTCGTCGAAGACAACGTGTCGCGAGATGATAATCTTGCGAGTGGAGATGTCAAGACAACGATACCCCTTATGCGAAGAGGGATACCCTAAGAACACGCAGGCTGCCGAACGAGGCGCAAGCTTATGTTGTGATGTGGCCTGTAAGTTAGGATAACATAAACAGCCGAAAACACGAAGATGGTCATAAGTTGGCGACGAACCGTGAAGGCAGGAGTAGGGAAGCTCGTGTTTAATGGAGGAGGGGCGGCAGTTTAGCAAATAGGTGGCTGCGGAGAGTGCCTCAGCCCAGTACGAGGGAGGCATGGATGCTTGAATGAGGAGTGCGCACAGAGTTGTTGAGCGTACGAAGAACACGTTCAGCCTTACCGTTTTGTGGGGAGGTGTATGGGCAGGATAAGTGGAAAACGATGCCGTTGGCAGCAAGCGAAGTCTGCATGGCGTGGTTAACAAATTCAGTTCCATTATCGGCCTGAAAACAGCGAACGGGAAGGCTAAACCGAGTGCGAGCATAGGCAATAAAATCAACAATGAGTTGATGAACCTCAGACGTCCAGCAATAGTGTGTAAAATCATCCAGCAACACTAAGTAATACTTGCAACCAGATATGCTAGAAACCGGCGAGGTCCAGACATCACAATGAACAATCTCAAATGGTGAACTAGTTTGAGAGGTGGAAGTACTAAAGGGAAGACGCACATGTTTGCCAAGCTGACAGGCGTGGCATAGCGAGGCATCAACTTTATTACAAGAAATCAAACTGTTTTTGCCAGCGTTACAAAAAGCGCAACTAAGCGCTCGCTTCAGCGCGCTTGAGCGCTATGCGGACGGGCGGCGCGTCGCTTTGCGACATAAGCGCCCCCAAGGCGTTGCGCCGCTTTCAGCAGCATCCATCGAGCATGCATGCACGCGTAGGTGTAGAAAAACGGCGCGCAGCGCGAGTGCTGATGGTGAGAGCTCGATTTGTGTGCGCTAGAAAATGATATAATAGGTGAGGCCGCTGGCAACTAATCAAAAGAGGATTCATTGGAGAAGAGGATTCACCGCCGGAACTGACGGGAGTTCATTGGGCTCCTTTTGTCCTCTTCTTGCTGGATTCCCAACGCCAAGGCCGAATATTGCTATACGTATTTGTATATTCCTCAGAACTGTGATTAACTGATTACTGTATTGTTAATTGCTATCTCTATCACCGTATGATGATTATCTGCATGATTTGGCAACTTGTTTTGCTTGTACTGAACTAAGACCTTAAATTATGATCTTAATGTTCGGCAACTAGTCAGCTCAACTATCATGTGTTGTTGCCTTTTGCAGTCCAAATTCACTTCAGCTGTCTATATTTCGAGAATTTCAAGATCTAACCTTGGTAAGTAACAAAACGCTTAGGAACGCCTAGGTACGCTTAGAAACGCTTAAGCACGCTTAAGCTCTAGGCAGAGAGTCACCGCTCGCTTAACGCTTTTTTTAACCTTGGTTTTTGCTAAGCGAAGCTAAGACTGCTGGACCAGGATGACCGAGACGACGATGCCACAAGGAGGTAGAGGCCGCGAGCATGGCGTGGGCGGCGGCAGGGACAGCTGAGGAGATGGTGTGTAGAGGTCGCCAGCACTATTGCAGCGAAGAATCACGCGCCCCGTCCTGAGTTCCTTAATAGAAAAACCAAAGGCGTCAATTTCGATAGAACAACTATTGTCGCGGGTGAATTGGCGAACAGAAAGTAAGTTGTGAACAATGGATGGTGCGACAAGGACGTTATTCAGGGCGAATTGGGACGTGTTGGTGGTGAGAATTAAGGAGCCTCGGGACGTTACAGGAATACGTGCACCATTGCCTACAGTAATCGAAGAATGAACAGTTGGGAGGCGAGAGAGTAGTATACCATCGGAGGAGTGCATGTGAGTCGAAGCGCCCGTGTCCATCACCCAGGCATTCCCCTGCATGGCGAGCTGATGAATAGCAGCCGTTAGGCCAGTCGTGTCGAACACGGCGGAGGACCCCTGGAAGGCGGTGTTGGCCTGCGGTGGGGGACCAAGGATCCCCTGGCCGCTGCGCCACTGTCCACCGCTGCTGCCCAGCGCCCCCTGGAGGGCCTGTGGATTGATGCAAATCCACGGGCCAGCAGGTTGGGGGGGCGCGGAACTGCGAGCCGGTGCCGCCGCCGTTGCGCCTGCCGCCGTTGCCCTTCTTGCGGCGCTGCTGACCGCCGCCGTCGTTGCCACCGCCGCCGCTGGCCTGCTGCGGTTGCTGCTGTGGCGGTTGAGGTGGCTTGGATGACGACGATGAGCGGCAGTCGGAGCCGCTGCAGCCGGAAGTGGAGGAGGAGGCGAGGAGGGCGTTGGTGGCCTCAACTTTGACCTCGTTCTCGAGGCGCAGCTCTTTCAGTTTGAGCTGATCGAGGGCGGTCGAGAAGGTCATGCCGCCAGTGCCGGCAATGATGTCGGCGGCGGTGCTGTAGCGAGAGTTGACGTCGCGGAGGAGGTTGAGGAGCAGGGTGGGTGCGTCGACAGGCATGCCAACATCACGAAGTGCGTCGGCAGCCTTCTTCATCTTCGTCCCATAGTCTTCAACGGAGAGGTCGCCCTGAGTCATAGTATGGAAGGAGTGACTCAGGAAGATGGCACGGGGTGCCTGGTTCGTCGTGAAGTGGCCCTGGATGGCCGCCCAGAGTTGACGGGCGGTCTGGTCAGGCTCCATGGTGAAGTCCAGGACGGCGAAGTCGACGGAGCCATACAGCCAACTACGAACGCAGGAGTCAGCCTGCCGCCATGCGGCGGTGAGCGGATCAGGCGCCGCGGTGCCGTCGATGTGTGCGAGAAGGCCGAACTTCCCGCACAGCGACTCGAAGGACTTCCACTGGGTGTAGTTGGAGGAACGGAGCTCCAGCTTCACAGGAACATGGGACGAGACGTTGATGGTGGCGTAGTTCATCACCATCGGAGCGTCGGGCGCCGCCGGAGGAGGCTGCGCAGGAGGAGGGCCGAGGTAGGAGGCCAGTTCGTCACCGTCGGAGGAAGAGTCGTCGTTGGTGACAGAGGACATCAACAGATGGGATCTGCTGGGTTGTGCGGCCGGCCTGGGAGGCTGGGCGCAGGGGAGCGGCGGCGGCTCCTGGTGGTGGGTGAGCAATTAGGGCAGCGGAAGAGAGGAGGGACGCGCAGCCAGGGAAGAGGCGGCGCGCGCTAGGGTTGGCGTGAGATTACTGTTCACGCGTGAACAGTAACTCGAGGTGGGGGTGGGGAGGAAAAACAGGCCTAGGGTTAGGCTCTATACCATGTAGAATATTGGGCAAACACCACACACCCAAGATGGGGGGGTGACCTTTCATTATATAAGCCGGATACGGTTTGGTGTACAAGGAATACAATACAAGACCATATACAACACTATATGTCTACCACTGTCTTCATAATCACATATTCACATTTTAAGATTACCACTACTCAGAAAGTCTACATCTCTTTCCATTAAGTCAATTTCTTAGTTAAATTTTTAGTACTGTTGTGCATAATGACAGCAGCTATTATTTTAGGGTTTTAACTTTACGGAGCTATGAATTGATGAATATTTCTGGCATCTCTACCTCTATATCCAGTGTTGATGAAACATGGCAACTTAAATCTATGTTATTGCCATTTGAAGCAAAGGTCTTAGACTTTAAAGACAACATTCTCAAGATGTTCCTGAAGGCACCTACATTGACATCAGACTGTGTAATTTATGGACAAAAATTGGATTGTGCTATTGATTCATTTGTCTCAGACCATGAGCTGCTGATAGAAGTTGATGAAGGAAATATCGAACCAAAGAACGTAAAGGTGATCTTATAGTAAATTTATTTTCTGATACTTACTGTGTTCTGGTTTTATTACTATACATCTTCTTTCCCTTTGAACTATATTTGAATGATTCATATCTTGATAAATATATTTAAATAATGCATAAATCTTGTTTATATGTTGGATTTCAGATTTTTCCTGATGATGTGTGTGTAGACATACTGATTGAGCTCAAGTCCTCCAGGTACGATGTAGTTTAACCTTCTCTCATATCATTAGTTGCCTGTTGATGCTATAGAACTCATTTTAGTCTCAGTCAATGTTAGTTTCTTTCTCATGTTGTTAAACTTAATTCAGAAAAATGTTATTGTGGAGTGTTAACCTACATTTCTACTATACTGTATTCTTTTTTCCATCATTTGTTCTTAAAATGTTTATCTGCTGTTGTAGAGAGGCCATTTCTTCTCCATCCTTGGGATGGCTTATTGAGCAATGCCAACGCCTCTTTGTAATCAATGCTCTAAGACGATCATTAGTGAATGATGCTAATAATTCCAGGTGAATTGATTTTCCATATGCTGCATTTTTGTAATAACTAGTTTGGAGTTTGGAATCTGTGAATATATAACTGTTGAAGCTGTTATCTGCAAGGAAATAGTGATATCTGAGCTTGTACTGTGTATCATAGACCCTTGTTTGGTGTGACTTCCGTCACTAATCACTAGGATGATGGCATTGATTCAAGAGACTCTTTTGGTTCCTGCCATCACCATCTCATTCTGTTACACCAAGACTGCTGTGCTGACATGGTCATTCAAAATGCCCAAATTAACCTCAACTTGCTCACTATCTGGCCAGCATCAGCCCCAAGCAATTATTCCCAGTTCACTCCAGTCATGTAGCTGGCCCACCTGGAATCGCAGCAGAGTCCAAGTATGCGAAATCGGCTGCAGCTGGATCCCACTTCTGGTGTTGGGGTATCAGCATCAAGCTGTGTCGTAGTTCGAGAAATAAAGCATCAAGCTGTGTCGGGACCATGCTGACCTGAGGTGCCCTGAGCTATGTTGAATTTGGTGCACAAGCACTGGCGTTGCTGGCAGCTAAAGTGGGGAGGAAAGATGGCAACCAAGCTCGGGGGAGAACAGAAAGTGAAAGCAATATGGTAGGGAAGATAATAGATTGATTATGGAGAGCATAAGCTCGTGTACATATATAGGCAAGGATGACCTAGGGTATGCCAATCCAACGGTGATCCTTGCCTATCCAATATCGATCTATACAGCCCGTACATGGGCAGGCGCACAGCCAACAGGGCTGGCGGCCAAGTATCCCTAGGCCCATAGGGCCGGCCTATACAACATGCTAACACCCCCCCGCAGTCGGATTGGCGTTGCCGGCGACGTTCAGACTGGACCGAAACTCAGTGAAGATCGTCGATGGAAGACCCTTGGTGAAGATATCGGCGTACTGGGAGCTGGTTGGCACGTGTAGAACCTTGACATGGCCGAGAGCAACCTGATCGCGCACAAAGTGGAGATCAATCTCAATGTGCTTGGTGCGCTGATGCTGCACCGGGTTGCTGGACATGTAGACGGCACTGACGTTGTCGCAGAACACTGCTGTAGCTCGTCAGAGAGAGGCGTGGAGTTCCGTCAATAGCTGGCGGAGCCAGGAGGCCTTGGCCACCGCATTGGCGACTGCACGATACTCAGCCTCGGCACTAGAGCGGGAGATGGTCGCCTGGCGCTTGGAGGACCAGGAGATGAGATTGGCGCCGAGGAACACAGCATAACCCGATGTGGATTTGCGAGTGTCCGGGCAGCCAGCCCAATCTGCATCGGAGTAGACCACCAGTTCGTCAAGACTGGATGGGCGCAGGTGCAAGCCGAGGTGCAATGTGCCACGAACGTAACGAAGAATCCGCTTCAAAGCAACCAAATGAATGTCGCGAGGAGCATGCATGTAGAGGCAAACTTGCTGAACTGCATACGCGATGTCCGGGCGGGTGAAGGTGAGATACTGAAGGGCACCTGCGAGGCTGCGGAAGTCCGTCGCATCCGCAGGCTGAAGAAGCTCACCGGTAGAGGCAGACAGCTTGGGAAGGGTGTCGACGGGGGTTGCGCAGGGCTTGCAGGCAGCCATACCTGCACGATCCAGGATGTCCAGCATATACTGCCGCTGAGTCAGAAGAAATCCATCAGGTTGGCGTTGAACATGCATCCCAAGAAAGTGATGAAGCTGACCAAGGTCCTTCATGGAGAACTCGCGCTGCAGTGCTGCGATGATGCGCTGTCGGAGATGCACAGAGGACGCGGTGAGTATGATGTCATCAACATAGAGGAGTAGATACGCTGTGTCGGATCCTTGACGAAGCACGAACAGGCTGGTGTCGGCCTTGGATTCCACAAATCCAAGTGTCAGGAGAAACGTGGCGAAGCGGCTGTACCAGGCTCGAGGGGCTTGCTTCAGTCCATATAGAGACTTGTTGAGACGACACACAAACCCTGGGTGAGCAGAGTCCTCAAACCCAGAAGGCTGCGAGCAGTAGACAGTCTCAGTGAGAAGCTGGTGAACTGGCCAGTGGCGAGACAGGGCTAGGGATAGCACCGTGCGCACTGTAGCTGGCTTGACAACAGGGCTGAATGTCTCATCGAAGTCGATGCTCGGTCGTTGAGTGAACCCGCGAACGACCCAGTGGGCTTTGTAGCGTTCCAGAGTGCCGTCGGCATTGAACTTGTGCTTGAAAAAATCCACTTGCCAGAGACGACATTAGTGCCAGGTGGTCGAGCAACGAGATCCCAGGTGTTGTTGCTGATCAGGGCACTGTGCTCCTCTTCCATAGCAGCGCGCCAGTTGGGGTCGGCCAGGGCTGCACGGTAGCTCTTCGGAATCAGCGAGAGCGAGGCAACAGCATATGCCGCAGGGAATCGGAGGCCTTGCTTGGCCCGTGTGACCATGCGGTGCTGGTTGACAACCGGTACAGCACCGCGTGGCAGAGGGGCGACGGGAGCCGCCGCGGGGACCGGTGACGGCGTAGATGCAGGCACAGGAGTCGCTGTCGCCGTGGGCGCCGACCTGGGCCGGCGGGTGCAGACGCGACCAAAGGTGTTCGCAGGCCGGGCGGGGAAGCCGGGCGGCGATCGTGTCGCGGTAGGAGTCGTGGCCGCGCATGGCGCGAGTGTCGTGGCGGTGCGAGGGGTCTCCTGGGCCGCGCGTGGCGCGGAGGGCGGCGAGGAGGCTGACGGTGACTCCTACGCCGCGCGTGGTGCGGAGGGCAAGCTCGTCGGGGTGACCCGACGTGCGGCGGGTGTCGAGGAGGCGGCCGCGCGTGGCGTGGCAGGTGTTGACGTGGCCGCGCGTGGCGCAGGCGGCGACGGGGGTGCTGCCGGTCGCGGTGGCGTCGGATGAACACCAGGAGGAAGAACACCTGCAGACAGAGGCAGCGGGGCGCCAATCGGTGGCAACTCGCTGCTAGCATCAGTATCCAAAAACTCGAGAGTCGCTGCAGCAGGAGTAGTGGTTGCCTGAGCAAAGGGAAAGGTGGACTTGTCGAATATGACATGACGAGAGATGATTACCCGATTGCTCGAGCGATCGAGACACCGATACTCTTTGTGATGAGTGGAATACCTGAGAAAGACACACAAGGTCGTGGAGTGAGCTTGTGTGGTGCGGTGGCAGCTATGTTGGGGTAACATGCGCAACCAAAGACCTGTAGATGATCATACACGGGCGCAGTGCCAAAGAGGGCAAAGTGCGGTGTAGAGAAGTGTAGGGTTTTGGTTGGTAGGATGTTCAGGAGGTGAGTGGCGGCGTGTAGAGCATCGGCCCAGTAGATCGGTGGAACACTGGCCTGGAACAGGAGGGAGCGAACCATGTTGTTGGTGGAACGAATGATACGCTCGGCTTTGCTGTTCTGGGCGGAGGTGTAAGGACATGACATATGCAGTTGGACGCCGTGGGTGAGGAAGAATGTGCGGGAGCTGGAGTTGTCAAACTCACGTCCATTGTCGCACTGGACTGCCTTGATGGAGGTGCCGAACTGGGTACGTGCATAGGCGAAAAACTGAGACAATGTTGAAAAAGTGTCAGATTTAAGGTGCAGAGGAAACGTCCACAAGAAATGTGAGCAATCATCGAGAATAACCAAGCAATCATCGAGAATAACCAAATAGTATTTATAACCAGAAACACTAATGACCGGGGATGTCCATAAGTCACAATGAATGAGATCAAAATTACTAGAAGCTCTAGATGATGACACATGAAAAGGTAGACTAGTATGGCGGCCTAGTGACAAGCATGACACACTGAGGAGGCAGCATCCGATGCGCATGATGGAATGGTGGAGGCGAGCTTGGACAGAGCCTCGTGACCAGGATGACCGAGACGACGATGCCAGAGGTGCGACGCAGAGCCGGCGACAAGTCACTGGGCGGCGGTGGGAAGGCGCAGGGGGTACAGGGACCCGGAGCTATTGCACCTTGCGATCACGTTCCGTGTCAGCAGATCCTTCACAGAGCAACCAGATGGGTCAAACTCAACAGAACAATTGTTGTCAGTGGTGAATTGACGGACAGAAATAAGGTTCTTAATAAGCTGTGGTGAAACAAGGACATTATTAAGATGCAAGGATGGTGATAATGCCGTAGCACTAGTGGCTGTGACCGGAAGGAAAGAGCCATTACCGACAACAATGGAGGAAGGAGCTGAAAGACTGGGAGGGGGCGTGGAAGAAAGGGTACCGGCATCGGAAGTCATATGGGAAGTCGCACCTGAATCGAAGTACCAGTCGGTGTTCTGTGGTTGATTCAGAGACATCGTGCTGAAGGCGGAGGCGAGGCTGTGCTGGTCCCATCCTGGAACAGGAACGTAGGAGTTGTTCTGCACAGCTTGTTGGTGAGCGAGGAGAGCCTGATGCTGGGCGATCGCCGCGGGGTTGGCGTAGGTGGCCTGCTGTTGCGCCTGCTGCACCAGGAACGCCTGCTGCTGGGCCAGGAGAGCCTGATGCTGCTGTGGAGTCAGCGATGGAGCCCGTGGGCCAGGCCACATGTGAATGGCGCCTGACCACGGGTTCTGGGGCGTCGGCCAGGGGGCGCCAGGTCCTCCGGAGCCCGCAGTGGAGGACGGCGCACCAGGCTGAGGGGCGGTGCTGGAGCCTTGGGAGCCGCGCTGTTGGCTCCCCTTCCCGCCGCGCTTGCTGCGGCGGTCAGAAGGGGGGCGCTGGGAGGAGCTCCTGGAGGTGTCGCGCTCCTTGCCGGTGCCCTGTGGCTGCTGCTTGGCAGGGGGGCGGCTGGACGAGGACGAGCGGCCGCCGACGGCCTGCTTGTCACCAGAGGCGAGCAGGGCGGTCGAGGTGGATGACGGGCGCTGCTCCATGGTGAGCTCCTCTAGGATGAGAGCCGAGCGACGCTCCAGGATGGTCAGAAACTCCCGGGAGAGGCGCAATTGCCGTCCAACAGCCTAGAAGCGGTCGGCGAGGCCGCGAATGACGTTGAGCACCAGCGTGCGGTCGGTGACGGGCTCGCCAAGGTCGATGAGAGCGTCTGCCATGTTCTTGAAGCATCTGCAATAGTCGGTGATCGACAGATCGCCTTGGCAGAAGTGGCGGAACTTGGCGTCGAGGTGGAGGGCGCGCGTTTCGTGATTCCTGAGGAACTGCTCCTCAAGGGCGAGCCAGGCGGTGGCGTCGTGAGCCATCACGGCCTCCGCCAGGTCGGCGGAGATGGTGCCGGAAATCCAGGACTTGACAACGCAGTCCATGCGGCGCCAATCCGGGAAGCCTGGTGCAGGAGTGTCCTAGAGGATGTGATCCTCCAGGGAGTACTTCCCGACGACAAGGAGAAGCTGGTCGCGCCAGCGCTTGTAGTTGTCGTCGGTGAGGTCGAGGATGATGTGCACCTGGTTGCGGATGTTCTGGACGTTGGCTGCGTGGTGGTGGAAGTTGACGGCGGCGGCCTCGTGCATCAGCATGGCCTGATGGAGGGCATCGTCAGGGGCCACCGGTCGGAGACGTGGGAGCCATCGCCGTCGTCGTCCGGAGCGCCGTCGGTGTCCGCGTCCGGGGCGCCAAGGGCAGCCTCAGTGCGCGCCCCAGAGCTGCGCGCTTGAGGGCCTCACGGGCGCGATCGGCGGCGGCGTCGCGTTCCTTGGCACTGGCGGCGGCGGCGGCCTCCTCCTCTGCTTTCTGTGCGTCGACGAGGGCGGCCTCGTGGCGGGCCTGGAGTTCCTCCGGAGACGGTTGCTTGCCCTTTGCAGCAGCAGCGGCAGCGGCGATCTGGGAGGCCATCTGGGACCCGGCCATGGAGGGTGCGGCTGGAAGGGGGCGACGCGGCGGAGATGGCGCGGCCGGCAGAGGTGGCGAAGGGCGGCGCGGCCTGGACGGGGCGGCGCGGCCGGGGCGGCGCGGCCTGGAGAAGCGGCGCGGCCTTGAAGGACGGCGCGGCGTGGTGAGGCGGCGCGGCGGGCAGGGTGGCGCGGCCTGGAGGGGCGGCAGCCGAAGGGGGGCGCGCCGAGCGCAGCCGTGGCGCGCAGCCTAGGGTAGCGGAAGCGGGATCGGGATGGAAACCCGAACTCTTGATTCCATGAAAGCAATATGGTAGGGAAGATAATAGATTGATTATGGAGAGCATAAGCTCGTGTACATATATAGGCAAGGATGACCTAGGGTATGCCAATCCAACGGTGATCCTTGCCTATCCAATATCGATCTATACAGCCCGTACATGGGCAGGCGCACAGCCAACAGGGCTGGCGGCCAAGTATCCCTAGGCCCATAGGGCCGGCCTATACAACTTGCTAACAGAAAGTAAGAAAAACAAAGGCACGAGTGAGGAAGAAGTGTGTCGAGAGAGATGTGGGCCCTGGCTGTAAATGAGAGAAAGGTAGGGGATAGATAGAAAAGGGTATAGAGATGAAAGGTTATCGAGGTCATTTTGTCAGTCAAACTGTTTGACCAGATGGCATTAAGGCTCCAATGGGCAATGGCATATAGACCGAACAAGTTTTAGAATCAGTGGTATTGCCCTAACAATTTTAAAAACAGTGACAACTGTCAGCAATTGACTCTATGGAACACACCTAACTTTTCCATGTATGTATTTGTTATTCCTTTAGTCCCTACTAAATATCTTGAAATCAATCATCTTTGTAATCATAATGAACATAAATTATTTCAGTTTTACTCTACAATTACCACAACTTAATCATTAATTTGCAGTAATGAAAATTAATGATTTTTAGTATACGCGCAGGTTAACATTTTTGGAGAAACCCTGCATTTTTTTTTCCTCGCAGGCATTCTTTTGAGTACTTCGACAAAGAGGAGGCAATCGTAGCTCACATGGACCGTGGAATCGATGCCTCCATCAAGATATCTTCTGATTGGCCACTTTGTTCGTACGGTCTGAAGTTAATTTCACTCCGCAATTCAGGGACCCATCCAACAAATATGGCTTCAAGTCTGCTGTCCAAGACTAAGGTAAAAAGTGGATGCCTCTGGTTTGGAACTGCTTATAATTGGCCCACATGGCTGTGATGTACATTGAAGAATGTGTTAGAAACCCCATAAACTGGAAGAAATTCCTTCTAAAATATCACTTTATTCACATACTTTGCAGGGTACCTACATTAAAATGTGCTAGTAAGGAAACATGTTAACCATTGTACAAGGACCTCTTAATCTGTTGTGATTGTGTTGGGGTGGGTGGGGGGGGGGGCTCCTATCTCCCTTCCGGAAGGTGGATAAGGAAGGGAACTTCCAGCCCATTTATGACCCATCTAAGCATCATCTTCTTCCTCATCTCCTTCTTCCCCCGGCGTCCTCTGCCCCTGCCCCTTCTTCCTCCACCCCGGCCGGCGGCCGCCGCGCCGTCCGCCCGCCCACCACCGCACCTCCCTCCACCCCCGCCCTTCCTAATACCGCCGCTCGTCTCCCCCGTCGCCGATCACCGGCCCGACCGCCGTCCGACCCCGCCCGGCCGGCGGTGCTACCGCGCCGCCTCGCCTCTGCCGCCGGCCGAACCACCACCGCCGCCGGTCCTCCGGCTCCCCCCACCTCCCTTCTTCTAGGTCCGCCGGACATGGAGACCCTCGAACCCGAACCCCTAACCCTAAGGTCCGCCGCCTCCACCACCACCCCGGCCGGCGGCGACCTCGCCGCCGGCCGCTGCCCCCACTGCCCGCCCGCCCGCCCCCACCCGGCAACCCCGAACCCTAACCTCCGGCCGGCCCGACCCCCCACCCCCACCAACCTCGACCACCGCCGGCGGCGACCTCGCCGCCGGCCGCTTCCGCCCACCACCCAATCCACCGCCAGCCGACCCCGACCCGCCCTTGTCATCGCGGCGGCACTCGCAAGAGAGGAGGGAGGCGAGATGGGAGGGAAGGAGATCGTGCGGCTCTGGTAAGCCGCACGAATCTCAAACATCGGAAGGTGGCGGGCCTCCCCACCTTCCGGAAGGTATATAGGATTTGCCGGGGGGGGGGGGTGGTAAAAGGCCCACTATAACTTCTCTGTGGTGCTCAAACTACATAGCTTTCACTTGATGAATTTGAGACATGAACTTTGAAGCCAAAGTGTTTGTTTGGGTCGGGTGGGAAGCTGAACCCAGATCAAACATCCTTTTGGAATGAGCTAGTAGATCAACGTAGTTCATCCTTATTACTACTAAATATAGGTTTAAAATTTGAAGTTTGTTTACCAGCATTCAATCAGACACTCAGGCGCATGTCTTTCATTATCTTGATTTCGTGAATGTGCTCTACTGTTGAGGCTCCATTAATGGAGGCGTCCATGATGCGTCATTTGCTTGCTTAATCTTTTGTGTGCATTTGTTTCTTTTTTTTTATTACATACTACTGATGATTAATCTTGATTTTTGGGCGGTAGGAACTGGCCAACAGATTGGATCTGCACACTCGCCAGCATCTTGTAAGGTTTGTGGATGCCGTTGAAGAGATTCTCATTCAAGAGCTGCGGTCTGGTTAGGATCACGCCCTGCACTCAATGTTACATCTTTCAACTGTCTAGCTCTGGCCACTGGGGACGGATCTGCTGACACTTGTGGTTCACATTTTGTACAGACTAATTTCATTGGATGAGCTGATTTGTTGGGTATCATGTCATGTGCAAGACACAGGGGGGTGATTTCACTTTTCAGAGGGCTAGCTGATAGGTTTCTGCAAATTTGAACCATGGTAAATCTGATAAGTAAATGCATAGTTCATAATTTGCGGTCTTTCCTTTGATTCTGTAGAGAAACAAAAGAATCTTTGTCTAACAGCTCTACCTAACGGTTCAAGGATTTAGTAGAGTACTTTTCGAGAATCAGTTCCTAAGTTTGCACCGGCTAGTAGGCCTACCAGGTTGTCATATTTCATATATAACGTTCATGGTTTAGTGTCAGGAAGCTGAAACTAAATTGAGAAATCCAGTAGCACAAAGAACTTAATCTTAAGAGTCTCAACATGTACCATAGCAAGCTCGTCCATACACAATCTCATTATTACTTCGGAACTTAGAAGTCCTGTAAATCTCACAGTTCACATATTCAATACAACATAAGTTTACTTAGTTGCAAGAGCCGTTCATGGCTGCCAGAAAAGGCACCCAACATAAGTCTTACACCAGATCCAAACCTGCAACTTACAAGACAACTGATGGCATACTTTGCGCGAGTGAGATCGATAAGTAGTTGAATTCTATCCTGCTAGATAACCTAAAGGCTGCTTTCTTATAGAGAACCCCAAGACTCAACAAATATAGGATGTGCTCCCACTGCCTACTGCTTCCGATTAAAATTGCACCTTGCGGTCATAAATCCAACTGAAAGGAATAACCGGTGCCTGCTTCGCCCTTGCTTGAGCTCTCTCATCCAACCTCCTGATTCTTGGTGCCAAGGTACAGACAAAGTCCTGTGCCCTCCTCCCTTCTCCAGATAGCCCAGTGAGATCCGCAACTTTCCACCTCTGGACCAAGAACTCAAGGATGTCAGCATAGTCTTTAGCGGTGTAGACGCCCAGCCTCTGCGCCACTGAGCTGAAGTGCTCAAACAAGTCCTTGTCCTTCCCATCATACATGAGATGAGCAGGCATTGTAATCTTCTTCCTCATCATGTCCGCAAAAGCCAGCACTGTGTAGTCAGGATCGATCTCAAAGAGCTTCTCGACTATCTTGGTGTAGGCTGTCTCGTGACGCTTTTCATCAGCTGCTATTGTGCCACATATCTGAGCCAGCTTGAGATCACCATACTCCTTGGCATGCCTTGCTGTATTGCCATGAGATATAAATGTTGCTCTCTCTTGGAATGACGTGTAAAGGAAACCCAAGTAGGGATTGTTCTCAGTTCCTGGATCCTGCATAAGAAATTAAAAAAAAGATGTTATGCTTGTGCTTATGTTCAACCAGTTTTCTAAAATTGCAACCGCACATGATACTTTCCCCAGTTCTTATATATACTCAACATGCTATACTTAACATTTGCTAATTAAAGCTAGAAAATCATGTCTCACATGGAAGCCATATTTTTAATGATGTTGGTGATTTCATGATTCACTGAGAGCTATAAATCAAAAAGGAGGAAAAATAGATGCCAATGTCCTTGAAAGGTAGTATATAACAGTGCTTACCATTCCAGAACCAATCAGATACTGTATTGTCTTCTCAATTTGTTTCATGTCAACGCGTCCAGTAAGGTACATGTACTTATTAAGGAGATCCCCATGCCTGTTCTCTTCAGCTGTCCATGCCCTTGTCCATACCGCCCAAGTGGTTGGACTTGCACCAGTTTCATCTCGAACTCCATCAAGGGTGTTGAGCATTGTTTGATAGGTAGGTAATGCTTCCTCAGTAACCATGTCACCAACTAAACAAACAAAATACTCATCAGGTATTTCCTTTGCCCGCTCCCTCAGTTCTTTGACTTCATCATAAAACCCATCAGAAGAAGGCTCTGGTAGGAAGTCTTGTGGCTGCCATGACTTCTCAACCGGCTTCAGGAGGTTCAATAAGTTATCTTTGGCCCAAGGTTGAAGTGAATCGAAAATTTCCTTCTTTTGGGCTGGTAGTGAATGGGTAACTTGGCGATGCACCTCTCGTGGTGGAGTATAGGGTTCTTTCACAGTTTTGACCCTAAAAAAAGCAACATGACGTAATCAGAAACAGAAAGGGGCAACAGAGAAGAACATAGTTGGTAAGGAGATCAATTCAAAACAGAGCAAACAAAAAATGCACTCAGTTCCCTACAAACCACACGCCATACAATCTGTAGGCTGCAAATTTCGACATGTTTGTAGCACAAATATACAGAAATATCTACCAAAAAAATTTGTGGACAAACAATTCCACACGTTTCTTGCAGAAAATTGACAGTAACCAAGAAATTTGCTTAGCAACTACTCCAATATGTGGCACAATGAAAAAGTTTTCTTCCAATATGTCAACGGAAGGCTTCTGATCTTTTCATGGACAATTTATCTCAAACATTTACCATTTAGCCTTAAACAGGGCAAACATCTGACACTACAATCATTAGTGGCGGAATTTTCCAGACATAGGCATATCAAAAGGTGGTGGGTTTATGTGCTAATGTCACAATTGCAACCTATAAAGGTAAGCATTCTTACAAGATTTTTTACCAGAATTACCAAGTAACAATGGGTAGCTTGTGACCAAGTAAAGCACAACCAATACATTCCCATATTCGTATTAAAACCATATAGCAGTCATGCATAAGTTTTTCCAATTTCACCATGTACATTTCGGAAGCATTCTTGAGGAGGCTTATCTTAGTCCTAAATCCTAATGTTATGTGGCGAACCCATGTACAATTACAATTGATCGGAGTAAAGGCTGACAAACTCCTACTCTCCTGCATCTCTAGAACGAGTTGTTATCAAGGAATAGAAAGTGACAAATTTCAATTGTTCATTTAAATGAAACATCGGAAACAAAGAACGTAAGGCAACCAAGTGAAGGACAACTCAATCGCCATCAGCAGATTCCAACAAGTCGAGACATCAACAGCCAACTACTTGCTGCACGGTACCCATACAGCCACAAATGCAGCCCTGTTCACCGAATCGAAGGCAGATCACCAACTACCCACCCAGATCACGGGCAGGAACGCAGGATCAGCATGGAGATCAAGACAGAACCCGGGGATCGATCATTCCGAAACCCTGGATCTCGACAAGAACACTGGCTGGGTTGGAGCGGTGGGGAAACGCAAGGTGGCAACCCAGCGCACCCCAGATCACGAGTCAAACTCGGAGACGAGCTTTCCGCCGACGATTCATGTCGATCCACCGGACCAACCAACAGTTGTCTTCTACCTACCCAAACCCAACCCAGATCACGAATCTCGCTGACCAAAGATGGTGGTGGCGGCTCCCAACAACCCAACCATTTCCACCACCTCGTTAACCCAGATCACATCACAACGAGAGGGAAAGCAACAGGAGGCGCGGAGGGATCCGGGTGTCCGGGGAGCTCACCTGTTGATGGTGGACGCCATGGCCACCACGCCCCCGCTCGCCTTCCTCCTCCCCCGCCCGCCGCACGGCGGCACCGGCGCAGCCGCCACGCGCGGCACGGGAGACGCCCTCAACGCCATGGCGACCCCTCCCTCCTCTTCCTCACCTCAGCCAAGATCTAGCGACGCGGAGTAGGATGGGATCAGGCTCGGGGATTCTTGGGAGCGCTCGTGGCTGGTTGGGCTTGTCCTCGGCCTGCACTCGCGCTGCAACCCCGGACGGCCAGGTCGGCTATTAAAAAGAGTCGCGAAACATATTTTATTTTATTTCTTGTCGTCATCTATTTCAATATAATAATTGTTTTTTTAGATTTTTCTTTTGACGGTGCGGCGTCAGCTTCGCAACCTCTTTTGCTGGCGTGCATTGAAAATTCGGAGCTGCCAGTGCCCGGACGTCCGTTCCGGACGCTAGCATCAGACGGGTTCTCGGCTACACGATTCGAATTAGGAAACGTATCAGCTGTCGGATCATGTTGCGAAGCATATTGATGTTGCGAAGCATGTTGCGAACAATTTTAAAATATTGCGAATCATGTTGTGACCAACATTCAACCTCGGCGCCCCCTCCCTCCTCCCCCGAGCGATTCAACGATGTTGCGAGTTTGTGGTGATCATGTTGCGAGCTTGTGGCGAGCATGTTGCGACCAACATCCAAACATCAGCGTGTTGGGACCATGTTGCGAGCTATGTTACTTGTAACATCCAATATCCGACACAATCCACCACGACCCATGTTGCGACCCATGTTGCGTGCAACAACTAACATCAGAAGCCCTCTTCCCTCCTCTCCCTCTCGACATAACACCCAACATCACATGTCTGCAACATCGAAACTCAACATTCGCAATATTTAAAATTAATAATTGCAACATCCAACATCAGGGGCTCTCCTCCCTCCTCGACACAACACCCAACATCACATATCTGCAACATGAAAACTCAAACATCCGCAACATCGAAAAATAATGTTTACAACATAAAAAATATGTTAAAAATGTTGATAATCATCTAACGGTGCGTTGATTGGAACATTCAAATGTCTCGCTAAAAAAATACAATATTCAAATAAAGCACTTGCAACATGTGCATTAAACATTTGCAACATCACACATCATGATTCTCTTTGCAACATCATTACAAACATCCATACGAAATATTTACAACATTTGCAACATTCGTGCCGCCGGGAGTGGAGCTTGGCCGACAGTCGGCGCCTGGCCGCGGGGAGCGCTGACTCGACCCCCGGGCACGTGGGAGGGCGTGGCCCGGTGCGGCTTGGCCGACCCCAGCCGCGGGAAGCGACAGTGCGGGACGCTGACGTCGGAGAGGCCGCAGCTGCCCGTGCCCGCTCCCATTCTCGATGTCCGTGCCCGACCACGAAGGAGTAGCGCGCAACGCAGTGACCCAAGCCCCACCGCGAGCTCTCCATTGACTTCCCCGCCATGGCCGCCGCTCGGGAGCTCCTCCGGCGGTTGGCGCGGTTCACCCTCGCCGCAGGGGACCTGACGTCGAGCGTCACGGTGAGCAGCCCAGCTCGCCCATGGTGGGGGGTGCAGCGGCCAGCGTAAAGCCGCGGCTCGCGCGTCGAGCCTGCCCCACGGGGGAGCGGCGACCGCGCCCCGACGCTTGCGGAGGAGCTCCTCCGGGAGCCTGCGCCCCAGCGTTGACCAACGCCGCCCGCTCGATCTGCAGTCGTCGCACCTCGATCTGTGCGCTCCGCCGTCGCACCTCGATTTGTGCGCTCCGCCGCCGCCGGATCCGCGGTCGGGGTCGGTCGCCAGATACGCGCCGGGGAGATCACCGGCTGCGCCACGAGGAGGGTTGAGCACGGGAAGGGAAGCTAGAGGTGCGGCCGCGCAGGAGAATGGATGGCGTGCAGGGGAAGGTGAGGAGGTCGACGACTAGCTCACCGTGCCGAACACGGGATCCCGCTGCACGCAAGAGGACCCCTCCGACGAGCGCGAGAGAGATGCGAAATTTTGGAGGATGAGCGGCCGGACCGCTGGAAGAAGGATAAGGTCCTCTGGTGGGACCCACTGTCGTGGGGAGAGAAAATCAGACGGGCCGCGGACGCGTGTGGCGCTGGGTGTGTCCGTTTCTTCTAACCGCGTCGGACGTACGAGCTGAAGCATTACCGTTGAAAATTTTGCGTCACCGGGTCCGCCAACGGACTCGCGGCTGAAGAGAAAACACACAGAGAGAGATACTACTGTACAATGTACAAGCACGGATCCTGCAGCTCGTGAAACAAACTTTTAAACGCACATGATGCATATTGCATATACGTACGACATGGACTCCAGTGCCGCGTATCCTCCACGTCAGAGAAATTAAACTTGAATGATTTTGACAGTGAAATAGCAAAATTGAATTCAGTACCTAAAGTTTTAGTCGATAGTTTGATGGTTATAAAATTGAAATTTTTCTGTAATCCATATAGAAAAATCATAACGAACAGTAACTAAAGTTGCTCTTCGAACAGCTCGATTGCACCTTTCCTGCTCTTTGCATTTTTTTTCCTTGTAGTAGTTTGTAGCACCACATCTAAAGGTCCACACCGTCGTCATCGATCGATGCTGAGAAAAATGGGTCGTGAGAAAAATGGGTCCGTTCACTTGGGTGAAAAGGATTAGTGAAGTTACAAATAAATAATGTTGTAATAGTATTTCTTGTGCGAGAAGATGTGATGAATGTGATAGGTAAATAGTGCTTTTTACTATTTTTTTAACGAATAGAACATATCATAACTGACACGATTTCTATGAGCCACAACATGCAAGCTTCGCAGTACCAGTAACTGACAAGCTCATACTACTTTCACCCTCCTGGTTTAAGGGCATGTACAGCCCGTCTATAGGAACCGTCTGTTGAGTGGTAAAATTACAAAAAACCCTCCGCGCCCCCAACTGACGGCCTCAGTGTCGCTAGCCCAGGCGATGGGGGCGTCCCGTTCCCGAAGCCGAGCCGATGCGCGCAGACGCGCTATAGAGGTCGTCTTCTTGAAGCAACGGCCGCCCGGATCCCGCGCGTGCGGTAGTTCCTCTCCCGCCAAAACCACCTCCACCCTCCACCGCAGCCCCGCCGCCGTTCTCGCCGGTCACAACCCCGGCCGCGCAGCCCCAGGAGAGAGAGAGAGAGAGATCTGTCGTCGGACCTGCTCATCTTCTCCGTCACCGGATCCGCCACAGAGAAGGGAGGCAGGGGGTGCCTCCTCATTGGTGCGGCGGTGGAGGAGCGGCGGCCGGGCCCTACACCATATCCCAGCTGGCGGAGCTCCCATGGCGGGTCGCCGCAGGAGAAGCAGCGGTCGCCGACGACGCTAGGAGGAGCAGCAACTGTTCCCTGCACCAAATCTAGGCTGGTGGGGCTCCCATCTCCTCCGCCCTGGCCGCAGCGCCTCGCCCGCCCGGCACACGCCGCGCGGGGATACTGGAGAGTGGAAGCGGTGCAGCAGACAGTGAGATTCTGGAGAAGGGAAGCTGGTGGGCCGACGCAGAGGAGATGCGGCGGCGGGCCGGCGACCTACTCTGTGACAACCCCACCGAGATAATTCCGTACTATCACCTAAACACTCCATTTGGTCATTAAGCGATAATAAGGAACCATCCTGTTGAGTGTTGCCGGGTCAAAGTCCGGTAAATCACTTACGTAGCACACAAAGGATCGAAACATATACATTACAACTCACACAAAGACGAGTCCAGAGTACCTTACAAATTAAATCCAATTCTTCCCCGTAGGGTCATTTATTACAATTCATGGTTCATGACATGATATATAAAAGGTTCAGTGTTTTAAACAGCAGAGATAAACTAAGCAACACGATAATCATCATAGGAGGCCGTCCATGATGATCTTGCTCATCGTCTGACACCCACTACAGCTCCCAGCCGTGGGTTATCTCATCAAGCCAAACAACTTCACCTGAAAACAACATATATAGCAAGGCTGAGTATACTAATACTCAGCAAGGCTTACCCGTCTAAAATAAAAGACTTTACCTCTAATAATGCAAGGCTTTTGGCTAGTGGGTTTGTTTTGCTAAAATGCTACTAATGAGTGAATCCTTACTTTCAATATTTTAGCTCAAGTTCTAGTGAATTAACTCATTACTAGATAAGCAACTATTGCAAGCATGAGTTGTGCAATACAATTAATCAAACATCAAGTTTATCCATATTCCATAATAAAGGGATCACAATGGTTTGTTGGTTAAGCAATCCCGGATAACGGTGAGAGACCGACGATCGATCGATTAATAACCTTGCAAGGTCGACCTAAACACACGGAAGAGTGTACTCACCAAGAGTCCACCAACCAAGCGGTTCTCGTCATTCCTCGGATTAGGATCAGATGCCACAATCCTAGGTACAAGGCTTATCTGGTACGCCTCACACTAGCGTCCAGCCTCACACATGTACCACAGGTAGTGTAGCGAACATGGCCTCATATGCTATTTGTTCGAGTTGATTTTGGTGATTCATGATAACATAAGCAATAGGACTAACTATATTGTCTAGCATGTCCTTGTAGACATTTCTAGGTCCCATGGATGCAAAAATGCCACATGCCAAAATGAGAAGATAGTATATATTTTGAGGAATCAAAGAAAAACTCTAAGAGGATTGAATTGGACGAGTTAAAGGTCAAAAGGTAGTGTCGGATGAACCGACACCATCATTTCTACATGCGTAGGATGAATGGCAGAGACCAAGCACCAGGAATCAATAGCACCGGATGAACTGACGATCCGGTCAGTTCGACCGTCGGTCTATCTGATGATCAGTTTAAACAAGACAGAGACGCGCCAAGACAAGAGCTTCAGCATCGGATGAACCGACGTGGTAGCAACGGTTCATCCGACGGTCCAGGAAGTCAAGACAGAGAGCAGCAAGTTGCAGAGGCTTAAGTACCGGATGAACCGACGGTGGTAGCAGCGGTTCATCCGATGGCCATGAGATAGCTAACAGTAAGGTTTTGGCGCGGAACCCTTCAGTATCGGATGAACCGACGACTATGCGAGAAGACCGTCGGTGCAAGCGTCAGAGGATATGTGTCAGCAGGATGCAACGACTATGTTGACATGAAGGGGCATCAGATGAACCACTACCTTGGAAAAGTACAGCGTCGGTTCATCCGATGGTGTGTTTGCTGCTAGCCGTTGAGCAACAGCTAGTTGGACACCATGGGCTATTTATACCCCCTCCACTCGCCCATTTGAGAAGGCTGTATGCTGAGGAAGACCAGAGGAGTGTGAGACACATAGAAGATCATATCCAAGCCATCCAAGTGCTAAATTGCTCATCCATAGACTTGCACATGCTTTGTGTGTGTGCTTAGTGCTAGGCTTAGCTTAGAGCTGAGTGAGTGCAAGGTGTGCCTACCTTGTGAGGTGATTCTTGAGTGAATCAAGGTGTGCTGGAGCCTTGGGGCCTAAGTGGCTCTCCGGTAATCGTCTTCGACCCTCCGGCTTGGTGTGGAGCGACGCGGACACTTTGTGCGGGGGACGTGGAGACCCCCTTCCTTGGTGGAGAAGCTTCTTAGTGGTGACGACATCAAGGTGACCAAGAGAGCTTGGCGAGTGCCTTTGTGGCCGAGCCTTTGTGGCAAGTCAAGTGGTGCTCTTGGGAGAGACTTAGTGACAGGGAAGCAATACTCTTGTGTGGAGTGTTTCAACAACGTGGACTAGGGGTGGCTTAGTGCCTACCGATACCACAGGATAAATCGTGTGTCAAGAGTTTGCTTCCTCTCATCCCCCTTTACGTTTCCATATTACTTTCTTGCAATCCTTGCTTGCCTTTACTTTTCTAGAGTAGTATCTTGCTAGGATTGGCTATAGGTTGCAAAACTTATTTTGGGATGGGAGTTTCACACTAGAACAACCATAGTTGCACATCTAGGTAGTATGTTCTAGTTTATATTTTGAGAAAATAGTGATAACCCTAGGCTTAAGGTTTTAAGTTGCCTAATTCACCCCCTCCTCCTCTTAGGCTACGAGCATACGATCTCCTTACAGGTAGCTAGCCTGGAGATGCATCTCAAGATTAGTAGCGTAAAGTTCTTGCACCAGCTCATGTAGGTACTAGGCTTACCGGTCCCATTCCTGACAAATGTTTAGTACGTTCAAACGCTTAACCTACCAACCACTGGACCAGATCCCAAATCCCATGCTCTTACCACGTGAGCAATCCGGTTTATCAAATCTTATGATTCCAACATAAGAACCTATTCTCGCGAGTGACGAACATCACTCGACTTGTACCGGGTCCTTAGTGCATAGCAACTAGCGACCTAGCATACTAGTAAAAAGAACATAGGCACTTAAGGATCATGCAACTAGGGTTTCAATTCAACTCCTGAAAGTAAATGCACATAAATTATCAACGATAAATTCAGAAGTTAAAAAGAAACAAATAGGCCAATGATGAACCGGGGCTTGCCTTCATCAGCAAAGCTAGCCTGTGGCCCTTCTGGACTTTGATCCAGGTCTTGATCTACTGCCACGTAGTGCACTTTATCGATAGCGTCCTCGTATTCGCCACTTGGCACGAGAGTGTAGCTACCGTCAGGGATTTCTATACGAAGAATGCATATGCAAGAATTAGTTGGTGAAATTAATTTAATTAATTACAAAACAACACTTGAAAAACATGGAGTGCATGGTTGGTCACATTCACCTAGACAAACATATATTCAGCAAACTCTTCCTATAAAGAAAAAAGTAGATCACCATTTATTAAACATTTCCTTTGATGGTGATAGACGAGGCCCTAGACCAGGGCCCGCCACGATCACCAAAAAACGCAGTACGGACTGACACACAGTGTACTTAGCGGTCTGTACAACGAGTACTATGCCCCCGAGTACCTGACAGCCCATACAACTGTTGACGTTTGATTATCGTTGCAAAGTTCGTTTGGACTTGCAAGCGGACAAATCCCTCGTCGTAGTTAAGGAACCATTTTCCCTTGAGTGGTGAACCCAAGGTATCAAATCCATGGAACAATATGTAATGTAAGATCAATCTAATAACCGAGAAACACTTGCTTCTTTGAGAGGTTTCGATTTGCATCTAATCTACTAAGATCAAAAGAGGTAGCAAGAGAAAGCATTGAGGTACCGATCTAGAGAGGGGTCTAGATCGAGTTTATGTCGTCGTTCCGAGCAAGATAAAAGAGAGAGTAAAACGAATCTCATTGAAAGCTTCTTTAAATCATGACCTTCGGTCAAACCCCCCTAAGTCGCCCCGCCGTACTGGGTGTCAACATCCTGTCACGACGTTCCCCTTTCTTCGCGGTCGAATCTTAGAGCACACCCAAAAGGAGTGCGTTGATCTACTTGGTAGATCGGGTATGCACATCTAGCCACCGCGGCTGCAAGAACATCCCAAGCAATCTATCTCGAGAATAGATTGAGGAGGAAAACACCCAAGCAAGAACAAGAATTGCAAACAAAGGTACTCAATCGCTAGGAATCAGATCCATTAAAACTCCATCAAAAGTATGAATACATGAATAAGATCTAACCGGGATCCTACCTTGACCTTGATTCACACCTCCGGAACTCCGACGTGGTCTTCCTTGCAAGGTTCCCACATCGGCTAGGCAAACCCTAGACGGCTAACACGACCCTCCTCTCCGGAGTGGTGTCCCTCAAGCTCCTCTGCTCCTCGGCGGCGAATGACGAATTGCTTGATACGTGGCTCGGGGTACCGGGGCTATAAATATCCCGAGGATCAGCTAGGTCAAAGGGGGCAGCGAACAGGGCCCAGAATGGGTTGGGCTGACCGGCCTGGGCCCATCCTGGCCCAGTTCGGTGCCACCTTTCTTCTGGATGATTATCGCGACTTCTTGAGTTTTTGCCGAGTTGCATGTGGGCCCTTGACGTCATTTTCCTCGCGGTTTATATAAGGGGGCTTTGCGAATGAACTCCCGCATCTTCCGTCTAGGTCCTCCGCACTTCTCGGCTTCACGCTTTAGTCCTTGGCTTGTTTGGAGTCATGGTCATCTTGTATCTTGACTTGTCCCGAGGTCCATGATCACATTGTAAATCCCTTGATGAACTTTACCCGGAAGTCCTCATTTAAGCTCTTGATTCCTGTGTAAACAACAAACTTCAAAAACCGTGCACGAGTGCGAACATAACATATAATGGGGGTTAGGATCGTTAGTGTGAATATTAAATCAATACCAACATAGAAGGTAAACAAGTGGCTAGGTTGACAGAAATCGACCGCCAACATCCCCCCATGCTTAAACCTTGCTCGTCCTCGAGTAAGCCTTCTATGGATATCAGCGTTGCTCTTCGATGTTCAAACCCTACACTTGATCATACATGAGAAAACATAGTGCTCTCTAGTTTTATATTCATTAAAGTTCCATAATGTACTAACTTTTATCTATATGGAGGGTAGATATCATTCATGTTCTTTCCATAAGTACTTGATCAAGCTCTCAAACTTTTAAACAAATCTAAGGAATTTTGAAAAATAAAGAATGAGATAAAGAGAAAAATTGCTTTACCAAGATAAAAAATAACCATCTTGCACTTTGCTCATGTACTCTCATCTCAGTTGTCTCTCAAGCCTACTTGTTCTACTCCTTTCCTCTCTCAAAGTATATGGTGGAAAGCTTTATGTGGAGCTATAGGGAAGTTTAGTCCTACCAAGATATTATAGTTGAGATATTATTAAAACAAGACTAGCTTCTCATGGTCTTACCGAGACTCATCAAAAAGGTCAATGGAAAAAAATGTTATCAAGGAGGGGGGAGAGATGAACACACACTTTTAGATAGGTGGACATGTGCAAATGGCAAAGAGTGATCCCAAGGCACAAATGAAGTCCTCGTTATCGGATTGCACATGGTTGGAAAGATGAGTATGGGTCTTGATCTTGAATCCTCTTGAAAACTCAAAAGCACTAAAACATAGCTAGAGAACCGGGGAGCTTTATTATACTTTTTCTCATCATTCATTTTTTCATTTTTTTCCTTCATCATACTTTTTCTCTCTCTTTTTAATTTATTTGCTCCCCTTGAACTCTAGACCATACTAGCACTTCCTTGGCAACCCCCATGCTTAGACGTTTGCTCGTCCTCGGGCAAAAGAGGTGATAAATATGCCAAGGTGGGAATTGAAGCTCTCATTTTTTCTAAGAGAGAGACACTCGAAAAATCTTCTAGGGATCCTTTTGGAAGTTTCCCTTTCTCATTCAAAGTACTTTCCTTGTAATCTTCTCCATAATATTCATCCATACTCATATATTGGGTTGTGGTCAAGGAGGTGAACACAAAAAAAATTGGGTTTTGGTTGGATATCCGGCAAAGTTTGCGAAATTCCCAATGTGGAAACTCACAATACACGGATAGAAAGGCTAGCATAAAGAACGATACACAAAAACAGAATGACCAGCTTCTTAGTCTCGGGCCAGAGAAATCAGGCCTTGAATCAATGCACCCAAAAATAAATCTTGTATATACTAAGGTTTTGCACTCAAGTAAACTTAGGCTTTGGATGGGAAGAGCAAAACGCAAGCGGTACTTGTGACAAGGTTAGCATAACTTTTTGAGAATAAAAAGGTTCTTTGATTCATCCAGAGTTGAGAGCAACGAAAAGAACTATGAGACTTGAGTTATCAAAACCTCCACAAAAGATTAAGCTAGCATTTAATTAAATTTCAGATTCATATTAAAAGAGAGCACTAGCTTAAACATGCATAAATCAAGCATAAGATTGAGCAAAGCGGCAATGGTCATCACATATCAACATGGTACAAATTTTCCATCCATATTAAGATCATAAAAGCAATGGTGAAACTTATTCATGATGATGGATAACAAACTACTACTACCACACATGCTGAAATAAAATAAAAACAAGAAAATACTACGCAAACATAAATGCACACAAGATGAAAATAAAGAAAAGGAAAAGGAAAAATCAAACCACACTTAAAAACTGCGTCCCTTTCTTCTTTCTTCATTCTTCATCCGATTGTCCTTGCTCCGTTGGTTGGCTTTCATTGAATCCTTGCTCATAGTATTGTTGCATGGCCCCTCCATGAAATTGATGAGGCGGCATGAGTTGAAGACGTCCCAATTGATGGGCGATTCCCGCCGTTCCTTCATGCCAATGGTTGATATGGCTTCGGATCCTCTCGACATCTTGTTCGTTCCTTTGCATATACGCCCCAATAATGGCTGCACTTTGTTGGGGTTGGGGCATGCTCGCATAAGGTGTCACAAATGCTTCATTAGGCACAACAAAAGTTGGTGGAAAATATGTTGGAGGAGGTGGTGGCATGGCTGCACCACTCCCCCATGCTTGCATTGGCACACTTCCGTAGTGAGGTGGTGGCATAGGAATTCCGCCATAGGGTTGATGGTAGGCCGCTCCTCCTTGCTCTTGGGCTGCGGAGGATGAACCTTCTTCTACGATTCTTCCCCTCTTGTTCTTCTTGGCTGGTACGAGAATTCCTTCTTCTAACCAATTCTCTCTCCCTTCAATAAATAATTTCAGCTTCATGTTGGGGAGAGAAACATTGACTTTTACCACCTTGTACCCTCTCTTCTCATCTCTACTAATATATTTTCCTTGCTTCATATAATCAATTCCAAGTGAATTTCCCGCAAGGATGAATTTTGGATTTCTTGTAATACCCGGCTTCACAGAAATTGCTATCATAGAGAGATAGCATCCCGAACCAATTTGTCCACTCCTCGATATTGCCTCACAACACAACCGATTGATCATGATATATGATGGATCAATGGCTTGTCTTGCAATCAACGCCGAATAAAGCCAATTAACTTCCATATCGATGACCTTGGACTCTCTCATTCTTCCCAAAATCCTTTTGCTCATCCAAGAATGAAATATCCGGTTGATGGGATTTCGAATGCTATTTCTTTGCCGGTTATCTTCCCCTGAAATCATGCTCCAAAATCCTTCCAACACACTTTCATTAGCATTAACTTGCTGCGGGGCTTCCCTCTGAAAACCGAGCAACTCTCTAATTTGCTCATAAGGAATTATTTGCTCATCATCCTTCAATCAAAATGAGAGGGATGGCACCCCTTCATTAATAACCGGTGCCATGGTCATGAGAATTTCCATGGCAAGCTCCAAATGAATACTCACTCCTACTCCATCAGAAAATTGCCCCCATCCAAGGTGGTTCATCATTTGATAGATATCCGGGGCAAATCCTAATACTTGGAGGGCATCATCATCAAAGTCAACATTGGGCACAACCCTCTTCTCTAGGCGCCCAAGCCTCTCCTCCTCCTCCTCCGACATCATAAGAAATCCATACTTGCAACGTCGTGAAGTGTATGGTGGTAGAGCGGATGAACGAGTCGAATGACGAGGTGGAACGGGCGGCTCCTCCATTCGCCCTTGCGGTTCGGTGTACCGCATAGACGAGCTTTGGGTGTCTATCCTTCCACTAAGGAGCATGGTGTCGCTCCTTGATGGTGCCACGTCCTCTTCCATGCTTCGCGGCGACTCGGAGATCGAGTGCCTCCGCGAAGAACTTGTTGATGCCGGCTTCGATGATGATGATTGCGTCTTCCTCCCAAGAACCTTGCCAAAGACCTTCTTCATCTTGTAGTTGCTGCACAAATCACAAACAAACTCTCCCGGGGGTTTCTTGCCGGTAGAAATACACACAAAAGAAGTATATGGAAGAGCAAAGTTTGTGATGCAATTCTCTGAATTTTTGGACTCAAGAGAGGAGAACAAATTTTTCTAGAGAGTTTCTGGAGGTTCTGGACTGAGAGCTCAAGAACACGAACTAATAAGCAAGCAAGAGACTCACCTGTGAAAGATGGAGGTAGGGGGGGGGGCGAAAATATAGGGCAGGCCGGCAGGCCTGGGCCGACTGGCCTGGGGTCCCTGCCCCCTGCCTCGGCTCCAGCTTTCTCCCACTTGATGTTTGTTGCATTATGACCTTGTGTCCTCGTGCTCCACGCTGATCCACCACCCAAACTCTCTCAGCCATTCCTTTTTTCTTTCATGGTCAAGTCCTCATCTTGATCATTTCCTTTGTGTCACTTCCATGCCTCCTTGCCTCCCATGTTATCATTTATAACCTGCAAAAATCAAAGCAATGCTGCCCCCCATGCTTGTCCCATGCATGCCAAAAGATTCTTGAATGATGATGCGTTCCCGTGATGCATCATGGGTCATTAGAGGTTCAATTAAGCTCAAAACCTTCCCTTGATCATGTTTAGATGCTAATCACTCCTCTAATTTTGAAAATTAAAAATGAATTCAGAGATATCAATGAGTTCAAATGTATTTTAAGAGGAGTTTTTAGGCATCAAAAACATTTGTAAGTCGAAACTTTTCGACTACATTGATTTTGGTTACACCGGGATCACTTGCTTCCATTAATTGATAGCAAGCTCCTCCGGCTTGACCGTGGGGGTATGGGTTTAGGTTCTAACTTTGGCTAAACTTGAGAGAGATGTTTTGAATGAACAAAAATAAATGAGGCTTGGAAAAAAATCTAACTCTAGAGAAACCTAGGTTCACGCGAGTCCTAGCATGCGTCAAAGATTAAAAATCATTAAGGAACAACACGGGGCTCTACTCGTGTGTTTTTATGATGTGAAACAAACCAACCTTATCATCATGAGGAGGATGAAAGGTGTGGGTAGGTTCTGACATTTTGGAGTTGGTTTCTCGAAAAGAGGCAAATAAATCGTAGGATGGCTCATGTCAAAGGTTTATGTCAAATAAAATCCAAATGAAACATCCGAGCAACTTAAATGTCTCAAAAATAAGTTCAACCACTTCAGAGTTTATACCAAGTCTTGCGTAGCAAATTCTAAGACCAACTTACTTGAAAATTGGAAATAATCCGGGTTGCCCTCCCCGCAGCTTTATTCCTCAACGGGTTGTCCTCCCGGTAGCTTATTCTTGACTCGACAAATGGGTTGCCTCCCGCCTAGCGCTTCGTTTATACTCCATGGCTAGACTTCTTGTCTTCTTCACTTCGGATCAATGCTCTTTGCGGGTGTTGCAATCTTGGGTACCCACTTCTGCACCATTTTGGGCACGGGCTTATTCTCCGGCCTAGTCATCTTTTTGGTCTTCCCAGGCAGCTTTTGTTCTTTGGTCTTGACGGATGCAAGGAATTCTTTGATCACTTTCGCTTCCTTCATCTTGGGCTCCTCTTTCTTCCTTGGCTCTTCCTTACTAAAACGACGATGAGGTGGAACATATTTAGCATTGATCATGTTGCATACCTCGAAACGTGGACGAAACTTGAATATGCTTCGTGTGCCATTGACGTCGAACTTGATCTCCCCCTTGCCAACGTCGATAGTTGCCCCGATGGTCTTGAGGAAGGGCCTCCCTAGGATGAGGGGCGGCTTCTCCCTTTCTCCCATCTCAAGTACCACGAAGTCGATGGAAATGAAGTGATCCCCAACTTTCACGGGCACATCTTCGGCAATTCCCATGGGATAGCGGATAGAGTTGTCGCCCAACTCCAAACACATACCCGTAGGCTCAAGTGGTAAGCGTAGCTTCTCGAACACATCTCTTGGTATGACGCTTACGCTTGCTCCAAGGTCGCATAATGCCTTCTCGAACGTGAATGAGCCAATAGAACATGGGATAGTTGGACATCCGGGGTCTCTTTGCTTCTCGGGCCCTTGATTTGCGATGGCGGCACTACATTGTTCGGACATCTTGACATGGTCTGCTCCAAGTGTTGCCATCTCATACTTGTCTGCACGTATGTCTTTGAAGTAGCGAGAATATGTAGGAACTTGGAAAGCGTCCAATAGCGGCATGTTGATGCTTAACCTGCGCACTACTTCCACAAACTTTTCAAAATGATTATCAATTTTACCTCGAAAGTAGCATGTCTTTAGTGTTGTCATCTTTGTGTCATCACTTGGTACTTCGAATTCTGGCTCTTCAGTAGCAATCTCCGGAATAGTAGTCACTTTCTCCTTAGTGTGATCTTCCGCTTCAACGGTTGGCTTAGGCTTCCTTGCACCGGCTGGAAGTTCGGGATCCTCCGTCTCCTTTCCCGACTGAGTTTGAATAGCCTTCGCTGTCTCGGGACCTTGGGGCTGCCCCGACAATCTTCCTTCATTAGCAGTTAAGCGCCCGGCAAGTTGTCCCACTTGCGTCTCCAATATCTTCATTATGTTGAGCACTTGTTGGTTGGAGCTCCTGACCTCCGTCACCTTGCCATCAATATTCTCCAAGATTTTATCCATAGCCTTGAACTTAGTGACGATGTCCTTGTTGATCTTTGCTTGCTCGTCCATGAAATCCATCAATTGTATACGAAGAGGCACCGAATTTTGAATAGACGAACTTGCATTAAATTGAGGTCTACCTTGCCCGTAGCGGAAGTTCGGCAAATCTCCTTTTCTCATGTAGTCAAGCACCTTTGCTTCCTCCGGACAATCTCTTTGGACATGGTCGTACTCCCCACATTCTTCACATGTGGATCTTGCTTCGGCGGCCTTCAAGTCTTGGGTGGCCTTCTTCTCTAGCTCCATCTTTTCCAACCTTCTCATGAGCGAGTCAATCTTCCCTTCTAGAAGTTCTTCCTTTTCAACCTGCAAAACACCTTTAACATTGCCCGTTGGTTGAACCGGAAGTAGACGTCCCGATGACGCCCATGTATCATTATCCGCAACCTTCTTGAAAAGAGTGAATGCCTCTGTCGGAGTTAGCTCAATAATAGATCCTCCAGCCAATGCGTCAATTACAGTCCTTGATGCTAGATTGAGACCTTGGTAGAACTTTTGAACAAGGTCTTCCTTTGGGAACTTGTGATGTGGCACGGCTCGGGTGTACTCATTGAAACACTCGAAAGCTTCTGCGATAGTCTCCGTAGGATATTGAGCAAAAGTAGCAATCTTATTACGCAAGCTTTTGAGTCTTACCCGGCGAATAGTACTCCTTCATGAAAGGTCTCATCAATGCTTCCCAATTTTGCACCGTCTCCACCGGTAGAGTATAGAACCATTGCAAAGCTTTTCCGAGAAGTGAGAACGGAAAAAGCCTTGCCCTCAATTGATTTTGATCCAGCCCTTCCATCGTGAATGTCTGACAAAGTTGAATGAATGCTTGGATGTGAAGGTTAGGTTCCTCTTTACCGGTGAAAGGTGTATGTTGCACCATGCGGATGGTTGAAGTCTTGATCTCAAAAGGCCTCCCGATGTCGGCTAGGTTGAGGATGGGCAGATCACCAAGCTCCGGGATGCAAAGCTCCTCGATCTTCCTCTCCTCTCCCATTGGTGGCGGTTGAGGTTGACCTCTCCTTGGACTTGTAGGTGGTGATTCTTTCTTCGGACTTGTGGGTGGAGATTCCTTTGGAGATCTCGATGTTCCTTCGTCTCTGGTGTTTGGATCTACAATCCCCAGCTTCCTAGATAGTGCTTCGCGTCTCCTTTGCCTGTAAAGTTTTTCTGGATCATCCACAAAATTTTTTGGTTTGTTGGAGAGGTGGCCGTCCATCTCCTGTTAGGGTTAGCAATAAACAAAATATACAAAAGATCTAAAAAGAAAAGAAAACTATAAAAAGGGTTAGTCAAAAACTAGATTAGATTGGTTTTTGAGGATGATCGAAGTTTAGTAGATGCAAAAGAAAAATAAAAAAGAAACTGAAAATACTTACAAACGAGATATTAGATTGGATCTTAATTACTTGTTCCCCGGCAACGACGCCAGAAAAAGGGGCTTGTTGACGTTTGATTATCGTTGCAAAGTTCGTTTGGACTTGCAAGCGGACAAATCCCTCGTCGTAGTTAAGGAACCCTTCTTCCCTTGAGTGGTGAACCCAAGGTATCGAATCCGTGGAACAATATGTAATGTAAGATCAATCTAATAACCGAGAAATACTTGCTTCTTTGAGAGGTTTCGATTTGCATCTAATCTACTAAGATCAAAAGAGGTAGCAAGAGAAAGCATTGGGGTACCGATCTAGAGAGAGTAAAAGAGAGAGTAAAACGAATCTCATTGAAAGCTTCTTTAAATCATGACCTTCGGTCAAACCCCCCTAAGTCACCCCGCCGTACTCGGTGTCAACATCCTGTCATGATGTTCCCCTTTCTTCGCGGTTGAATCTTAGAGCACACCCGCAAGGAGTGCGTTGTACAACTTGGTAGATCGGGTATGCACCTCTAGCCACCGCGGCTACAAGAACATCCCAAGCAATCTATCTCGAGAATAGATTGAGGAGGAAAACACCCAAGCAAGAACAAGAATTGCAAACAAAGGTACTCAATCACTAGGAATCGGATCCATTAAAACTCCATCAAAAGTATGAATACATGAATAAGATCCAACCGGGATCATACCTTGACCTTGATTCACACCTCCGGAACTCCGACGTGGTCTTCCTTGCAAGGTTCCCACGTCGGCTAGGCAAACCCTAGACGATTAACATGACGCACCTCTCCAGAGTGGTGTCCCTCAAGCTCCTCTGCCTCTTGGCGGCGAATGACGAATTGCTTGATACGTGGCCTCGCGGTACCGGGGCTATAAATAGCCCGAGGATCAGCTAGGTCAAAGGGGGCAGCGAACAGGGCCCAGAATGGGCTGGGCCGACCGGCCTGGGCTGGCCGGCCTGGCCCCATCCTGGCCCAGTTCGGCGCCGCCTTTCTTCTGGATGATTCTCGCGACTTTCTTAGTTTTTGCCGAGTTGCATGTGGGCCCTTGATGTCATTTTCCTCGCGGTTTAGGTAAGGGGGCTTTGTGAATGAACTCCCGCATCTTCTGTCTAGGTCCTCCGTACTTCTCGGCTTCACGCTTTAGTCCTTGGCTTGTTTGGAGTCATGTTCATCTTGTATCTTGACTTGTCCCGAGGTCCATGATCACCTTATAAATCTCTTGATGAACTTTACCCAGAAGTCCTCATTTAAGCTCTTGATTCCTGTGTAAACAACAAACTCCAAAAACCGTGCACAAGTGCGAACATAGCATATAATGGGGGTTAGGATCGTTAGTGTGAATATTAAATCAATACCAACATAGAAGGTAAACAAGTGGCTAGGTTGACGGAAATCGATCGCCAACAACGACTAGTTTCCGTCATCGGCCGGGAGCTTGGCGGCCCTCGTACGCAGCTGTCCTCCCCCTCCGAGTACATGGCGGCCCGTCCGACAAGATCCAAGTGCCTGGGGCCCACCCGTCTAGTCCTCAGCTACATGACGGTTCGCATGACAAGTTTCCGTCTCTTCCACGACTACTCGTTCGCACGAGCAGTTTCCATCCCGCCTCTGACTACTCGCTCGCAGGAGTAGTTTCCGTCCCCGACAAGCCCAGGCTTCGCAGCGAATGCAACCGCAACCGGGCCCCACACCTGATGTAGCGGGATATCCGTGCGCGATCGCTCCCGCGCCGCCACGTGCCACTCCCTCCATGTCGGGCCGTACTGGCAGGGCCTGTCCGGTGTCAGAAGGCATGGCCGCCCACTGCGCCATGAACAGCATAGTGCGCGCCACCTACTACACCACGAACGACATAGTGCGGGCCAATCCGCCAACACAGAGGCCCCCACAGTACCCGGGAAAGACGCTTACCTACCCTGCTAACGGCACTAGGGAACGTAGCCCATAACCTACGACGACCAGGCTACTCGGAGACGCCCTCGAGAAGTCCCATCAGCGACTACTCGGAGCCCGCAACTCCGGGCGGCCTACACCATCGTCAATTAATTCGCTACAGTCCGTAGCCGCACCCGCCGCATCGCCGTACCGACCTGATGTGGAGAAGGAAGCCCTACATTGTAATCTAGTTTCCACTCCCGTTTTTACCCCCCATAGGCCTCTCCCTTGCGACTATAAATGGGGGAGAAGGGGGACACATGCACACGCTGACACTTATACTCGCACACACTCTCCATTGATATCTCATCTCATATCACCCCGTAGTCGTTCACACCCACTCGAGTACGCAGAACTCTGCTACAAGAACCACATGCACGCGCACAGGGACTTGGGCGCAGAGACCCTCTCCCGACCAGTTTGTAACCCCTACTACAAACACTTGAGCATAAAGAACACCCCCTCTCAGACTGGACGTAGGGTATTACTCTCCGGAGGCTCGAACCAGTATAATCCCATGTGTCTCTTGTGCTACCGTGCGGTTCCTGACACGCGACCGTATAAATTTACTTGCCGGCGGTAACAAACCCCGACAGTTGGCGCGCCAGGTAGGGGCTTCGCGTGCCTCGACACTCACTCTAGGGTCCGCACGGCCCATCCACCAGCTTTTCCGATGGTGATCGTCACCGAGTTGACGTCGGAGAGGTACGCCTAGGGCAGCTCCGATCCGTTCCCAGCCGGATACGAGATTCGGTTCGGGAGCTTCCGCTTCGAGGCACCGGCAACGGCTACCTCATGCGCATCCTCAACAGGGAGGAGATCATGGGTGGGCAGGCGCCCACGGCTGTTGGCGTTTCTTAACCTCAATGCTAGGCGCCGTAATAGCGTGAGCATGTAAGAGACTCCCGGGTATACTGACGAGTGCGAATGAATCCGCAAGCGCACGAATACACTGTTGTAGCACTTCTCCCTCGGAGAACGAGTATTCCCGTCGGGTTTCGTTCCTAGGACGGAGGAGTAACCAGAGAGGGTCTATCCAAGGACACCAGCTACTGCTGAGATAGGTAGGGATATGAGAAGCACTTTCTTAAGGAACTTAACTCTCAAGATGGATCTGTTCACTATTAGTCCTCTCCATGGAGCGCCAGCCCATCCTAACTTTTTAGGGAGAGGCCAATGTACTGGCAGCGGGGCCCAACTCGGTACACAGGCGTGGAGGGTTTCAAAGGGTCCAACAGGCTATCACCACTGCGTCCTACCTCTATCGTTACGCGAATGCCCTTGGTCTTCGTAGGATAACCTGAGTCCAGACACCACGTCTGCACTCCCGATAACTACTATAGCACGGTTACGTCTGTTGACCCGCTAACAACACTATAGCAACCCGTATAAATACGGAACCACGAACTAGAGAGAGAACGGATCAAATCATACTAGTCATCAAGTTACGGAGTAGCAAGAAAGGTTTGGATGCAAACAAGTTACAACAAACTTACTCAGCTAAACAGGATCAGAGCATGCAACAGATACTTGAACTAGAGAACTAGCTCTAAATGATCGAAGCCTTGTGTTACGAAGAACAAAAGCCTCTAACTTATGAACAAGCTAAGAACACAAGAACATATCATTCATGCATGATGTCCACCATAGTCTAAATAAGAAATGCTGAAATACTCACTTTGATCTAAATGAAGAACAAACATCCACGAGGACATCAACTCACTCCTCACTCCTCACTCCTACTCTATCTCTCAACTAATCCTAGTCTAGATCTCTTCTCAACCCCATTCTACCACATAGAGGTGAGAATCACCTCACATGGGCAGAATTAGAGAGAGGGAGAGAGAGCTACACAAGAGAGAAGTGGAACTTGAGAGCTTGGAGGTGTGTGTGAAATGAGGCCCCTCCCCTTCTATTTATAGGCAAGGGAGTGGCTTGCTCCGGGGCTCCAAGTGCTCCAAAACACCCCAGGATGCAACCAAGAGCCAATGGGAGAGAGCCACGTGGAGGGCCAGGATGAACCGACCCTAGGTCGGTTCGGCCGAACCTAGGGTCGGCCGGCCCCCTCGGGTGGCCTCTTGGCCCATGCTTCCTCTGGCTCACTTCCATGTGGGCCCTAATGCCCATCCTCCGTGCATGCCATGTTTCCTGGCAGTTTGGTTAGCCAAGTGGGCCCATGGATCCATGCGATGCTGACGTGGCAGTGTGTGATTCGTCGAGAGCTCTTCACATGGAATGGTGACATCATGGATCCAGGAGAATCCATGTGGCAGCCCCTCATTGGCCAGAACTTGAGTGCCTTGGATTGGAGTGGAGTAAATGTGCATGGATTCTTCTTATTTCCTATGCTAAATACCTGCATTGGAATAGACATCGACACTGGTGGAAAGTATCAGTTTAAGCTCCTATTCTAGTGTGGATGTGCAATTCATGCTTCAATTTGCAGGAGTTGACGGCCATGAAAATGGTACTTAATAGCCGTCAACAGCGGTGATGCCGGCCCCACAATCACCTTGACGCAAGAGGCACTCGGGCAAGCGCTCATGCCGAGCACGGGCCGAGCGACGCAGGGCGGCACGCGCCAGCTCCCCTCCGCGGGACGAAGCTGGCGAGCCGCAGCCTGCCATCGCGACAGAAGGGTTCGCGCCACCTCCAGCAGACCTGACAATGCCTCTCGCCAGAGAGGACGCGCTCGCATTGCCATTCCCCCGCGGGATGCACAACGCGACAACGGCATACTCCTCGTCGGTAGGCACGGACCTAGGCTCGTACGAGGACCTCCCGGGCCACCTTCTTCCGGCGGTCCGGAACCTCGTCGCGACCTCGCCCGACGAGCTGTACCTCGACTCTGACAGCACGGACGACTGCGAGGACCCAAAGTGGGACTACTCCAGGCTCCGGGACGACGACACCTTCAGGCGCTTCCAGGCGGCAGCGGACTACTGCTTCGGCTACTCTGACGACTCCGACGTGGAGGGTTACAACCCCACACGTGAGTGCTTTGTCGTTGGCAACGCTCAGGTGCCGGCCCAGACTCCGGACGGGTCCGTCCGATCCGCCCAGAGCTCGACGGCGGACAGCGTGCCCATTGCGCAGGGCCAGCCCGATGATGCCGCACGACGAGCGCACCTAGACGAGATCGAGGAGGCGCAACGCCAGCTCGACGACGAGCGGGCCTAGCTCCACCAGCAGCTCGGACAAGATCCAAACCCGACACCTGCTCGGGTGTGCGCGAGAGAAGTCCAACAGCAGATCATCAATGACGACCGCAACGTCGTCAACGGCACGCCCGTCTTCAAGCGGGCATCACAGAACCTGGCGGCGGCAGCTGTTCTTCTCCGGAAGATCCCAGAGCCTGCCACGCCCCAGGAGAAGGAAGTGCACCTGCAGCTCAAGATGCTCCTTGAGACTGCCGCCGTGTAGCAGGCAGAAAGCTCCGCCTCTCGCCAGCGAGGCTCGTAAGGGCGCGGGCACACCGAGCAGTGGCAGCCGGCCGCTCCATCGCTGCAACCACACCATTTCGTAGAGGTCAACGTCCCCAACAAGAGCCGCCTCGGCCCCGACCGCGACGCACGCGACACTATAAAAGCTCGACAAAGGGAAGGCGCGGGCCGGGACGACGACCACGAGCAGCAACCTCGTAAGGAGTACAACAAGTGGCGCGGCGGCCGCTACGACAGCGACGAGGACCAGAGCCGGAGCAACTAACCCGACGCCCAAGGACCGCACGCCTTCGGGAAGAACAACCGCGGCGCACGTTTCCCTCCGCGCTTTTGAGCTCCAACCACTGTACCCAAGTACGATGGAGAAACCAACCCCAGCGTTTGGCTGGAAGACTATCGGTTGGCATGCAACACCGGTGGTGCGCGGGACGACCTGTTCATCATCAAGAACCTCCCGCTGCACCTCGCCGACTCAGCCCGCACGTGGCTCGAGCACCTGCCTTGAGGCAGGATCGACAGCTGGTCGCAGCTGCGTGACGCCTTCATCGGCAACTTCCAGGGCACGTACGCCCGACCAGGCAACCCGTGGGACCTGCGTAATTGCAAGCAGGTGAAGGGAGAGAGCCTGCGCGACTACATCTGCCGTTTCTCCAAGCGGTACACCGAGCTGCCCAACACCACTGACACCGACATCGTCTCGGCGTTCTAGAACGGCATCACGTGTGCCACGCTGATCCACCGGATCGGGCGCAGGAAGCCGCGATTGAAGGACCGAATAGGCGACCAGTGAGGGGGGGGAGTGAATGGGAGCCGATAAAAATTCTTCCCGAAGGTTGAACTCGGCCTATACCCCGATTGCCACTCCGAGTACTCGCACACACCAGAGAAGCTCTAGACTAGGCACACAAGCCCACAAGTCCTAGAGACAAGTCTTGAAATAAAGCGCGGAAGCACAAGACAAGAATCAAAGCACTTAGCCAAATCTGCGAAGGCTAGGCGCGAACTATCCGTGCAATACGGGCGGACCGTCCGCAGCACTTTGGCGGACTGTCCAGACCTCCTACGCGGACCGTCCGAAAACTGCAACAGAACCACCAGAGACGCATCGAGAAAATCAGACTGTCCAGCTGAGCCACGCGGACCGTCCACCAGTGTCGCGGACTGTCCGTGAAGGCCACGCGGACTGTCCGTCAAACTCGCTGAAAAGCCCAGACAAACTCAGCTCAACCCCAGACAAAAACATGGCCACGCGGACCGTTCGTGAAGGACTCGCGGACTGTCCGCAAACCGCCTGCAACAAAACCCTAGGGCCAAAACCGATCAAAACACGAGCGCGCACGAAACCTGACTCGCTGTCTGCCCAGACCTGCACCGGTCTGACCGGTGTAGTACACCGGTCTGACCGGTGTGGCTCGGCCAGCAGCAACACCTGCAGCCTTCCGGTCTCCCCAAGCCGGAACCGTCCTCACAATCGCCTTGGCCCTGGGCATCTGCATACGAGGCTCAGGTACACCATTAGAGGGGTGGTACCTGTCCCTGTTAGCCCACTCTCTAGCCATTCTCTCCTCACGCTTCCTCTTGAAGCAAAACTCATCCTTGTGACCATCTCTCCCACAATACCCACAATGGAACTTTATGGGCTGTGGCTTAGGCTTAGGCTTGGGTTGGGGCTGCCCACTCGGCTTCTCACCCTTCTTCTCTCCTTCCTCACCTCCCTTTGGGCTCACAAACTTCACCGGTTTCTGAAAATCATTTGTTGGGTGAGGGAATATGGGTGGATCTGGAGTAGTGTCAAGTTTGTTTCTGAGATGGTTGGGCTTGGGCTCAAACTTGTTCTTGTGTCTGTTTGGTGGTGGGATAGGAATCTCTCCAACTCTCTCAGCTCCCTCACCACGGTTCTCTCCAAGCTTGTCAGCCCCAAGTGCCTGACCATCATAGCGTTTGAAAGCCGCTATCATGATACCGAGCTGAGGCTCCTGACCCGACAACCAGCTCATACATTTTCTCAGCTCATCATTTTCATCCTGCAGGCGATCAACATAATGTGCAAGCTCCAAATTCTTAACCGCATGCAATTCACAAGTAGAGCAAGAAGTGGGAATAGGCTCTTTCAACTTAGCCTCAAGCGAAACAGTGTAAGCATGCATCTCATCAATCTTTCCATGCAAAACAGGGCAAGAAGTGCAAGCACCTAGCAAAGCAGGTCTAGACTTAAGCTCAGCCACTTCAACCCTAAGCATATCTAGTTCATCACAAGTAGAAGCATGCTTATCCTTAAGAGCAGTAAGATCAGCTAGGTACACAGAGCAATCACAGCAATCAATCTCATCAGAAACCACAGGAGAAGCCTTAAGCGAATCAATCTCAAGCTTAGCATCTAGGTTCTGGGTTTCTAGCTCAGCCACACGGTTCCTAGCATCTTCTAGTGAGGCCCTAAGCTCTTTCCTCATCTTCTTGGCCTCTCTAAGCATGTGATCGCGGTTATCAAGCAAGTCAACCAACTCATCATTCTCCTTGCGCAAAGAAGAGAGCTCATCACATACCTCATCCTCGGAGTCAGAGTCCGAGTCACTCTGGTGGCTCTTCTTGCTGCCGGAGCTACGGGCCATGCCGCAGAAGCCATCTCTCGCGAAGCAGCTCAACCCGCTCAAGTTCCTGGATGACTTCTTGTTCTTGCGCCGATCACCTTCATCTTCACTGCTACTCGAGCTTGAGGAAGAGTAGGCGGAGCTGGAGTCGACGTCGCTCGCTCCGACCATTGCTCGGGCCTTCCTGCCGCGGCCATCCTTCTTCCTCGACCGTCGCTCGTCCTTGTGCTTGTTCTTGTGCTTGTGATCGCGCCTCGATCGGTACTTGCCATCCTTGCTCGATCGGTGCCTGTAGCCGTCCTTGTAGCCGTCCTTGTCCTCTGTCTTCTCCGGGCAGTCGGCAACGAAGTGTCCTGGCTTGCCGCACTGAAAGCACGTCCGTGCTGTCCTCCTCGTGTTCACCCGGTTCTCGTGCAGCCTCTCGAACCGCCTGGTCAGCACCTACCAATCCATCACCGGATCTCCCAAATGGCTTGAGCTCTTGAGACAAGACTTTGGGGAGATGAGAAGCGTCACTAGATGAAGCTATGCCCCAAAAATCTCGACCTCTAACTCCCTAAATCACCAGGAATCGTGGATCACACAAGCAACCACCAAGAACTTGAACTCCGGCCAAAAACTCACGAATCAAAGGTTCTCCATGACGTTTGAGGAGTCAAGATCACACACAAAGATGCGCAAGGCATCCACCCATGATATCCTCAAAGAAATCCGAAGGAAAACACCCTCAAATCCCAGAATGGAGCGAAGGACAAAACTCCCCAAAAATAGCCCCAAAAATGTCACGAAAATCACAGAGGACTAGGAGATCACCGCAACGCCGAATGCTTCCATACATCCAGAGGTCAGAGTCTACACAAGAATCTAGCCTAAGGAATACAGAGGGAAAAGAAGCAGTTCAGAGCAATCTACCGGAGAGGAAAACCTAGGGTCCAAGAGAGCGAGATGCCATCCACCTCTCTGCAATTTATACGAAGTCCATCGGAGGGAGGTAAATGACCACGCTACCCCTACTGCTTGCAATGAAGATACAACCCCTCAGGGGCATTTTGGTCAAGTCTTCATCAGACGGACACGCTTCCACCGTAGCTTCGCTTCACATCGAAGCAAACCCCATGATCACGCCACGTGCCCTCCGCCTCGAAGCTTCCCGAAGCTCCCGGATCACCGTCTCCGTCGTCTCGGGCCTCCGGGCTTGGTTTTGAGGTCCAAACCAAGAAACCGTCCACCGATGGTTTTGTGGGCAAACCAACAAACCCCGCGTGCAAGATTCGGGCTCCATCCGCTACCTTGCACCGGCCCATGTTCACGACTTCAGCCCGCCAGTCTTGCACCGCACGGCTCGCACTTGACCCCATCGGCCACCGGGTCCATCGAACCAAGCCTACTTGCCACTCCTTCACCCGGAGCCCACCACGACTAAGGCCTTTCGCACTTGTTCTTCACCTGCACCGACACGAGTCAAGCCGCAACCTGTACCTGCACACTTAGCCAAGCATCAGTCCACACAATGTTGTCAATCACTCATCACTAAGGAGCGACCCTCCACTGTTCCTCGGACACACCTAGTCCTCAATCTCCCCCTTGATGAGTGCATTGACAACACCCATAGAAATCACATAGAGAAAAAGAAAAGAAAACAACCACGAACACAAACCACCAAAGCAAGTTATCCAAAGCCAAAGAACAAGCGAAAACAAGATCACCCGCCAAACCAAGTCTCGGCCCCCTAAGACAAGGGCAACGACTCGACACAGCCGAGACAAAACAAAGCTCACAAGGAGCACACCACAAAGCACAAAACTCAGGAAAGTCAAAGGAGCTCCCCCTGCACATATGCAAACTCCCCCTGAGCAAATGCAACCTCTTCTTCTCAATTTTTCTCCTCACATGCAACCTCTCACAAATGCATACCAAGTTTCCACAAAAACTCCCCCTTGCATGTATATCCCAAAGTTCTCCCCCTTGTTGACAATGCATGAATCAAGGTATATGAAACTCTTCCCCTTGTTTTCATGAAAAATGCATGTCAAAGCATATATACAATCTACCAAGCTTCTCAAGTATACAAAGAGCACAACAAAATGCTACACTTGAGACATAGAGCAAGCAAAGTAGATATGGTGTAGTTAGCACATTGCCATCAAGAAGGTAGAGACATATAAGCATGTGACATGGCCAAAAGCAATTTTAAGCAATTTTCACAAAGAAACAGTCATCTCATGAGCAAGACCCTATCCATACTAATTTGAGCATAAAAACACTAGATCATCCAAAGTTTATGCAAGATCACAAATTCTCATCACAAGATCATTATAATCGCCCACAAGCCACTCAAGTCATGTTAAAGCCACCAAGCCATGTGTCTACTTCTTAAAATGAGACTTCTCATGGTAGACAACATGCTATGGTTTAGCACCCAAGATATGAATATCAAAAACATGATTAGGAGCTCATTTTTCAAGCATAAGGCAATTCACACACCAATTTCATTTTCAAGTTAAAGCATGGTACATGAAGTGCCTTTGCGGCAAAAAGAAGCTTATGCTCCTCCCCAAGCAAGCAAAACGGCTAAACATTTATAATGACAAAAGGTCTTTGACTCCAAGCAAAGAGAACATGATTCTCAAGCACAAACTAAACATGATATAGGCATTTAAGCACAAATTGAGCATAGACAAGCATGTACTCATGAGAGACACAATTTTAGCATTTTCATCAAAAGAAAGCTATCTCAACATAAGTACATGGCAAAACCATCAAGAGCATAGCATTCACATCCACAATTTACCAAACATGCACATATCACACATATAGCACATCAGTGATCAATGTATATAAGAGAAGCTCATTTCTAGCACAAGTGATCCAAAGATGGCTATCCTACCAGGTTTTGTACAGAAAGTAAAATGCATGAATGCAATGCAACAAAATGAACATGTGACACATATATACATGAGAAGCTCCAAGACTCAGCTAGAAAGGAAAGCACACCCCAAGCTCACCCCGTAAGCGAGTGAAAGTGACTTGGTCAAGCGGTTTGGTGAAAATGTCAGCTAGCTGGTCTTGGGTAGGGACATAGGACAAAGATATGTTTCCCTTCTCAACATTGTCCCTCAGAAAATGGTACCTCACTTCTATGTGTTTCGTTTTGGAGTGGAGGACAGGATTTTTGGCTACACTTATGGCACTGGTGCTATCACAGAAAGTGGAACCCGGGAGCACTCCTCTCCAAAATCAGTCATGGTATAGGTCATCCAATGCAGCTGGGAACAACAACCAGCAGCAGCTACATACTCGGCCTCTGTAGTGGACTGGGCTAAACTGGATTACTTGCAAGACGACCAAGAGACCAAAGAAGAACCAAGGGACTCACAACACCCAGAGGTAGACTTGCGGTCCAATCGACACCCAGCAAAATCAGCATCGGAGTACCCGTGAAGTCTGAGTGTCGAGGAGGCAGAATACCAAAGACCAAACTCAGGAGTGTAGTTCAAGTACCTAAAAATCCGCTTGACGGTCTGCCGATGTGAAGTCCTCGGTGAAGCCTGAAAACGAGCACACAGACACACACTGAACTGTATGTCCGGCCTCGTCGCCGTCAAGTAGAGGAGGGAGTCGATCATGCTCCGGTTCTCCTTCTGGTCCACGGGTTCACCGTCCTCGTCCGCGTCCAAAGCCGTAGTGGTACTCATCGATGTAGTCAGCGGCTTGGAGTCGTTCATGCCAAACTTCTTCACCATGTCCCAGGTGTACTTCGCCTGATGTATAAACGTCCCGTCCTTGCACTGCTTGATCTGGAGGCCCAAGAAAAACTGCAGCTCACCTATCATGGACATCTCAAATTCCCTGCTCATATCATCTGCAAATCTGGCAACAAGATCATGAGAAGAGCCACCAAAGATTATGTCATTCACGTATATCTGAACAATCAAAAGGTCATTCTCATGCTTAAGGAGAAACATGGTCTTATCAACTATGCCCATCACAAACCCCTTACTCAGCAAAAACCCTCTCGACCTGCCATACCAAGCTCTAGGTGCTTGTTTGAACCCATAGAGCGCTCTCTGGAGTTTGTATACACGATGTGGGTATTTCTCACTCTCAAACCCCAGGGGTTGCCTCACATACACTTCTTCCTCTATCACCCTATTCAAGAAAGCACTCTAGACATCCATTTGGTACAACTTGAACCTTTTAGCCACGGCAAAGGCTAGAAGGATCCTAATTGCCTACAAACGTGCCACAGGAGCAAATGTCTCCTCATAATATATCCCCTCCTTCTGGTCGAACCCCTGAGCCACCAACCTCAGCTTGTTTCTCACAACCATCCCATTCTCACCCTCTTTGTTCTTCCACACCCACTTGGTACCTATAGGACGGCAATTTGGTGGTGGATCGACTAACACCCAAACTTGGTTTCTCTAAAAATTCTCCAACTCCTCATGCATGGAATTCACCCAATTCTCATCAGACAAAGCGTGTCAAATATCTTTGGGCTTGAAAGAAGCGACAAAAGCAGAGTGAGCGAAATGAGAAGTGTTCCTTGACCTCGACCGTGTAGTGCGTTCATGAAGGTCACCTATGATCATCATTGGTGGGTGATCCACTTGTACCCGCCGTAGAGCCTCTCGCCTGGACACGATCTCCCCCTCAGCAACAGCCTCCACTCGAACAGCCTCAGTCGTAGTGGGTGTTGGGGATGGTCCATCCTCGATCGTAGTCATAGTAGTGGAAGTAGCGTGTACACGATCAGCCACGGGAGCATCAGCACCATCATCGTCGTCATCTCCATCTCCATCCTTCTCATCCTCAAAGATCCTAGCTCCAATCTCCTCGTCACCTGCACACTCAAAAGCGGAAGAGCTACATGGCTGTGTCTCGTCGAAGGTTGCCTCGCAAGTCTCCATGATTCGGTTAGTGTCAAGGTTGAGCACACAATATGCTCTAGAGTGAATCGCATAACCGAGAAAGATACCATCTGAACACCTAGCCTCAAACTTATCCAACTTGCCCTACTTCAGAGTGAAACACTTGCAACCAAATGCTCTAGAGTGACTCACCTTGGGTTGTCGTCCATGCATCAGCTCATAAGAGGTCTTCTTCTTAAAGGCACGAAGGAAGATGCGATTTGAGACATAGCAAGCGGTATTGACCGCCTCGGCCCAGAAATGCCTAGGAGTCCTATGCTCATCGAGCATCATCCTGGCCATCTCACAAAGGGTCCGGTTCTTCCTCTCCACTATGCCATTCTGGCAAGCTACGTATGGAGAAGAGTACTAATGATTGAGACCAAGTTCACTGCAAAAGGCATCAAAATGAGAGTTTTTAAACTCTGTGCCATTGTCACTGCATATAGCTCGAATGGCATCACCATGTCTCTCATTCTTCAACCTCAAGATCAAGTCCCGAACAAAGCCAAATGTCTCACTCTTATCCTCCAAAAAGAAAACCCAAGGGTACCTCGAAAAATCATCAACAACCACAAGAACATACCACTTCCCACCCGCAGAGCGAACACGAGCTGGCCCAACCAAATTCATGTGCAACAGCTCACAAGGTCGCTTGGTCATGACCGCAGTCAGAGGGGCGTGAGAAGCAGCAACCATCTTTCCATGCCGATAAGAAGCACAAACCAAATCCTTCTCGAATTTCAACTTAGGCAATCCTGGCACAAGATCAAGACCACTCAAGTGGGAAAGCAACTCAAAGCTCAAGTGTCCCAACCTCGTATGCCATTTCCAAAGCTCAGCCAAAACGCCAGCAACAAAGCATCGAGGAGGACCAACAGACTGGGAAGAATCGGCATGGAAAATTTGACCCTCGGGGACAATCGTACCGACAAGATCGCCTCGAGAATCAAGCACATGAGAAGCACCCGACTTAAAACGAACCTCAAAACCTTCGTCGAGTAATTGAGATACTGACAACAGGCTAAAACCAAGTGACTTGACCAGGGCCACACTTCTTAAGGTCACCTTGCTACTCACCTTCACCATACCTTCAGCAAGCACTCGTCCTCTCCCATTGTCCCCGAAAGTGATGTACTCCCTCGTACTCACCGGGGTGAGGCTGGAGAACCACCCACGATCTCCGGTAATGTGTCGTGAGCAACCGGAGTCGATCAACCAAAAGTTCTCCAACCCTCCCACCTGCAATCAAAAACGAGAACGAGAATGAGCAAGCGACTCAACACTGGGGTTAGTACCAAAAGAGTCAAACCAGTGTCGAGCCATTTGCTCAAAAGAAGGGTTAGCAAAGTCCATCCTACCAAAACCTCTAGGCGGAGCCCTCTCACGCCTACCACCAAAGGACTTGTCACGTCTCACTGGAGGAGTATGTGCACCACGAGGAGGAAAATGTGGCCCGTAGTCCATCTGAGACCCAAAGCTCTGATCGTGCCTCCCAAACTCGTAACGGTCACGACAAGGAGCACGTCGAGCCAACTCACCACGCCCAAACCCAACACGCCTATCTCTCTGAGGAAACGCACCTCCCCCTCCACCTCCACGAGTGGGAACTGTATGCACATACACCTCACCCCTAGGTAGAGGTCCTCCACGAGGCTCAGGTACACCACGTGCAAGGTGGTACCTGTCCTTGTTCGCCATCTCGCTAGCAAACCTCTCATCTCTCTTCCTCCTGAAACAGAATTCATCCTTTTGCCCATCCCTCCCACAATACTCACAGTGGAAGCGGATCGGCTATGGCTTAGACGGTGGCTTTTCTGTGGGCTTCTCAACACCTTTCTCTCCAAACTTCCCCTCAAAGACGTTACCTAGGTTGCTCACAAACTTGATGGGTTTCTGGTAATTCTCTGTTTTCTGGGGAAACACTGGTGGGTCTGGAGTTGTATCAAGCTTGTTTCTCAGGTGGTTTGGTTTGGGTGCATATTTGTTCATGGGTATGGTGTGTGGTGGTGTAGGGATCACTCCAAGTTTCTCTTCTCCCTCACAACTCTTCTCAGCCCCTAACGCCTGACCATCAAACCTCTTGAACTGAGCCAATATCAAACTCAATTGTGGCTCATGCCAGACAACCAACTCATCAATTTCCTAAGCTCATCATTTTCATCCTGCAAACGGTCAACATAGTGTGCAAGTTCCATGTTTTTCAAAGCATGCATTTCACAGGTTGAACATGATGTAGGAAGAGGAGCTTTCAATGCCGCCTCAAGAGAAACAATTCTAGTGTGAGATTCATCTAGCCTAGCATGCAAAATAGGACATGAGGTACAAGCTCCTAACAAAGCTGGCCTAGACATCAATTCATCACACTCAACCCTAACCACATCTAGTTCCTCAAGAGTAGTGGCGTGTTTCTCCTTGAGAGCAGTCAAATCAGCAAGAAAAACTGAGCAATTACCATAGTCAATCTCATCAGACACCACAGGAGCATATTTCAAAGATCCTATCTCATTTCTAGCATCCACAAGCAAGGATTCAAGCTCAGCTATCTTATCCTTAGCATCACCCAACAAAGACCTAAATTCCCTGTTCTCCTTGTTGGTCTTTCTAAGCACATCATCACGGTTATCAAGCAACTCATTCAGCCTAGCATTCTCCTCTAGCAAGAAGTTGGGATCCTGTCGTACCTCTTCTTCGGAATCGGAGTTCAAATCCGAGCTGTGCCTCCCACCCTTCTTGGAGTGCGCCATGCCGCAAAATCCACCTTGTGCCACGAAGCTCAGGCCGGTGAAGTTCTTGCCCGTGTGCCGCTTGTCCTTGCGCCTTTCTTGCTCTTCCTCGCTGCTTGAGTCGGAGGAAGCATCACTTGATGTCGAGTCGATGTCGCTCTCTCCTGCCACCATCGCTCGAGCGGTCTTCTTCTTGTGGCCACCACTCTTCTTGTGCCTTCTCTCGCCATTGTCCTTGTGCTTGTCCTTGTAGTCGTTCCGGGAGCGGTGCTTGTTGTAGTCATGCTTGGGCTTGCCCTTGTAGTCGTTCTTGATCTCCATGGCTTCAGGGCATTCGACGATGAAGTGCCCGTGCTTCCCGCACCGATAGCACATCCCCGAGCTCCGCCTTGCATTCTTGCGGTTCTCGTACATCCGCCCAAACCTCTTGCTCAACAAAGCGAGATCGTCCTCGCTCAGCTGCTCAAAGTCCTCATCTGGCAAGGACACAAGACAAGACAAAGAGAAACCACCAGAGTTAGCGTTGGACCTTGATCCTGAGACAAGAGCCAAACTATGAGGATCAGTGGGGCTCTCGCTCTTGGCTCTCAAGCCACGATCAACCTCTGAAGACCTGAGCTTGGAGAACAGCTCGTCCAGCGTCAGCGTATCTTACACACTCGACTCCTCAATGGCCTCAACCTTGGAGCTCTACACGAACCTATCCAGGGCATGCAAAAGCTTTATAGCTTGATCATGATCCATGTATGGGAGCACTGTCACATTGGCACTCATGTTGTTGACTATGCTAGTGAAGCGCTGGAACATAGCATCGGTCGACTCACCGGGGAGATGAGTGAAGTACTCGTACTCTCTCCGGTAAGTGGAAAACAAACGAGCTTGCACTTGGGCATTGCCAACATGAGCATTTCTCAACTTGAGCCAAATCTTTTCGGCCACATTCTCTCCGTACACTTGCTCGAACTCCGAGGCACAGAGAGCACAGAACAAGTAATCAACAGCCTTACTGTTGGCCTCACACATGTCCAGCGATCCTAGAAGCAGTCTGGGATGACATAATGAGGATTCTGAGTGACCTCCCAGATCAGAGTTCCCTTCCCTCGCAAAAACACGCCCATGCGCCTCTCCCACATCGAGTAATTCTTGCCATCAAAGTGCGGAGGACCCGACCCCTTGCCGTAATCGCCCATCTTTGGATCTTAGACTCGTTAGAATCAAGAAGATCCGTAACCGGCTCTGATACCAATTGAAGGACCGAAAACGGCGACCAGAGAGGGAGGGGAGTGAATGGGAGCCGATAAAAATTCTTCCCGAAGGGAGAACTCAGCCTATACCCCGATTGCCACTCCAAGTTCTCGCACACACCAAAGAATCTCAAGACAAGGCACAAACAAGCCCACAAGACCAAGAAACACCCCTAGAAGCATACCACGGAAGCACAAGACAAGAATCAAAGCACTTGGCAAATTCTGGAAACGCCAGGTGCGGACAGTCCGGCTGGTATGGGCGGACTGTCCGCTAGTGTACGACGAACTGTCCGGACCTACCTTGTGGACTGTCCGAAATAAGCAACCGAGCCACCAGAGACCAACCCCGAAATTCGGACTGTCCGGCTACGCCCTGCGGACTGTCCGTCCAGCTCGCTGGAAACCCCAGACAAAACGACCCTAACCCCAGACGAAAACTTGCCCACGCGGACCCTCCGTGAACCACTAGCGGACTGTCCGCCAAACCTCGCACAACAAAACCCTAGGGCCCAAACGGATCAAAACGAAGATGCACAAGAACACGAAGAACACGCGACGAACTTCTGGACGCGCGGACTGTCCGCGGGGTCCCTGCGGACTGTCCGCTAGCCCCGGACAGAGCTGCTCGAGCACGAGCTCGCGAAGTCAACTCTCCAAATCCATCACCGAATCTCCCAAACACCAAAAGCTCTTGAGATAAGATTTGGGGGAAATGATAAGCAACACAAGAGGAAGCTATGCCCCAAAAATCTCGACCTCTAAGCCACTAAATCGCCGGGAATCGCGAATCACACGAACCACCACCAAGAACTCGAACTCCGGCCAAAAACTAACGAATCGAAGGCTCTCCACAGCGTTTGAGGAGTCAAGATCACATACAAAGATGCGCAAGGCATCCACCCATGATGTCCTCAAAGAAATCCGAAGGAAAACGCCCTCAAATCCCCGAATCGAGCGAAGAATGAAACTCCCCAAAAATAGCCCCGAAAAAGACACAAAAATCACAGAGGACTAAATGATCACCGCAACGCCGAATGCTTCCATACATCCAGAGGTCAGAGTCTATACACGAATCTAGCCTGAGGAATACAGAGGGAAAAGAAGTAGTTCAGAACAATCTACCAGGGGAGGAAAACCTAGGGTCCAAGAGAGAGAGATGACATCCACCTCTCCGCTATTTATACGAAGTCCATCGGAGGGAGGCAAATGACCACGCTACCCCTACAACTTGAAATGAAGATACAACCCCTCAGGGGCATTTTGGTCAAGTCTTCATCGGACAGACACGCTTCCACCGCGGCTTCGCTTCACATCGACGCAAACCCCGCGATCACGCCACGTGCCCTCCGCCTCGTAGCTTCCCGAAGCTCCCAGATCACCGTCTCCGTCGCCTCGGGCCTTCGGGCTTGGTTTTGCGACCCAAACCAAGAAACCGTCCACCTGATGGTTTTGTGGGCAAACCACCAAACCCCGCGTGCAAGCTTCGGGCTCCATCCGCTACCTTGCACCGGCCCATGTTCACAACTTCAGCCCGCCAGTCTTGCACCGCACGGCTTGCACTTGACCCCATCGGCCATCGGGTCCATCGAACCAAGCCTACTTGCCTCTCCATCACCCGGAGGCCACCACGACTAAGATCTTTCGCGCTTGTTCTTCACCTGCACCGACACGAGTCAAGCCGCAACCTGTACCTGCACACTTAGCCAAGCATCAGTCCACACAACGTTGTCAATCACTCATCAGTAAGGAGCGACCCTCCACTGGTCCTCGGACACACCTGGTCCTCAACAAGTATCTACTCATGAGTGAAGTATTTTTTAGCATTTTCAACAAAAGGAAGCTATCTCATCATGAATATATGGCAAAACCATCAAGAGCATAGCATTCACATCACCATTCCCAAAACATGCTCATATCTCACATATAGCACATCAGTGATCAAAGTATATAAGAGAAGCTTATCCTAGCATAACTGATCCAAAGGTGGCTATCCTACTAGGTTTTGTACAGAAAGTAAAATGCATGCATGGGATGCTACAAAATGATACATTTGACACATATATACATGAGAAGCTCCAAGACCTAGCTAGAAAGGAAAGCACACTCCAAGTTCACCTCGCAAGCGTGTGAAGGTAACTTGGTCAAGTGGTTTAGTTAAAATGTTGGCTAGCTGATCTTGGGTAGGTACATAGGACAAAGATATGTTCCCTTTCTCAACATTGTCCCTCAGAAAGTGGTATCTCACTTCGATGTGTTTCGTTTTAGAGTGAAGGACTGGGTTTTTGGCTACACTTATGGCACTGGTGCTGTCACAAAAGAGTGGAACCTGGGAGCACTCCTCACCAAAATCGCTCATAGTGTAGGACATCCATAAGAGCTGGGAACAACAACTAGCAGCAGTTACATACTCGGGCTCTGTAGTGGACTGGGCTACACTGGATTGCTTGTGAGATGACCAAGAGACTAAAGAAGAACCAAGAAACTGGCAACACCCAGAGGTAGACTTGCGGTCCAATCGACACCCAGGAAAATCAGCATCGGTGTACCCGTGAAGCTTGAGTGTCGAGGAGGCTGAATACCAAAGACCAAACTCAGGAGTGTAGTTCAAGTACCTGAAAATCCGCTTGACGGCCTGCCGATGTGAAGTCCTCGGTGAAGCCTGAAAACGAGCGCACAGACACACACTGAACTGTATGTCTGGCCTCGTCGCCGTCAAGTAGAGAAGGGAGCCGATCATGCTCCGGTACTCCTTCTGGTCCACAGGTTCGCCATCCTCATCCGCGTCCATAGCCGTAGTGGTACTCATCGATGTAGTCAGCGGCTTGGAGTCGTTCATGCCAAACTTCTTCACCATGTCCCTAGTGTACTTCGCCTGATGTACAAATGTCCCGTTCTTGCACTACTTGATCTGGAGTCCTAAAAAAAACTGCAGCTCGCCCATCATGGACATCTCATATTCCTTGCTCATGTCATCTGCAAATATGGCAACAAGATCATGAGAAGAGCCACCAAAGATTATGTCATCGACGTATATCTGAACAATCAAAAGGTCATTTCCATGCTTAAGGATAAATAGGGTCTTATCAACTGTGCCCATCACAAACCTCTTGCTCATCAAAAAGCCTCTCAACCTACCATACCAAGCTCTAGGTGCCTGTTTCAACCCATAGAGCGCTCTCTGGAGTTTGTATACACGGTGTGGGTATTTCTCGCTCTCAAACCCCGGGGGTTGCCTCACATACACTTCTTCCTCTATCACCCATTCAAGAAAGCACTCTTCACATCCATTTGGTACAACTTGAACCCTTTAGCCACGACAAAGGCTAGAAAGATCCTAATTACCTCCAAACGGGCCACAGGAGCAAATGTCTCCTCATAGTCTATGCCCTCTTTCTAGTTGAACCCCTGAGCCACCAACCTCGACTTGTTTCTCACAACCATCCCATTCTCACCCTCTTTGTTCTTCCACACCCACTTGGTACCTATGGGACGGCAATTTGGCGGTGGATCAACTAACACCCAAACTTGGTTTCTCTCAAAGTTCTCCAACTCCTCATGCATGGAATTCACCCAATTCTCATCAAACAAAGCGTGTCGAATATCTTTGGGCTCAAACGAAGTGACAAATGCAGAGTGAGCAAAATGAGAAGTGTTCCTTGACCTCGACCGTGTAGTGCGTTCATGAAGGTCACCGACGATCGTAGATGGTGGGTGATCCACCTATACATGCCGGGGAGCCTCTCGCCTGGACACGACCTCCCCCTCAGTAGCAGCCTCCACTCGAACAACCTCAGTCGTGGTGGGTGTAGGGGATGGACCATCCTCGATCGTCGTCGTAGTAGTGGAAGTAGCGTATACTCGATCAGCCACGGGAGCATCACCACCATCATCGTCTTCATCTCCATCTCCATCCTTCTCATCCTCAAAGATCCTCGCTCCAATCTCCTCGTCACTTGCACACTCAAAAGCAGAAGAGCTACATGGCTGTGTCTCGTCGAAGGTTACCTCGTAAGTCTTCATGATTCGGTTAGTATCAAGGTTGAGCACACGATATGCTCTAGAGTGAATCGCATAACCGAGGAAAATACCATCTGAACATCTAGACTCAAACTTATCCAACTCGCCCTTCTTCAGAATGAAACACTTGCAACCGAAAGCTCTAAAGTGACTCACCTTGGGTTGTCGCCCATGCATCAGCTCATAAGAGGTCTTCTTCTTGAAAGCACGAAGGAAGATGCGATTTGAGACATAGCAAGCGGTATTGACCACCTCGGCCCAGAAAATCCTTGGAGTCCTATGCTCATCGAGCATCGTCCTGGCCATCTCACAAAGGGTCCAGTTCTTCCTCTCCACTACGCCATTCTAGCAAGCGACATATGGAGAAGAATACTAATGATCGAGACAAAGATCACTGCAAAAGGCATCAAAATGAGAGTTCTTGAATTCTGTGCCATTGTCACTGCGTATAGCTCAAATGGCGTCACCATGTCTCTCATTCTTCATCCTCAAGATCAAGTCTCGAACAAAGCCAAATGTCTCGCTCTTATCCTCCAAAATGAAAACCCAAGAGTACCTCAAAAAATCATCAATCACAACTAAAACATACCACTTCCCACCAGTAGAGCGAACACGAGCTGGCCCAACCAGATCCATGTGCAACAGCTCACAAGGTCGCTCGGTCATGACCGCAGTCAGAGGGGCGTGAGAAGCAGCAACCATCTTTCCATGCCGACAAGAAGCACAAACCAAATCCTTCTCGAATTTCAACTTAGGCAATCCTCGGACAAGATCAAGACTACTCAAGCGGGAAAGCAACTCAAAGCTCAAGTGTCCTAACCTCCTATGCCATTTCCAAAGCTCGGCCGAAATGCCAGCAACAAAGCATCGAGGAGGACCAACAGACTGAGAAAAATCGGCACAAAAGATTTGACCCTCGGGGACGATCGTACAGACAAGATCGCCTCGAGAATCAAGCACACGAGAAGCGTCCAACTTAAAACGAACCTCAAAACATTCGTCAAGCAACTGAGATACTGACAACAAGTTAAAACCAAGTGACTTGACCAAAGCCACACACTTCAGGGTCACCTTGCTACTCACCTTCACCATACCTTCAGCAAGCACTCGTCCTCTCCCATTGTCCCCGAAAGTGATGTACTCCTATCGGTGTTTTAGACCGGCAACCTACCAAGGGGAGTACTCGAGGTAGACGAATGTGGCCTCACCGAGATCGGTAACTCGAAGGAGAGACACGTGGCACACAATTTAGACAGGTTCGGGCCGCGTGGTGCGTAATACCCTATGTCCTGTATGCTGCGTAGGTCTGGATTGATTGGGTGTGTTTACAAGATGATGCGGATTGATGAGATAGGGGTCCCTGCCTCGCCTTATATAGTTCGGGAGGGAGGGTTACAAGTCGGTTTGCTAGAGGAGTACTAGTCGTGTGCGGCTAGGAGTACTCTACATGAATCCGGACATGTCTAGCTTCCTAACCGAGTACTAATCCTCCGCTTGCCTTGCGCTCCACGCCAACAGGTGCCGTGCAGCTCAAGTCGAGTAGTCCCAGGGGTCCACGGAGTAGCCGGTCCCAGTACCCACCTGAGTAGTGGGCCCAGGGATGTCTGTACGACAAGCCCCCGAGTACTTTGTAGTCAAGCAGGATGTCTTCGAGTAGTCTTAATGGCCTTGGCGAGTAGTCCTTGAGCGTCCCCGAGTTCCACAAGCCGAAAGTCCTCAAGACTGCTTGAATTATCCTGAGGCTGGAAGGTACTCCAGCTGATGTTTGAGTAGTCTTGAAGTCTTCTCGAGTAGTCCCCAAGCGTCCCCGAGTGCTTCTCTCGAAGGTCTTCAATGGTACTCGTGTTGTCTTGATGAAGAAACCATATGGAAAATGCGATTCGGAGAATCGCATTCCATATGGAATGTAGCCCCTGAGCCTTAGGTCGAATCGTAGATTCAAGCTGAGGGTCAATCTGAAGTTCTGCCAATCTTATCCCGAAAAATCCAGAGAAAAAACCAAAGGACACGTGGCACGGAGCCCCCGAGCCTTGAGTCGAGTACTCTCTCTCGAATTGAAGGATCATCTTGACTGTATAATGTGTCTTGAGTGGGTCTGGGATCTGGTTGTAGCCCACTGAGTCCATCTGATGTAGTCGAGCCCCCGAGACTGAGAGCGTCGAATACTGGAATTCGAAGAGTCAGGCAGCTGCTGCTGAGTCACCCGTCTGGCGCCTTATCTGTCCGTTTAGAACTGAGCCGCCTGGCCGGTTATAAATAACCAGTGAACCCCCTTAGGGTTTTCACCCTTATCAACAGCATTCTCACAGATTGGATCTGAGAGACTACCCTCTCTGCTCCGCCGCTGCCGCCGCCGCCACAAAGTAGATTGGATCTACTTGCGCCCGTCGCCGGAGTCCACCCCCTCCTCAGCCCCCGAGCGAATGCGAGTGAAGACTCTGGTGACTTGGAGGATCAAGGCATCTCCAGCAAAGAGCAAGATTCCTCCAGCCATGATGAAGCCGGAGATGCCGGCCAGTCGTCGTCGTCGCCGCCCGCATCCCCACGCCCCAATCTGGCGAAGGAATGGAAGAAGGTAAAGTTGAAGACCGAGGACCTTCTTGCCTTGGTCAATAGCGGATTCCTCCGTGAGAAAGAGATGGATCTATGGCGCACCGCCACTGGGGATCCATACCCAATGGAGAAGAATCCGGACGAGATCCTGATGTTTGCCCGGTTCGTGGAGCGTGGACTTGCGCTGCCGGCCAACGATTTCTTCAAGGGGCTCCTTAGGTACTACGGAATCGAGTACCTCAACCTCAACCCCAATGGTATCTTCCAAGTCTCCATCTTTGTACACTTCTGCGAAGCCTTTGTGGGGAGCAAGCCCCACTGGATCTTGTTTCGGAAGTTCTTCCGGTTGAAGCCGCGACCGAGCAGCAATGACCCGCGAGTGGTCGGAGGCGCCGTGATTCAGATGCGAGAGGGTGCCGCCGACCAGTACCTGCAGTACAAGTTGATAGACTCCAACCAGGACTGGAAGGCAAAGTGGTTCTACATCTGCAACCACCATCCGGAGCTGCCAAAGCTGAGCGGTCGTCAACCGAAGCATGCGCCGTGGTGGAACACAGAGCCCACCATGCAGGAAGGTATCCAACTACCCCCACTGCTGAAGAAGATCAAGGCCCTGTGGGAGGCCGGACTGAGGGCCGAGCACGTGGCCTTCAGTTTTATGAAGAGGAGGGTGCAGCCACTGATGGCGCGAGACACCCTCGGGTACCAGTACACCGGCGATGAGGATACGTCCCGGATGCCTGGCTTCGAAGTCGAGGACGACATCCTTGTTGAGAGGCTGGGCAAAATCTTCAAGGATATGCCCCCGTACACACCGTGCCCGGTGCCAGAGTACTCTGCGGCACGGCCGCCAAACCAGGTCAGTAGTCGTGACATAAGCCCCCGAGTACTGATTTGCTTGACGTAGTCATACTCATGCTTGCTTGATGTTGTAGGATGATGTGGAGAAGTACATCTCCGTCCCGCCCTCCCCTCCGCGACTTGAAGGACAGGCGTAGGGGAAAGCAGAGCCCAAGGGGAAGGAGCGCCGCGAAGTCGATGAAGGCAGTGATGCCGTCGTCATCGAGGATAGCTCTGATGACGAGGATGAAGAGACGCTGCAGCAGCGGTTCCAACTCCGCTCAAGGTTCAGCCGAGCTGGGATGCCGAACAGCCCGGTCATCGAGAAGACATCTAGCCTGGAGGCTAGGTTGCCGGCCCCGCCCAGGAGGCCGCGCAATGTGGTGCGGAAACGCGCCGTCAAGAAGCTGAAGATCTCCGAAACCACCAGCCAAGAGGTGAATACCAGGACTAAAGTAGTCGAGTACAGCCAACGAGTAGTCTGGTGCTGACAAGCTCATTTGACCTGTTGCAGGACATCCCCTCCTTGGACCCCATTGATCAAGGTGACGAGGGCGTCTGGGAGATGGTGGGGGCGGGAGCTGAGAAGAGTGTCAGCCCGCCTCCAACCACTGAAGAAGCCGTACCAGTAGCGGCACAACAAGAGACCGGCGCCGTAGAGTCGCAGGCGTCGATCGAAGAAGGACAGGGCCCCTCCCCAGCTGCAGCAGAACAACAGCCAGAGGAGGCTCGTGCTGAAGCCGGAACTGGTATCGAGGCTGGCATAGTTGACATTGCTAGTATACTTGGCGCTTCGACCGCGACCGTCATGCGGTCAACTCTGTAAGTTCTCTGAACTTTCGAGTAGGAAGTAGTCGTTAATCTTGCATTGCTGACTGGATACTTCGTGAAATAGGAAATCCACGGACTTGTCATGGGATGGTGAGGATGCCAGCACTCCGGCCGATGGAGAAGACCGCTCGGCGGAGGTGCGCGAACCCACGCCACCGCCACAAGCTGAAGCCGTGATGGAGTCGACGTTGGAAGAAGCCACCTTGGTCGAAGGTATGTATCCTGTCACCACTGGTAGTCATCACGTGTAGTAGTTGTAGTCGTTGAAATTGACTTCTTGTACTCATCTTGGCAGGAGCACAAGCTGAGGAAGCCACGATCCCTGAAGCCGTGGCGATGGCGACGGCTACTGTGGAGACAGAACCCACAGAACCGGTTGTTGGGGCAACGGCAGCAGCAGCCCTCGGGCTAGGGATTACAGTAGCCCCCGAGCTGAGTGCGAAAGCACGGGTCGCTCCGCTCTCCGAGGCAAGTACGGAAGTAGTCGTCCGCGAGCTGATCATAGAAGAAGTTGTGCCGCTTCGCTCGGCACCCATGCCAGAAGCGGCATCATCAAGTCATGGGGGTATTGAGCTGCTGGAGGACAACCTTGTCGACCCGGCCATTGTTGCTCTGAGCATGGAGTCATGGCGCCGCATCGAGCAATGGGTCAAGGTACGTTGCGAGTACCCCGAATAATCTTGCTTTGTTGAATACTGAGTACTCATGGACTGATTCTGTCTTGCGCAGGATGTGGTGGAGCGGTCCCGTCAGAAGTCTGATCTTCTGAAGGGAGCGTTGCGAAACCTTTTTTCGATCAAAAACCGTCCACGATTTCTCGTATGATCGTTGCGGTACACTCACATTCCTTAAAGGGAGATGAACGACGACTCTAGCGGTCATGACCCTGTGCTCGTCTGGGCCCCAAATACTTACGCCCCCACGGCTATGGTACAAAGACCCACAAGCAACGTTTATGACCTCAAGTCATCGGTCACTTGCCCCTTCGAAGGGATTCCGAGTAACCGTTTCAAACTCTTAAGAGTTTTCTTGTTTGCAAAAACATGTACGCGCACCTATCTTTCTCCGAAGTGCTTGGGGGCTGCCCGCTCGAGTAGTAACGCTCCTAAACTAAACCCGGTCGAGTCGCCAAGTTCCTACGCCTCCGCGGCTACGGAGCGAGACACCGCCAGCAAAGTTTTAAGCTACACTACTCGGGCTCACAGGTCCTCTAGCTACTCGAGGAAAAGGTCAACAAACAATCAAAATGCTTAAACTTGAAATAAAAACGGGTTCCCAGCCCACGAGTTTGCCATAAACACTTGGCCCACAAGTTTTTACAAGCACGATTAAAAGCCTCAGCGAGGCAACTTGTTTTTTTCTTTACAGATCCAGGTCGTGGAGGGCATGACCCAGCATAGCTTTGGCAAAGTCGATGGCGCCTTCTTTGATGCTGTCATACTGCTCGTTGGTGTAGCCCGGACACCATCCCTAGCCAAGCAGCACCCTGTCCAGGTCCGGGTAATGCGTCAAGAAGATGGCTACCACCTTGCGGACGGTGTCGCCGGCCGTATCCATCGACTGCTGACGAGCCGTCGCAGCGGCCAATTCCAAGCGATCCTTCATGGGGCCGGGAGGAACACCGAGTTCGTCGCACGCCTTGATGATGGCCGTTCCCATCCCATTGCGGATTGACTCCAACTACTTGATCTCGGTCTTGGCCCCCGCGAGCGATTTCCGCTCCTGCTCGAGCTCAGCCATGACCTCTGGAGAAAAGTGAAAAGACCAATATCAGCGAAAGATGTCCCAATCCAAGCAAGGCAAAAGATGAAGAGGACACGGCTCTTACTATTGAGCTTCTCCTTAGCCTCCTTGATCAGCTCCACCAGCTTCTGGTTCTCGATGAGGCAGGTGGTCGCGGCACTCTTGTGATCCGCGACCTGCTTCTCCAAGTCGGTGCGGGCCACACGGAGAGCTGTACACCCCAGAAGAAAGACGACGTCTCAAATCAAGAAACCGCACAGAAACAGAAAGCAGAGATAACAGATCGTAAGGTACTCACCGATAATCTCATTCTCAAGCTTTTGGGCAATTTCTTCAAGACGTCCCTTCTCGGGGGTGACGCTGCCGACTTGGGCCTCAAGCGTCGTCACCCTCTCACGAGCCGCCTAGAGGTCGGACTCGACCCGGCCCGCCCTGGTCTCGAGCGCCGTCTTCTCTTGATGGGCATAGCTCTGCCGCCGCCTGCTCCGCCGCGGCCAGCTTTTCCTCCAGGGCGGCCTTCTCTGCCTGCGCCGTGGCCGTGCGGTCTTCAGCGGCCTTCGTCCTCACCTCAAAGGACGTGCGCTCCGTTGATCGGCTGGCCTTGCCATCTGCCACCGTGAGGCGGGCCGCGGCCAGCTGCGCCTCCAGCTGGACCTTCTCCGCGCGTAGTGCCTCAAAGGCCTACGCCTTGTCCTCAGAGCGCCCGACGAGCTCCTAAACCACGCATGAGTCGCACGACTGAGAAGAAAAGGAAAAATAAGCATGAGAAACGAAGAGGAAGAAAAAGGACTCACCCTCGAGGCAGGGATCAGATCCCTGATTGCTCGCTCTGACTGGCGCAGCGCCATCTCGCTCAGGCGCAGGCCACGTTCTAGGAGGCGGCAGGCCGCCAGCTCTACGTCGCTGTCGAGGTCCGGGCCTACGGAGGCCCGAACCGGCGAAATGGACACTAGCCAGAGCGACGGGACTTCCATCTCCTCCTCCTCCGCCGTCGAGGTAGTCGGCCCTTGCTCCCTCGAGCTCTCCCCGACCTCCACGATCGGGGGAGGCGTCTGCTCGTCCACCGTCCCGACGAGAGAGACGGCCGGAGAAGGCGACACCGGGATGATGATCACCTCCGCGGGAGCGACATCCGATGCGGCAACCGATGAAATGGGGACGATCCCCTCGGTCACCACGATCGCCGCCGCGGCAGAAGCATCCTCGGAGGCGCGGTCGCCTGCCTCCACCATCTCAACAATACTCCCCGTGCCCCCCGCCGACTCGAGGGCTCGGGTCTCCATCTCCGCCTCCGCTACGGCACTCCCCGCTCCCCCCAGCGACTCGGGGGCTGGGGTCTCGAAGCCCGCAGTGGCAGCGGCCGTCCCCTCTAGCGACTCGGGGGCTGGCCGCTCGGCGTCTGCATCATCGCCCGCCCCCGTCAACAACTCGGGGGCAGGCTGTGCGCCCGCCCCCATCGACGAATCGGGGGCTGGCTATCCATCGTCGCCCGCTCGCGCCTCGGGAGTAGGATTCTCCAGGTCCTGGTCCTGGGCCCCGGACAGGGACCTCACCAACTCAGTCGCGTGGGCCGAGAGCACTTCTTCGGTGGGGGCCTCGCCCCCCAAACCCATCGTCCCCATCGACAGGTCACTGCGAGCCGGGCTCGCAGTTCTCTGTGGGGGGGACGGTCATCACCTGGGTCCCAGACCCACCTGCTTCTTCTACCGCCGCCCCCGACTGAAGGGAGGACGGCAGGTCGCTTGACGACGGCACGTCTCCGACCACCTGGGTAGGGTGGCGCAATGCCTTGACAGGTGCCGGCCTCATGGTGCGGCGGTTGGGCACCCTGAACCGAGAAGGATGTCACAACGACAAGCAAAAATGCACTCGCTAGAAACACAAAGCAAAAACCAGAATACCGCAACTCGGAACTCACCCCTCTGCGACGTGATGGGGCCGCTTGGAGCCGATCGTGGGGTTGCACGGGGACGCCACCCTCTTGCCCCCCCGTTGACGGAGCAGATGCCGGAGGAGGGGTTGATCCGCTCCCGGTGATGACGACCGATGCAGGGCGCCGTTGGGTCAGGGCCAGCCTCCCGCTTTGGGCTGTAGGTGGCGGGGAGGCCGCCGGCACACTCCGTGGCTCCCGTGACGGACGCGCGGAGGGCGAGTGAGACCTCCGGCGCGAGGAGTGGCGACGCAAGCCGTCGCGCCTCGACTCGTGGCGGCTGGTGTCGCTGTGCCGCGGAGAGCTCCTGCCCCTCTCGCGGTGGCCCCGCTGAGGAGCACGGCTGCACGTTCTGGATGATTAGCCCGGGAAGAGGAGGGGGTGCCTCCCGGCTCGAACTGGCACCAGCTGCGGCCGAGGCGGGTGCCGATCCGCCGCGCGGTCGTGAGGACGGCGCCGTCTCGTCGTCGGTCCACTCGAACGGGGACTCGGACTCGCTCGTATCCAACGGCGCCGACGAGGGATCCTCGTCATTAGAGACGTCTCTCTCCCCATTGTGACGGCGCGAGGCGCGTTTGTAGTTCCTCCCCCGTTTCTCGATCTCCTTCTGCTGGTGGACCCTCTTGCACTGCCCTCGCCGCTGCTGCCACGCAACGGTCTCCCCGGTGAGCGTCCGGTCCTCTTCCAGCGGAGGACGAGAGGTGAGGACGCACACGTCCTTCATCTGCGCAAGCACAAGAACAATCACCACCCGCAACCACAAAAGACGAATCGAAAGGAAGTCGAGAGGAGACATACCAGGGCCGCCGTGGCCGGGGAAGGGAGCATCTGCAGCATGCCCAGCGACGGCCAGAACATGTAGGTGACCCCAGTGGCCTGGGTCACCCGGCGCTAGACCTCATCCAATGAAGGCAGGGGGTGAGCGATCACGGTCCCCTCAAAGGAAGCCCGGTCGTCCGTCATTTCCCAGAGGCGCAGCGCGCGACGACGGAGCGGGACAACCCCCCGGGTATGGTAGCCGCCAATCAAGGTGTTGAAGTTCACCCCGTTCTCGCGGAGTATATTGAGGGCAGTGAGGGCGCTGTCGAGGAACCGGGGATGATCTTTCTTCTCCGGTCCGTAGCTCCATTTCGCCAGCGCCCGATCGTACCAGCGATTGGTGAACTTCGGCAACGGGTTCTCGAGGTTGTTCTTAAGGTAGAACCACCCTCGGTGCCACCCGCTGTTGGAGGAGGTTAGGTAGGTGGGGATGTACTCGTCCATCCTCCCCTGCTTCCCGCGGAGGCCGGTGCACCCGATGACCGCCCCGGAGTTGTTGTCCTTGACGCAGACGAACTTGTAAAAGTACAGGGAACAGGTCCCAATGGGCTCCCTGCTCCAGGTACCCTACGCACAAAGCCTCGAATGCCGCCATCTGTTGGACGTCGTTCGGGTTGAGGTTGTGAAGCTCCAAGTCGTACTCCTCGAGCACGGCGCGGATGAACTGTCCCGCCGGGACGGAGAAGCCTCGCTCGTGGAATAGCACGAATGAAACTATGTACCCCACCGGGGGCTGAGGGCTGCTCTCCGGTCTAGGCACCCTCCACTCTTCCGCTGCGGTCAGCGGCGGCAGCATGCCGTCGGAGGTGAGGCGGTCGAGCTCGGACCATGTCACCGTCAAAGATGACCAGTTCGACATCGCGTCTGCTGTGGTGGTGGCGGTGGGCGTTTCCAGCTTGCGAGAGAAGGCGGGGTGAGCTCTACGGTGTGCGCGCGGTGAGTATGGGAGCAAAGGCAAGAAGCGGTGGTGGAGAGCACAAAGAAGCAGAAGGGGAAAAATTGGCCGGTGGCCGCGGTATATAAGAGGGGGAATGATTACTTGTCCCCCCGCAGTAAATGCCCGAGCCGCCTCGGGCCACGTCCTCCATCCACCGAAGTGTCGCCCCTCAAAAGGCGCGCCCCACTACTGCCAGCTGCCCATGACCGCGCCGCATCATCACCCGAAGTGGGATCCAGAAATCTCGCGTCCGGCGCGAGACCTCCGCCAGTCACCCCACGAAGCGCACCACGCGGCAAGCCACAAGCTCCGACTTGTTCAAAAGTCCAGCATTTAACCCCACGCACAAGTCTAGGACTTGTCCGTGGGCTCAGGGGCTACTACCCGCGGGTCCGCTCGCGTGTCCCCGCCGGAGAAAACACAACAAGTATCCTCGTCTCCATGACAGTTGATCCTGGGAGCGAGTCTTCGACTCCCTCACCAGGCTCGGGGGCTACTGACGAGGCCATGGACCAGGGCCCACCAATACCCCTAAAAAACGCAGTACGGACCCACGTACGGCATGCTCCGGCAGCAAACACAGCGAGTGTTACGCTGCCCGAGCACGTGAAGGCTCGTACGACCAATTTCCGCCATGGGCCAGAAGGTAGGCGGCCCACGGCCATCCGTACCCTCTTCCCCGAGTACGTGGTGGCCCGTACGACAGGTTTTCACCTCCACTCCCGATTGCTCGCTCACATGAGTAGTTTCCACCTCGCGACCGCGACTACTCGCTCGCACGAGTAGTTTCCACCTCAGAGCCACGACTACTCGTTCGCACGAGTAGTTTCCATCACCGACCCGCGCAGGCTTCGCGGGGAAGGCACGGGGCGTGTGGGCCTGTCGGATCGAGATCCTGGGAACTCCGCGCACGCTCCCCCGCGCACCGCCACGTGTCCGCTCCACCGCAGTGGTCCGCCCGGGCCTGGCCGATTCGGTGTCAGGGATGGATTCGTCAAACCCTGCTACGAACGGCTCAGTGGTCGTCGTACCGCAAACAACGTAATGAGCGCTGGGCAACGTACGGTACAGTACACACTACACCCTAAGCATCGGAAGACGCGGCATAGGTCACCTACTCGCACGAGTAGTTTTCCGTCTCCGACCAGTTCAAGACTTGGCCGTCAAGGCCGCAAGTACACGGGCCCCGTCGGCGCCTCGTGATACCCGGGTACGCGACTCGCCATGTGTTCGCCTCCCTGCGCTGGTCCGCCCTGACCAGGTCGATCCTGTGTCAGAAGACGGATCCTCCTGCCGCTCCCTAGCAGGGGCGGTACGCATCGTACCACGGAGGGCACGAGAAACGCTGTGCTACGAATGGCACAGTGCAAGCCGTCACCTATCCCCCGATTGCCGTGGTGCAGGCTACTCCGTTTCCACAGTACCCAGAAAAGACAAGCCCCTGATCCACTGACGGGATCAGGGAGCGTACTCTACCTCTTGTACCCGACTAACTACTCAGAGAAGGGTGCAGGGGGCCCCGGGACGGCTGCTTGGGACGCACGAGATCTACACCGTCACCCAAGGCCCCGTAACAGTGCTTCGCCGCTGCTGCTGCCTGACAGTCCGATGCAGAGAAGGACGTCTCCCACTGTAGACCAGCTCACACACTCGATGTAAACCGCACTGGCCCTCTCCCTTGCGACTATAAAAGGGAGAGACAGAGGCGCTCACAGGACACGTTCGTTTTCACCCCCACATGCACTTAGCATCGATATCTCATCTCATACAAACACCGCAAGCACCCACACACTCACGTACGCAGACTTCTGCTACTTGAACCACTCGCTCACCAAGGACTTGGGCTCTGCACCCTCTCCCGACTTGTTTGTACCCCCTACTACAAACTCCCGAGCATAAGGAACACTTCCTCTCAGACTGGATGTAGGGTATTACTCTCCGGAGGCCCGAACCAGTATAATCTCGAGTGTCTCCTGTGCTACCGTGCGGATCGGCACACCCGTTCTTATAAATTTACTTGCCGACGGTAACAAACCCCGACAGCGAGCGATAGGATGCGGCTGCCGCTGCCTGTCCGACTCTTTCAGCCCCAGCTTGGGCTCACCGTCGCAGCCCACAGCTCCGGGTCCACCCGCGTGCACTCGCCTGGAGTAGTTGGCCAGAGTGGGAGGAAGTAGGGCTTTGGCTGGCGGAGGGAGTGAGGGAGAGTTGGCCGGTGAAAGAAGTGTCGAGAAAATGTGGTTGTGTGGCCGACGGGGAAGGGATAACATAGGAAAAAAAAGAAAAAATCTGATATGTGGATGCTAAAATGGCTACAAAGATCAAATTGAGCATCAAAATAGCTATAAAGATTAAAATGGACACACAGTGGTATACACAAATAGTATACACATAAATTTGTAGTTGATCTTAAGTTACATACAAAGTATTAAACAGCTTACAGACGGCTCTCTGTCTGTGAGTTGTATAACCTGTTTGTACAGTTGTCTGTATGCTAAGTTCGAAATTCTGTAGATGCCCCGCCGTCTGTGAGCTGGACATGCCCTAAAAGAGCAAAACATCACATTATTATTATTTTTACTAATTATTCACCCTCCTGCTTTTTCCAACGGGCCGGGGCATCACAACCTGCAGTGTTAAAATGAATACTTCAACATTCTCTCTTAGGACAGTCCTAATGGAGGAAACTAACACGGTTTCATAGCACAAGAAATCATCTATAGAAACTATTTTTCACAGTGGTAGTGTATTCGAGTAGTAATTGTTTTCTCTCTCCTAATTTCACCAATGGGAGCGTTGCATTAACTCCATAAAAACTAGTGATTTTTTCCTAATGACAAATTCATGGTTTTTTTGCATTGGGTCAAGAGTAGACATGGTTTCTTAATGAGGAAACTATTTCTATGATTTGTGTTCTCTTTCCTCGTTAAGGGCAGTCATAATGGAGGAAACTAACACGGTTTTCATAGCACAAGAAATCATCTATAGAAACTATTATTCGCAGTGGTAGTGTCTTTGAGTAATAATTATTTTCTATTTCTCTCTCCCAATTTCACCAATGGGGAGCGTTGTATTAACCTCATAAAATTAGTGGTTTCTTCCCAATGGCAAATTCATAATTTCTTGTGCATTGAGTCAAGAGTAGACATAATTTCTTCATGAGGAAACCATTTCTATAAATTGTACTCTCTTTCCTCATTAATTAAGCTACCACATCACTATTTTTGCTTAGTTGACAAGCTATTTAATAGGGAGAGAAACTATCATTAATACTCTATTGAGAGTGCTTTTATTAAGCTGCCATATCACCATTTTGCTTAGTTGTTAAGCTATTAAATACTTATAGAAACTACTATTAATACTCTGTTGGGAGTGCCCTACTAAGCCTCGCTTTTTTCCTACACGTACTGCGGCTGCTCTAACGTCTCGTGACTCTCGTCTATAACCATAACAAAAACTCTCACAAGACAGCTAGTGATTAATATTTATATTTTTATAACATACATTGTACACTATTGAATGGTTGTGACAGAAAATGAAGTGGTTTTTAGTGACTTTGTAAAAAGAAGCAAACGGGTTATATGAGACACAATGTAAAATTTTTATCTCAACCTATTAGATAATGACAAGCTATGGTTTTACAATTAGGAACAATTCAGTTTATGAGAATTAGGGCAAATCTAGCGGTGAGTGGGCGGGACTCAAAGCCCCCTAGCGCGCTCGGACAATGAAATAATCATCTCCTTAATCCCTCCAAATATAATTGTTTGCGAAGAAGAGAAACGATGGAACAAGGAAGAAGAGGAACTCTCCTAAACTTCCAAGCCGCATCCGCCACTGATGCGAATTGTTGGTTAAAGCATAAAATTTTTCGCACTGGTGGATCTAAAACGAATATTCTGTCTTGATCATTGAGATTCTTTCCTCTACATATAGTTTTCCCGCATCCATCTTCCTTTATAACTATCAAACACTAAGAGGCACCCGTCAGTCTCTCTCTTTCTTTACCATCCCCCGACGTCCTCCTTCCCTCCCCATTCCCCTCTCCAACGATGCTGGAGGAGAATGCGTTGAGCTCCCTCCCTCCCTCCTCCCGCGCTTGTGCCTCTCTCACTATCAAGCTCCTCCTCGACCTCGAGCTTGTGTAAAAGCCCGCACGACGTCCTCAGATCTGGCACAGAGGCAGATGGGCCAACCTGCAGCTCCACCTCCTCTCGTGCCCCTTCTTACTCAGCCCCTCTCTCGAGATCTCCGCCGGTAGAGATCCTTGCGCAGGGAAGGACCAGGGGCCCGGGAATCCTATATATCTTCCAGAAGATTTTTTTCAACTTAACTTCCAATGTTTAAGATTCGTGCAACCAACCACAACAATCGGTTTTAACTACGAAACTCTTATATATTATACACCTGGGTACATTCTATATTGAGAATGCACCCAGGCCAACTGGCGCACCTGGTGCGGGCAACCGGCACGCAAGACCGAGCCGGGCCCACCCCAACGGCGCGCAACTGGCTACCCCGTCCCACTTTATTCGAACCGCCTCCGGGCCCACCTATACGCCACGCTCCCATTCGGCCATTCGGGCATTCACCCCCAATTTCCGGCCCCAGTCATTTCAGTTTCTCCCCCGCTACCTCCTTAGCGTCTCCGTGCAGTTTCTTCTGCGGCTACTTGTGATCTCCGCTGATCTCCGGCGAGGTGCAAGCGCGGCGATCGCCGAGATTCCGAGCTGTGGATCGTCTCCGTTCCGGCGATCCCTCCTCGTCGTTCTCCTCCACTTGCTCTCGGCGCAAGGGCACACCGTCTTTGCTTCTCCCCGCGCCTATCGACTTCATCTTCACTCGGTGGTGCCGTGAAGGTCGAGCAACCGCTACGCTCTCGCAGATTCCGTCCTCCGACGTCTTCCTCGCACCCTATTGCTGGTATTCCGTCCGCTCTCTTGATCCCCTCCCCCCCATTGCTGGTATTGCTAGGGTTTGATTGATTTTGTTTTGTCCGCTCTCTCGATTCTCCTGTGTTCGTTGCGTGAATCGCTGTATGTTTGCGGGCTCCCGTGGCAACGATTCCATTACATTCTATCGCGTTGATGCTATTTCATCAGTTATGGTTTTGTTTGATTTGTTTGCGCTTCCACTCCACATACATTCAGTTGATCACATGCGGCTTGGTGTAAAAATCCCAATCAGTCCCGTGCGTTGCTATGTTTTTGAATCAGTTAGGGGTTTGATTGATTTTATTGTTGCAACCGACCCATTACAGAAGTTGTAACTGTCACACTGTAGAAGTTGCAATCTGTTCAGTACAGAGCAACATTGCTTGTATATGTTTTGTAGTTGTTATTGTTGCAACTGTCTATTATAGAAGTTGCAACCGTCCCACTGCTGAAGTTGCAACCGTCTCAGTACACAGGCAACTTTCATTATATATGTGTAGTAGTTGTTATTGTTGCAACTGTTCTATTACAGGAGTTGCAACTGTGTTACTGCAGAGGTTGCAATTGTTTCTATAACACAAGCAATTGTTCTCATATAGGTGTAGTAATCTCTTATTGTTGCAACTGTTGCATCAGAGGAGTTGCAACTGTCCTATGATAGAAGTTGCAATTGTTTCTGTAACACAAGCAATTGTTCTCATATAGGTGTAGCAATCTGTTATTGTTGCAACTGTTGCATCAGAGGAGTTGCAACTGTCCTATGGTAGAAGTTGCAATTGTTTCAGTAACACAAGCAATTGTTCTCATATAGGTCTAGTAATCTGTTATTGTTGCAACTGTTGCATGAGAGGAGTTGCAACTGACATATGATAGAAGTTGCAATTGCTCCATGACAGAAGTTGCAACTGTGTCATATAGATGTGGTAATTGTATTTATGTTTTTAATGTTGCAAACTGGCAGTTGAAAACTAGTTGTAGTTTTTGCTGGCAAATTTTTTGTGTGCCATGTGCTTTTTTAGTTTTTGCTGATCTTTTTATATTCACCCCTGTTTTTTCAGTTGTATTTTATAATGGATCAAGGTCAAAATGATGGAGGACAGCAAGGTGCAGAGCAAGGGGGGCAGCAAGGTGGCCTGAATGTTCGTTCCTCCCCTCGGTTTCATAATAAGAGGAAGGCAGCGGATTTAGAGAAACTACGTGAGAGGAGGAAAAGGCTCAGGTTGCCAAAAAAACGAGTAGTGCTGCTGAAGATCAGGAAGATGAAGAGCATGATGTTGATTTTGATCCTCATGGTGAAGAATCTGGTGAAGATGATGCGGAGGCTGATGATGACAATGCGGTTGCTCCCGCTGGTGATGGTGACAAGGGCAAATCCAAGAAGAACTCTATACGATGCAATCCAGCGAAATTCATCAAGCTTCTCAACGCTTTATCAGATGACCTGAAAGGTGAAGTAGTCGCCAAGGGATTTGGTGGCCTTCTGAATTTCAAGCTGAATTATCTGAGGAGGGGCTTGACCAGCTGGCTGATGCGCAAGTTTTACCCAGAGACAATGAAGCTGGAGATTGGCGGTGGTAAAGATATTGACATCAGTGCTCATGGTGTTTGGTGTGCCATGCTGATACCAAATGCTGGTGGTGACCCGCTCCCCATGTCTGATCAAGATACCCGTGCCGAGCGTAATCGGCTTGGCTTACAAATTGTTGGCCCCTCTTATAAATCCAGGCAGGGCATCACGCTAAAGCATATCATCAATCGGTTGGCTGACAGGTCGTTGACTGGGGAGCTTGGCCTAAGAGCCTTCTTCATGGGCGCTTTTCAGTGCTTGCTGTTCTCCAACTCCGACACCAAGATCAGGCTTGATGATGTCAGATTTACTCAAGATATCCAGAATATTGGCACCAGGAATTGGTGCAAGGAAGTTGTTGACAGACTCAGTGTAGTCGCTCGGTTATACAAGTTGGATTATGCTGTCAAAGGTATCAATGCACCCATCAGCGGATGTGCAATCTTTCTAGCGGTAAGCTCAAGGTAGACATTCTTTTTTTCCTATGTTTTTTATTCTCTGCAACTGTTTGCATAGACTGGTAGCAATTAGTTATATGTCTCTGTTGCAACTGTTAGTGGCACAAGTTGCAATTAGTTTTTTTTGTTCTTATTTTCTGGATTCAACTCCACAGTTGCAGGTGTGTTTTACATGTGTGTCCCCTTTTTTTTTTCTTGTAACTGCAGATATTATACGTCGACAACTTGCAACATGGATTTGATACAAACCCTTTTTCAATCCCCTGTTGTGCATTCCTGGATTCGAAGCTGATTCATGCGATATCTAATGAGGATCGCAGTGGAGATGTTGGTGACAAGGTTGAGTTTGGTCACCTCAGGTAGGTTTGCAACCATATTGTGTTCAAATGTTGCAACTGCTACTGCTACAATGTTGCAATTTGTTATCTGTTAACATTCATTCTCTTTTTTTCAATGACATGCAGTTGAGAAGCGTTATCGATACGTGTTATGGTGCTCCCATTGGTTCTTTAATAGTAGTACCCCCCAGTAGCTGCAGCTGGCCAAGGTCCAGTAGGAGCTGCCCAAGCCCCAGCTGGTCCGCAGGACGCTCCAGCAGCTCCCTTTGCTGCAGCAGCAGCTGCTGCTGCCGGCACATCCGCTGCTGGGGCCAGCACATCCCATGATCCTGGCGGTCATGCGTCCTTTAACTTGCAGCCCCCTGTTTATTATGAGTACCCAAGCTTATTTACTTCATTTAGTCAGCGCATATCTGATTTGGTTGGACGGAGCAGGAAGGCAGATGCGCTGACTATATTGAAGGATTTTGATGAAAGGACTAAACAAGCATAGGAGTTTTCAAGGAAGGTGGCTGAGTACGCAACAAGGTCACGCGACCTTATGGTGAAAGCTCATCAGGAGTGTGTTAGCACTATGAACAAGCTACTTGCGGACGCTGCAGCTGACAAGGAAGCAGGCAAGCGGCGCAAGAGGAAGGCTATGAATGACAGCGAACCAGCAGCCGGTATGTCTTTTTCCATTTTAAAAACGAGCAGTTGCAATTTTGCATACCAATCATGTTGCTATCGCATATAATCATCAGTTGCAATCACACACTCACCATGTTGCAAACTTACATTGTGTAATACTAAATTTATGTTTTTTGCACACTAGTAGCAGGTATGTTTTTCTCCATTCAAATATTAGCAGTTGCAAACACACACCAATATTGTTTCTATGACACGTAACCAATAGTTGGAATCACACACTAACCAGGTTGCAAACATGCATCTAAATACTGTTGATATCACATGTAACCAGTAGTTGCAATCAGACACTATGCAGGTTGCAAACTCTGACCAATTTTATTTAAAAATTTCTGCATGCAGCAGCAGTAAGTATGGAGGGTCTGGAAGACCAGTCTGGAGCAGGCGGAGATGAAGAAGATTTCGATTCTCCCAGTCCAATTGAAACGCAGTTCCACGTACGCACTCCGGATGATGATTTTCACTATGAGGATGATGATAACATAGACATTCCCAGGACCCCACCCCATGGACATGACACTAAACAGGGGGATTTGGATAGAAGTAAGAATATATATGCATTTTCTTTTTTTTATAAAATGTTTTTATATCATCTTCAATAATCCTTTTTTTTACTTACATGTCCAATGTTGATGAAATTCTTGGTTATTTTAATTCCCCAACCTCCTCAGTCAACAATGAGGATGTGGGGGCACAACGTCCTGAGGTAAGGTCATGCGACTCACTGGTTGTATGCGACTGAGTGGTTGCAATCCCACCTCACTCATTGTAGCAATCACATCTTATGCCGAGTTGCAATTAGTGTCTCATAGCAGTAACCACAAGCATTGATCGTGTTGCAATTTTTGTTTTGTGTTTGTTTTTTCACATAATGAAAGAACTGATCCTGAAATTGAATCCGTGATGCAATTTTAGGAGCAGCAGCACTAGCAGCAGTAGCACCACCACCACCACCAGCAGTAGCAGCAGGTTGTAACCCACACATTACCAACATTGCAGTTTGTGTGTACTTGCAGTTGCAATTTGTGTCTTTTTTTCTTACTGTCTGAAACATAACTTATTTACTTTCATAATACAGTTTGCTAGAACTTATGCAAGGAGGCCCGACAAGGTTGAGAAGAGGCAGAAACTTAAAGAGGCTCAGGCTGAGGAGGATAGAAGAAAGGTTGAAGAACAGGAAGCCAAGAAGAAGAAGGCCGAAGAAGAGGAAGCGTTGAAGAAAAAGACTGAAGATGAGGAAGCTGAGAAGAAGAGGTTGGAAGATGAACGGATGAAGAAGGCTGAAGATGGTAGGTTGAAAGCAGCAGCAGCAGCAGGAGGTTGTAACCCACACATTACCAACATTGCAGTTTGTGTGTACTTACAGTTGCAATTTGTGTCCCTTTTTTTACTGGCTTTGATTCACTGCAGCGGAAGAAGCAGCAAAGAGAAAGACAGAAGAAGAAGAGAAGCAAAAGGCTACAGCAGAAGAAGAGATGAAGAAAAAGGCTGCAGCAGAAGAAGAGATGAAGAAAAAGGCTGCAGCTGAAGAAGAGCAGAAGAAAAAGGCTGCAGCTAAAGAAAAAGGATGCAGCTGAAGAAGCAGAGAAGCAAAAAAGCTGCGGCCGAAGAAGCACAGAGGAAGAAAAAGGCTGCAGCTGATAAGAAGTCTAAAGAAAAGGAGAAGAAGGTTATAGCAGAGATCCAGAAAAAGCTGGACGCGAATAAGGCTGCTCTGCAGAAGGAGCCGTCTGCTTCCAAGATTAACAAGCAGGTGCAGCAGCAATTATCAAAGGCATATGCAAAGAAGCGTCAAGAATACGAAAAAAGATGAATGTTCTTCGCCAGGAGGCCAAAGTTGTATGGAATCTGTGGAGGTACCCTTGCAGGCAGGAACCAGCTCATCAGGTGATGATATCCAGTTCCCTACGGAGTCCCAGGATGACATCAACAATTTGACCCCTCCGATCCGGCTTTCACAAGATGAAGTGTCTGAAGGTCTTGTTGATTACGGCAAGGTTCAAAAGTTGATTTTCAAGCACCTAGGTGACAGAGTTCGGAGGAGGCCTGCTGAGTTCATATCCCCGTTCCAGATCACTCGCAAGCGTATCGATATACCAATTTCGAAGGCTGTTTATCTAAGGCAGAAGATCATAACTAAACCTGAGATTCAAGAGTATGTTTTTTTACTGTGTTTTTCATGTTGCAACTATTCCTATATTATTATTGCAACTGTTATCTGCCTAATTTTGCAATTTTGTAGTTTATGCATTTCAGACCACTGTCCCTTTCTACTTTTACTCAGGTTGTACCCACAGCTAAGCATCATTTTTTCAAATCACACACACCTATTAGATTCAATTTTTTCAGCTAACATGTTGCAATCACACATTCAGTATTTTTGTAAACCACACTCCAACCAAGTTGCAATCAGACTGTCATCCAGCATTTTTTTCAAACACATGTAACTAGCAGTTGCAACCACCCTGTAAGCAGGTTGCAATCACATACTTGCATGGGTAGCAAACAGTCAGGGGGTTTTCAGAAGTTGCAATCACAGCTAACTAGAAGTTGCAACCACACTGCAACCATGTTGCAATCACACAGAGGCATGGGTTGCAAACACAGGGGTGTTTTCAGAAGTTGCAATCACAGCTAACCAGGGGTGGTTGCAACCACACACTAACTATGTTGCAATCACACACGGACATGAGTTACAACCACACTGTGTCATCCAGTAGCTGCAATCATAGTTTAGGAGCAGTTGCAACCACATACTATCCTGGTTGCTACCACAAAACTATCCAGGTTGCAATACTTTTTTTTTCAGTTGTTGCTTTTGACAGATTGTCATTTTTACTCATTTTGGTGCTGCATTTTTTGAACCATATTTTTTATACACACCTTTACCGTATAGTGCATTTTTCTGGTGCAGGAGAACTTTATTGCAATTTGGCATTCTTGCTGATTTCACTGGAAAAGAACTTCTTAATAGTTTTACAGATGACAAACTGGGAGAGTCTGGCTTAATAGATTTCTTGGTGCATTGTATGCGACATGATGACATTGTGCACAAGATTGATTCCTTCGGTTACAGGGTGTTTCTTACCACGGGGTTCTATGTAAGTTCTATGTTTTTTCTTTTCAACTGCACGTTTTTTTGTATACTGTTGCAGTTTTTATGTGTTTTATCTAGTTTCTAATTGTTCCATTTTTTCTGTGCATCATCAAAAACTGAAAAAAACACACAGTGGAACGTTGAATGTTGTGACGCAGTCCTCAACGAGGATAAATCTGAGACAGATCAATTCAAAGTTGTATGGAATCACCTGATGACTGAGTGCGTAAACTATGATCTGTCAAGAGCAAAACTGGTTAGCAGACATCTTTCCCAATCCATTATGTTTTTTCCAACCTACCTTTTTTATAGCTCTACCTGTGTATCATAATTTGCAATCACAATCTCAATGAAGTTGCAATCACACATAACCAGTAGTTGCAATTACAATCTCAAGCAAGTTGCAATCATACATAACTAGTAGCTGCAATCATAGGGTAACAGGTTGCAACTGGTTTTTTTTTCTGAGCATATGTTTTTCCACTTTCTTAGCTAATCAGTTTTCTATTGCTGCCTTGCACCAGATTTTTGTTCCTATCAAAGATGAAGGACACTACTTTGTATATTGCTTCAACTTCATCCACAATCGCATCGATGTGCTAGACTCGAACGACTACTTTATGAAATGCACGGATCCTCAAGAACACCACAAGCATGTATTTGCCAAGATTCCAATCATAGATGCAGCCTTCCAGAAGGTGTCGAACTTCAAGTTGCCCAGAGTTAGTGGCTGGAAGAAGCCCTTCATTGAACTGCCCAGGCAAGCTGGCCCCAATGATTGCCTGTTTTTTGTTTGGAAGTACATGGAGTACTATGATGGGGACAAGTTGATGGAGGAAATCAATCCGTTAAGGCATTCTGTCAACTGATTCTTTTTTCTTTACAGTTTTAGGATTGCTTTCTTATGCATTTTTTATGTTGCTGCAGTTCAATGGCATCATATATAGATGGGAGATGTTGCACTACCAGATCTTCCACCCTCTTAATCAAGCTGACATCCCTGAAATGCTGGACAAGTTTAGAGTTGGTGCACGCCCGCTGGCAATTGACGATGATAGCAGCCAGTCCGTGAACAATTAGATCAATGCAGAAAACTTTTCATTGTGTTTGTTATGTGCGTGCAGTCTGAAACTTCGTGTTTGTTATGTGTGTGCTGTCTGAAACTTGGTGAAACTTGTGTTGGTTGTGTTGTAACTGAATAGTCTTTTTGCGATATGCAACTGAAGTTCTTGTTGAATTTGGTATTTGCCATGGTCAATGTGTTTGTGCAATTACATTCTTCTGTTTTTTCGTATTTTTGTTGCAATCACACACATGTATGGTTGCAAACACACACTGGTTTTCAGAAGTTGCAGTCACGGCTAACCAGGAGTTGCAACCACACTGTAACCAAGTTGCAATCACACACATGGTTGTTTGTAAACACATAGGGTTTTTCAGAAGTTGCAATCAGAGCTAACCAGGTTGCAATGTTTGAGCTAACATGTTGCAATCAAACATTCACTAGTTTTGCAAACACACTCTAACCAATTTGCAATCAGACACAGATATCTAGCAGTTGCAAACACATGTAATCAGAAGTTGCAACCACACTGTAACCAGGTTGCAATCACACACATGCTTTGTGGGTTACAATCACAGCTAACCAGGTGACAATTTTTCAGCTAACTTGTTGCAATCATACTTCAACTTGTTTGCAACCATACACCAACCAATTTGCAATCAGACAAAGATATCCAGCAGCTGCAACCACACTGTAACCAGGTTGCAATCACACATAAATTTTCAACTAATATGTTGCAATCATACCTTCACTTGTTTGCAACCACACACTTACCAAGTTGCAATCAGACAGTGTTATCCATAAGTTGCAAGCACATGTAAGCAGCAGTTGCAACCACACTGTAACCAGGTTGCAATCACACTTATGCATGGGGTGCAAACATACAATGTTTTTCCAGAAGTTGTAATCACAGCTAACTAGGAGTTGCAACCACAATATAACCTGGTTGCAATCACACACATGCATGGGGGTTGCAAACACACAGTGATTTTCAGAAGCTGCAATCACGGTTAACCAGGAGTTGCAACTATTCTGTAATTAGGTTGCAATCACACACATGCAAAGGGGGCTGCAACCACAGCCAACCAGGAGTTGCAAGCACACTGTACCCAGGTTGCAATCACACAGATGCAGTGTCAGGTGATTTTTTTTGAGGAGATGCAACTGCAGTGACTGCGCAGTTGCAATTGAGCAGTAGAGCGAGTTGCAATCTGACTTAAATCAACAGAAAAACCATGACAATACATGTACAGAGTTTTACATCCACCCAGATTTATATCAACTGAACATCACCAGGTACATTTTTGTGTTGAACATCAGGTATATTATGGTTGCAATTTTTTCAGCTAACATGTTGCAATCACAATTTCAGTAGTTTTGTAAACCACACACCAACCAAGTTGCAATCATACAGTGGCATCCATCATTTTTTTGCAAACACATATAACTAGAGTTGCAACCACACTGTAAGCAGGTTGCAATCACGTACTTGCATGGGTTGCAAATAGACATTGGTTGCAAACGGACATGGGTTGCATCATGTACATTATTCTGTTTAACCTATACAGGAGTTTAAAACAAGATAAAATGGACAAATTACATTGGGTTCACTTAGATTCATAGTCATCCAGATCAGTGTTGTCCCTGTAGTTTACATGGTGCGATGTCGCTCTTCTGATTCTTGCAATCACACTCTGTGCTTGCGATTGCTGCACAACTATACTGCACTCAGATTGTTGTGCTTCATCCGCTTCACTTTGTCCTTCTTCCTCATCCCCATCCTGTCCCATCTTTATTCTTGGGCGTCCTCTTTTCCTTGGAGTCCAACCTTCAGTTTTTGCACATCTTTTTTTGGCCTTGTTCTCTGCTGCTCTGCTTCTGTTTGGGTTCTATGGGCATGTTGTGGTGTAGTGTCCCCTAACATGGTAGGTTTGGCACTCCTTTACACCCTTGCCTCCACTGTATGTGTTGTATTGATTATCAGGTCCCATACTGTTTTTTGCAGATTTTGCTGCGCTGGCAGACTTTCTACCTTTTGTGCTTGACACGGGTGGTTCAGTCAATGTTATACTACTCAGAAAGCTCGCAGAACTAGGTTCCAGGGTTTTTTTTGGTGGGGTAGGGTAAGTAGGCTTCACAGCAGGTTGCATAGTGTTTTCACCACTGTCATGTGTTGGTGCAACAGGAACAATATCCCCTCGGTCATCCCCATCTTCATGCATTTCACTACTTGCCCTCTCATCAGCAGCACTCTCTGCTGTTTGTAGAAGCTCAATACTAGGAGTTATCATGTCGATGTGCCTGACAGTCTCAGCGTAAGCACGATCAGATTTGCTTCCTGCTCTACCCAGGCGCATTAACTTAGGCAGCAGCTTCGACATCCTTGATTGCTCCGTGTTAGTATGAGCTGCAACCCGAACATCGTGCCTGTCCCATGGAACCACAGATCTTGCATTACGTGTGTAGCGTCTCAGAATGTACCTCTCTGGTATGTTATTGACTTGCAGGTGGGTGAACGCCTTTATTATGTGCATGCAAAACAGCCCTGTAGTTTTTTAATATAATCTGGTTGTTAAAAATCACATACAGGTACATCTATGTGCTTTTTTAACCAGAAATGAGCCTGTAAAATTCATCTAACCTGTATGCTCCCATTACATGCATTCGCATTTATATACACCTGCTGCTTTGTCAGCTAGTACCTTGAATGCGTGCTGCGCCCAGCAGAATGCTCCGGTGCCTTTTTCATGCTTCACCAAGTAACCGCATTCCACCTCAGGATCAGGCTCTATTACAAATGTTGTGTTGTTAACATATTGCTTCTTGTATTCATTGTACACAGCTCTTGTGTACACCCTGCTGAGCTGCTCATCAAACCGCAATTTGCATGCCCTGACAACCTCAGCCTGCACACAGGAATCAATTTGCAATCATATGCAACCAGTAGTTGCAATCACATACAGTCAGTAGTTGCAATTTGGATTTCCCATTCAAAACTAGTAGTTGCAATCACACAGAATCAAGTTGCAATCACACATAACTATTAGTAGTAATCATACACTAACCAGGTTGCAAACACACAGTTTTTTTATCCACTAGTTGCAGTGAAGCACTGTTTTATTGAGCTTTTTTTGCAACCAGGCATTAACTAGGTTGCAATTTACATACTGTTTATCCAGTGTTGCAATCACATAGTACCCAGGTTGCAATCAGAAACTAAACACGTTGCAAACACACAGTGGTATGCACTAGTTGCAATCACAACACTCTTTTTAATTTAGCAGTTTGCAACCACTCACACACTGCTTTTTCAATTGCACATTGTTCTATACAGAAGTTACATTCACACACTAGTTAGGTTGCAATCAGACACTAATCAGGCTTTGCAATCATAAAATAACCAGCAGTTGCATTTTACAAACACAATTAGATTGCAATCACATATAACGAGTAGTTGCAATCACACACTAAACAGGTTGCAAACACACGCAGTGCTATTCATAGTTTTTGGAATTAATCATTGTTATATAGAGTAGTCAGGCTGCAATCACACAGTAGCTAGTTTTGCAATCACAAACTAACCAGTTTATCAAGATACAGCACCCAGCAGAGTTGCAGTCACACAGTACCAGTGTTTGCAATCAAGCCTTAGACATGTTGCAAACAATGAAAAACAAAGCAGGTTGCAACATACCTGTGAGTAGTGCGACTCCCCAGCATCCATATAGTCTGTGTGTTTAATTGAGTCCAGCACCCTCTTCGCAAACATATGCAATGTTGTGACATTGCTCACATATCCATCCTTCAAAACTCTGTTTTGACTTTCAGATTTTTGTGTGGAAGTCATCCTGCCACATTACATTTCTTTGAAATATGCTGCAATCCAACTCTTTCTTTTCTCCCATAATGCTACAACTGCAGGGTGTTCTGCGATGCCACATTCATCCACCAGCTTCTTCCATTCAACCTCAAACTGTGTAGGACCTAGAGGATAATTTATCAGAGACTCCAGCCTCTCCTTCAGATTCTTATCTTTGTGTAACTTGTACAACTGCTCGAGCTCATAATCCCACATTCTTATGATGTGCCATCGGCAATTTCTATGTTGCAATTTGTTGAACACAATTTTTATGGCCTCTCTCATTACTGGATCCTCATCTGTGGAAAACATAATTTTTAAGAATCAGCAAGAACACCACATCATAGACAGACTAAAGTTGCAATTCATATAACACAGAAGTTGCAACTAGACAGGTATCAATGTTGCAAATGGAACAAAACTGCACCTGTGAGAATCACGAAAGGTTGTCGGCCACCCATGCAGCTTTTAAATGATTCAAACAGCCACTTGAATGTTTCAGTTGTCTCATCCCGAAGAAGCGCTTGCCCAAATGACACGTTTTTCAGGTTGCAACTGCATCCGACAAACATCGCAAGCGGCATTTTCTTGCTGTTCGTCTTGTGGGTCGTGTCAAAAGTGATGACATCCCCAAAATCGACGTATTCTGCCTGCTGACCTGCATGGCTCCAAAATATGCTTCGAAGGACCTTTGTCTTTGGGTCAAAATCAACATCCCAGTAGAGTGCTTCATTGTTTTCCTTGCACTCCCTGAAGAATTGCAACAGCTTCTCTATGTCACCATACCTTTCCTCCCTTGCCTGTTCAGCTTTCCTGCACCAGAAGTGAACAAAAAACAAGTAAAATTTCTGGCTTCATTATTTCAGTTGCTGCAGCTGCATTAGGAAGAATGACCTACATGTTCTGTATATCTTTCTTGGTGAATGGATAGTTTTGACACCCTCCATACAGTTTTGACATCACATTCATAGCAGCCTGGTTTGGGACGCCACTCCTCGACATGATTGTAAACAAGTCATCCATAGCTTTCTCCCTTTGCTTATGAGCATGCATATATCTAACCATCCTGGCTGATGGCTGAAGCCTATGATTGTGTGCTTCCTCGAGTTTGTCGAAGTACCAGATTTTGCGTTTTTTGTCCTCCTTCACCTTTACATAGGCTGGGCAACCAATTCTCATCGATGTTTTATCAGTCAGTGGCTCCTCATTTTCATTGCCTGGTTTCACAAACCCCTGACGGTTGCAAACCCAGTGTTTAGTCTCTTTACTGGTCCTCATGGTTCTGACACTGAACCCAGCTAGTTTTGCATAATCAAGGTAAAATTGGTGCGCTGCTTCCATGGTATCAAACTCTTGCCGCACCCTGGGGATAAATACATCAAGCATGTTTGCTTCTTGTGGAAGAAATTAATCAACCATGAGTTTTTTGCAATCACTGCTTAACCAAATAAAACCAAGTTGCAATCCACAGGAGCCCATGTGTGCAATCAACAGCAATCAAACTTGCAACTGGAACAATAGGCATTCTTTTTTTCCAGGGGCAAAAAATTTGTTGTTGCAACCACACTACAGGATGTGGTTGCAACCAAGCAGCAACCAACATTGCAAACTATTCCAACAAAATATTTTCAACTGTAATCTATTAACACAGACAATAAAGTTGCAATCCACAGGAGCCTCTGGTTGCAACCAGACAGCAACCCATGTTGCAAACTAGCAGCAACAAATAAAATTCATCAGTAATATATCTACACAGACAATGAAGTTGCAATCCACATGAGAATCTGGATGCAACCATACAGCAACCCACGTTGCAAACTAGCAGCAACAAAAAAACAGCAGCAGCAGACAATGAAGTTACAATCCACAGAAGTCTCTGGTTGCAACCTGACAGCAACCCACGTTGCAAACTAGCAGCAACAAAAAAAACTCTAGCAGTAGACAATGAAGTTGCAATCCACAGAAGTCTCTGGTTGCAACCTGACAGCAACCCACGTTGCAAACTAGCAGTAATAAAAAAATACTCCAGCAGCAATCTATCAACACAGACAATGAAGTTGCAATCCACGTTTGCAATCTAGTTCAAAGGTGAACCAGTGAAGATAATTTTTACACAACCTTCAATGTTTGCAACCACACTACATGTTCTAGTTGCAATCATCAAAATAATATACAGATTCTAGTTGCAACCCAATTTGGAATCAGTAAATAACACAGACTCTAGTTGCAACCAACACAGCACCGCAGTTGCAACCAGTACAACATACTTGTTGCAATCAGTAAATACCAGCAGACTCTAGTTGCAACCAACACAGCACCCTAGTTTGCAATCAGTAAATAATAGCAGACTCTAGTTGCAAACAACATAACACACTATTTGCAACCAACAGAACCCCCAAGTTGCAACCAGTGAACCTTTTTGCACCCTAGTTGCAACCAAACACGATCAAACGTTGCAACTAAGAACAGACACAACCAAGCAGTTGCATCACAACACAGGTCTAGTTGCAACCAACACGTAACCAGCTCTGCAAGCACACAACCATTCAGTTGCAATCAATGAAGACACATTGAAACCATCGGAGGCAACGCAGTAGGAGTGAGTAGGGAACCATCAAGAATTTGTTTTTGTTCTTACCGGAAGGAACAACTGTGTTGGATCAGGAGTGAGTAGCGATACAGCGGGAATTGAAGGTGGGGGCGTCAGCAACGTCACGTGATGCAAGGGATCCCCCGGTCTTGTTGTCGGCGTCAAAGGAGGCGGCGCAGTAGGAGGAGGCGCCGTAGCCAGCGCCGGAGACGACGATTTCGGATCAGCATCTCCCGCAGCAACAATCGCCATCTCCTCCCGGATCAATGTGTGCCCTGCTGGAAGAGGTGATTCACTGCGTGCTAGCGACGACAGGGCCATGGATTTCGGGGTGGAGCGCCGAGGCGATCCATGGCGTGCCAGAGGCAGCGCCAGCGACGGCGAGGCCATGGTTCGGAGGAAGGAGGCACCGGAGGGGAAGGCGGGTCTTAATTTGCGGGAGTTGATTTGCTTTCTGTCTTGCGGGAGGGGATTGATCAAAGGGGAAAGGGAGGCGGGCCCGAATTGGGATAGGCTGGCGCGGGGAGATGTGCGCGGTTGGGATAGGCGGGGACGCGCGCTCGGGGGGAAGCTGGGTTGGGGTCTGTGCCGTCGCGAACTAAAATGCACCCAGGTGCATTTTAGTGTCGTCGTGTGTGTGGATATATATATATATATATATCCTCCTTCCTCACCCCACCGCCGCCACCCGCGCGCGGGGGGTGCGCACCTCTGCCGGTGCGCCGAGCTCCACTGCCGCCCACCATGGATGCGCGCCGAGCTCCGCCGCGCTCCACACCGACCTCGGGGCCGCCTGCCGCCACGGGCTCACGGCAGTGGGGCCGCCGCGCCGCCGTCGGCCGGCCTCGGGGCTCACGTGCAGGCCGGATCGAGTGGACGAATAAAATGTTGATTTTTAAAAAATGTTAAAACATTTTAAAAAATGTTGATCAACATTTTTATAAAAATGTTGGTGAGTAGATTTGAGAAAAATGTTGAATCGAACGTTTTCTGCAAACAAATATTGATACAACACTTTCAAAAAAATGTTAGTTCAACATTTTATGAAAAATGTTGGTTTAACTTTTTGTTTGAAAAATATTGTAACATTTTTAAAGTTATAACATTTTTTTAGTCTGTAGTCTTGAGGTGGTTGGAAAATAATTAACAGTAAGTTGATGAACTTTAGTGGGCTTTATAGTTACAACTTTTATCCACATTCCGATAAGGATATAGGAGCCCCACCCTTTCCGACCTCCTCCCGTCGGCTACCTCCTGGCGGCCGGTGCGGAGCTTCGGCAAGCTCTCGGCGACGACTCCTCTTCTCTCCCCCTTCATGCTGCTGACACGGACGAACGACCCCCACGTGGATCCCGCACCACGTCGACATCCCGGATGGCCGCTGCCTCCGCTAAGTTCCCCACGTGCGGGTGGCATAGTGGGAGCTATCCGTCCTCCGTTTTGCGGAATTTTTTACTGGAAAGTGGACACTTGAAGGGAGGGATAGCGGGAGAACAAATTGTCCCGGTGCGGCCAGTCTAAAGACGACTTACCCTGTTCGGATGGCTGGTGGCTGGTACTGATTTGTGCTGAGAGAAAATTACCGCTAGCTGGTCGGTGGCTGGTGCTGATTTGTTTCGAGAAAAAAGTATCACTGCCTGGTGGCTGATAATCCAGAAGAACACGGCGGGTACCAATGGTAACGAGGTGAAGCACCGACGCACGACGGTGCTTGGCTTAAATTCTTGCATCTAAGAGAGTACAGTGCAGTACTGTGTGCATTATTTCTTCGACCACCATGTGCATAAGGCACCGATCCGTTTCGCAACGGCCAGGAATTAAACCTGCACTGCGGAGCTGAGCCTGCAGTTTTTATTTGCTGCAACAAATGGGTGGCACATTCATTCTCAGTCGCCTGTTCTTAATTTCAGCCTTCAACAGGCAGGAAGCTTCCAGAACCGTGCGTGCCGACGTAGTTCGGGAATGTCCATTAGCTCATCTATCACCTATGCTAAAAAACAACATATTTTCTTCGGAGAAAACCAAAAAGGAAAAGGAAATGGCAAATCAGAGAATTTAGTTTCGCAACTATGGTTACCAACAAGTCAAATTTATCCTTCAACTTTCAACTGGATGAATTAGCTAGTACTCCAACTTGTGTTCAATTTTGTTCTTCATCCTAGTGCCACTCACGTTGGCACGCCACGTCATCTTAGATGTGGGTTTCCGCCGGAGTCATGATGGAGTACCAAATGCCCTATATGCCCCTAATGTCATTCGGCTGCATGTATCCCCTCTCTCCTCAAGTGAGCACTCAAACATACCCTTCCAGGAGACAAAGAAGTCACTTGCGGAAGCCAAGGTTGAACCGCCCACCGCTTGTGCCTTCTCCTCGAAGGCTCCCACCCACCGCTTCCTCTGGCCCCCCTCCCGTCCGTCTCCGGCGTGCTCGCCGGAGCGAGTCGGGAGCGGGGGTCCGCCTCTGCCGCTGAAGTCTGTACATTTTATAAGTAGTAGTCTTTGTGCCTCTATGGCTTGTTCCCTTTGTGGCTTGTTCTGCCTCGTCACTCTCGCCACCGTCGTCGCCGCCGCTCTCGTCGGTGCCGTATTTGACCTCGACGCCCTGGTACGGTCCAATAAAATAAACTCGCTCCTCCTTTCCCTCCCGCCTCCCCCATCTTCGCCTCTCTGGTGCTTGTGCCTTGTCGGCGCCGGCTCAGATCTGTCGGGTGCTGTGGTCGATTTGGGGGTTTCACCTCTCGATCTGCCGCCTAGTTCGGTGGATCTTCTCATAGGTGCTGGCCCTCATCTCCTCCCCCTCTTTCGGTGGTTGTTCCGGCCTCCCTACCTCTTGATGCCGTGGAACGCTCCGATTGAAGCCCGTCGCCCCAGCTTCGGCACTCTAAAGGTTGTTCTGACTGCTTCGATGCTGCTGGATGCGGATCCCTTGCGGTTGTTGAACGCATTATGCTGCCCTCTGTAGTTTACGATGGTTGTCCTAGTGGTCTTGTCATCGCTGTCGAACGCATCGTGCGTCTCCAGTTATCGCCCCTGGCCCCGCCTTCTTTATATGCAAAGCGGCATCGACATCTTCTACAACGTTTCTGCTCAAGATCCTTCGCCACAGGTTCGGCAGCGAGCCACCCACCGGTCTTGAAGTCGTCGATCTCCTACATGCTGACGCCAATCTCAACTTCATCTTTGGGGTGTCTGTGAAGTTCTTCTCTGACGGCGTCTTCAGCCTCTCAAAGCCTACGCATGTCGAGGCCCTTCCGCTCCGCTGCTTCCAAGCGTCTGTGACGCCTCTGCTGCAACTCGCTGGCGATCTGCCCCACGGCGGCGTCCATGGATCTAGATGTAGGACCTATGTTGTAATTGGTTCCTTCTGCAGGGACCTTTCTGTAATGTTGCCGCTTTAATATAATTTGTGGTTGTTGTAAAAAAAAACATACCCTTCCAGCATCCATTCTATATCATTGCAAGTTAATCATTTCCTTTTTGTCAGAGCATCATCAAGAGCTAGTTTACCTAATTTTACTTGACAAATCTTGTGTTTTGCCAACTTTTAAAAAGATATACGTTTTCGTAACAACCGGCGTCATTAATTGCAGTTTATGACGAGAATCATCCTTTTTTCGTCACTAGTCGGCACATTTCTTGTAGTGATGGGAGACCACACAAGTTTCACATTTTTATACCAAAAGCAATTATCTCAACATGTATATACACCAATAACCATCAAGAGCATAACTGCATATCACACAAGTCTGACTACCCTACATAGCATCTCACAAGTAGCATAAGATAACAATCAAAGCATATAGGAGAAGCTCATCCTATCAATGCAAACATGATATGATACAAAGATGGCTATCCTACCATGGTTTATACATCAAAGGAAAATACATGTATAATACATATGCTATACGAGAAGCTCCAAGAACCAACTCAGAAGGGAATACACACTCCAAGCTCACCTCGCAAGCGGGTAAAAGTGACTTGGTCAAGTGGTTTTGTGAAGATGTTAGCTAGTTGGCCTTGGGTGGGTACATGGATCAAAGCTATGTTTCCCTTTTCTACATTGTCCCTTAGGAAGTGGTACCTCACTTCTATGTGTTTTGTCTTGAAATATAGAATAGGGTTCTTGGCTACACTTATGGCACTAGTACTGTCACAAAAGAGTGGAACATGGGTACACTCCTCACCAAAATCACTCATAGTGTAGGTGATCCATAGGAGTTGGGAACAACAGCTGGCTGCAGCGACATACTCGACTTCTGTGGTGGATTGACACTACAAGAAAATCGCTGACTAGTGACGCAACCACATTTTAGGGTCATTGATTTATGACATTCCTCGCTGATCATTAAATTTCACTCCCGAGCAAATTTAGTGACAAAAGACTTTCGTATTAACGGTCGTTACTGTAGCCGAGCATTCCCTGTTCCAAGCTAGTTTTGTGACGCCATAAGCTCCGCAACAGTGTCATAAACCAACTTTGGTCTCACATGTAAGCATTATTTTAAAAATAGAGTGTTCCAAGTTATCATAAAATTCGGAAGAGTCCCACATGTATGCATTATTTCAAAAATAGAGTGTTCCAACTCGTCATAAAATTTTGCAGGGTGCCACATGTAAGCATTTGTTTTAAAAATAGAGTGTTCCAACTCGTCATAAAATTTAAAAAGGTCCCACAAGTCAGTCTGATAAAAAGGGAGGAAAATTAAAATGTTACAATGTCAATAGCAGGGGTCGAACCCGGGACCTTTGATTCTGAAGGGGAAGGCGGCACTACCCCTGAGACATGATGCAGTTTGTGTTATTTGAGCTAAGAATATTTTTTATATTAGTTTATTTGTGTTTATATTATTTTGCATGCCCCATGTAAGTTAAAGCAGATAAATATAGTGGTAAAACAAGGAGAAAATGTGCTCCTCCTGTGGGTCGAACCTATTACCACTCGAAGAGGAAATTTTTACATTGACCAGGTCCCACCTGTAAATTTCAGGTGAGTCTTTAATATAAATCGGTAATTTGAAGGCGAAATGCTTCACTGCCTTCGCAAAGACTCTCGACTTTTGCTACGCAGATCCTAGTGGCAGAATGGCAGATCCTAGTGGTGACGGGAAGATGGTTGTGCCGCCACATCCAAGCAACGAGAGGATGAAATAGCACGACGAGGTCAGTCCTCTCGTTTGAGCCCCTATATGTTCCCCTATCTTCATAGGTTTGGGGATATCGAGATTTAGGGATCTGGAGGATTGATGATCATATATGTTAGATTCAGATTTCATCGTACTCTTAGATTTTCACTTCGCTTGGTGTTAGAAGTTGATAGGCTATAGACATTCATAGGTGTTAGATTCAGTTAGTTTTCAATTTACATCATCTTACGATAGGTTCTTGTATTTTAGTAGCTTCTGGATGTTCTTCATGCCACTCGTTTTATGGATTTTTCTAGAGGTGCACAGTTGATAGGATTGATATGTCCTTATATTTTCAATTTGCATCATTTTATGGATTGATAGATTGAAGAGACTATCTCTGAGCTGCAGACTGTGAAGGGACATCTGTATTCTGCCATGATTCTTATCCTTTGCACAACTCATAGGTGTTAGATTCAGTTAGTTCCCAATTTGCATTGTTTGATGGATTTATAGGTTCTTGTATTTTACTAGCTTCTGCAGGAGCTTCAAGCCACTGCCTCTGAGCTCCAGAAGGTGAAGAGAGACCTGCAAGACCAAGAAGTCAAAGAACTAACAACACTACAAGAGGTTGTACTATACATGGGCCTATATAAGCAAATGTTACAGCAGCTGAATGACATGTCTAAGCTATTGTTACAACAGGAGAAAGCCGCGCTGGAAAAATATAATGAGTTACAGAACAATCATACTGACCTATTGAAAGTGGCTTGCAAATTGATGGAAGAGTATAACCAAGTGAACCGGGAGAATATATCCCAGTTGAAAAAAGAGAACATGAAGTACGAAGCTGCAGGAGGCCAGAAATGAGCTGGAGAAGTTCCAGCAATTGTTATGATTATAAATGGGTAGCCTCAGTGGAAAGGCTAATTAGATGTTTGTGAACATTCTGTCGATCATGTATTCTGCAAGTGTCATTTTCGTATTCTGAACATTGTGTCGATCATGTATTCTGAACATTGTGCCTTATGCTTCTATTTTGGTGTTGGCTACTCTTGAGCTCATCCGTGCGCAGGCGGCCTCTGCTTCAAGATGAGCTAGGAAGAATGGTTACTCTTGAGCTCTTATGATGTTTGCTACTCGTAGGATACCAAAAACTTGTTGCTACTACTACTACTACTGCTGTTTTTTCATTGTAAGATGTTGGGATTTCTCATTGCGTAGCAGTGAGAGTTTAATCTTGTCCGACTGAATACTACAGAATAGACTTTATGGATGAGGAAGATATGGACGAGGAAGCTACGGTCTGTTGATATTTTGTAGGGAGGACCTTCCTGAGTAGCAAATGCGTAACTGCTTGTTTCCAAGTGTCGCCTATTCCAGTCTGTAAAAAAAGCAAGATCCCACAAGGCCACAATTTAGTGTGACAAAAAAGGAGGAAAATAAAAAAGAAACAATGTCAATAACAAAGCTCGAACCCATGACCTTTATTCTGAAGGGGTAGGCAGCACTATCACTGAGACATGATGCAGTTTGTGTTATTTGAGCCAAACATATATCTTATATTAGTTTTTTCTACCATTACCGGTATTTTGATGTTTGCTACTTGGTGGTGTCAACTTTGTTGTTATGAGCCAAGAAACTTGTTGCTACCTGATCATCTTATGATGTTTGATACTCGGTGGTGCGAACTTTGTGGTGATGAGTTCCTATGAGATGCCTTCTTATTATACTGATTTTGTTTAATCTATTTCAAATTGATTCGAGCATACTCCTAATCACCATTCTAAATTCATAAGCATTGCATAACTGCGGAACTAGGCAAAAAAGAAGGTAGAGGGAGAACAACGGATATATCGTAATAATATAGTGATACAAGGGGGAAGTTAGGAACAAGGAAGGTCCGATCTTTTGATGTTTTGCAGGAAGGACCTTCCTGAGTAACAATTGTGTAACTGTTTGTTTCCAAGTGCCGCCTATTCCATGTGGCCAGCTGCCTCGTGAGAATAGAACACGTCTGCCCCAACAACAACACAGAGTGGTTCTGGTAAGTTAGCGAGAGAAAAGTCCGCGTTGCAGCCAAAAAAAGGTTTTCACACAAACAAGTGTACATATCTCATTTCTATCGACGACATGGCGTACACTACTGCAACTCTACAAGAGACTCACCGGCAGCACACTCTTGATCCTTGTGGCAAAGGCTAGAGCTAGTGTCGGTGCGTAGATCTGCTCTTGCCCGTGGCGGGAATGGCGAATCATAGCGGCCCTAGCAGCGAACGGAGGAGGAGGACTCGCTCCAGTCAGATCAGTCCTCTTTTTTGCCATGCTACTTTGACCTGTCATTCTGGGTTAATAGACTATATTCATGTATTTTAAAGGTGTTTGGAGTAGACTCTGATAGCCCCAGATCGCCGACGCCTGGTCCTCGTGAAGTCATCGTTCTAGATCCTAATGAAAACGAGTTCAAGGACGGTGCCTGTCCATCCGAGGTATGACTAGACAGGCGCCAACCCTTGGCGTCAGTATGTATGCTGCTGCGAGGTAAACGATAACTTGTTTGACTTCTAACAAATTTTGCTTCTGCGTCTGATGTTAGTGTGGTCAATCGCTAATTATATGAACAAAATCGGTGACTGCAGATTGATAGGATGAAGTGTGCGTCGTTTAGGTGGATAGATCCAGAATGGGATATTAGGACCCTAAAAGTTCTAGAGAAACTAATGGAAATGAAGGGAAAAGCAGAATAGGAAGCAAGGTCGTGGAAAGAAGCATGTACAACTGCTAAGGAGGAGGCCAATGTGAAAGCAGATGAGCTGAAGACGATGGCGCGATACTATGGGGAAGTAACCCATAACCTGCTTGAGACAAGAAAGATAATGAGAAACGATGCTCTGTTGTCTCCTACAGAAAAGGGTGAAGCCAACATGTACCTAAAACCTAAAAGCGAGGCAAGGATGTGGAAGGAAGAATGTGCAAAGGCTAACAGGAAGATTCAAGAGACTGTCTTTAAGCTGCGGTGAAGAAGCGCCTGGATTCTGCCACGATTGTGGTGAAGAAGGTGAAGGAATTGCTGCGACAGGCCTCATATAAGAGGTCACTCAAGGACAACAATGAGGCATAATGTGATTCGTGGTGTTATTGCTAGGTAGACGGTTCAGATTTGTATCATGCTTGTATTTTGGTGTTTGCTACTGGATCATCTTATGATGTTTGCTGCTTATTATATGTGGTGTGAACTTTGTGGTGATGAGTAGCTATGAGATGCCATCTTTTATTATACTGATTTGGTTTAATCTATTTCAAAGTGATTCGAGCGTGCTCACCATTATGAATTCATATACGTTGCATAACTGTGGAACTACGCACAAAAGAAGGTAGAGGGAGAACAGAAGGTATTGTAATAATAGTCAGAGAAGGGCAAAGTTATGGACAAAAGGTCCGGTCTGTTAATGTTTTGTTGGAAGGACCTTCCTCGAAAACTAATGCATAGCTACTTGTATCATACTGTGATTGTGAATTTGATTGTGGTAGCAACTTGTTCCATCATATTTATCATTTAAAACTAATGCACTACATAATTGAGGAAGACTAATAATATAGATATTTGTATGTTATATATAGAAATGTGTTACAAATGGTTACATATTCAAAGATCCACATCATGCATAGCTAGGCAACAACCATGTTCCTCGCAACCAAATCCAATCCCTAGGAACCTGCTTGATTCGAATCGCAGGAGTAGTGTTGATGCCTGGAACATTTCCTATTCCTTGCTCGTAGATCCAATACTGATCCTCTTCATCATGCTGATAAGTTCGTAGGAAGTAAACGTGATTTTCCCTCAGCTCAGGCAAGCCAGAAATGGCATGCTCTTGTGTAACCATGCACTTGTCAGGACCAAACAAGATGATCTTATTTTGGAACTCAGGAGCTCTATCCTGGGGAATAGGCTGCCAAATGCCCCCGACAAATGAATGCGGAGTTAATTCGACCATCTCAGCTTCTTTCTCCTCTAAAACAACAACGAACAATCGGTCTTGACCTTCGAGTAGAGAAGAGTTGCTCGTGCCAATAACCCATGACAACCGAAGTCAAACAAGTGCATATTTTTCACTTCTCCAAAATTGAGACGTGCACTTAATTTGGGACGAATAAGTGCACAATTTGACTCCTCAAAAAATGAGATATGGAGTACAGTATGCGATTATTTTGGGACGGAGGGAGTACAATGTTTCTTCTGGTCTGTTAACATTCCGCCAAACAGACTTCCCCCTTTCTCAGCAAATATTTCCCACATTATAGAAAACGTAATCTTTTCGATGCGGCGCAAGCCACATCCTCCTCTTCTTCTGATGAAAGGGAGGATCCCCAATGGTCTGATGAAGAGGAGGTAGAGCAAAGCCCCATTCGAGTGCTAGTGGACACATCCTCTGATGATTCAGAGTTTGTGGAACAAATGGAAATCCAAGATGGGGTGCCTCTGAAACATCGCAGCCATCGCAGGTTAGCAAGAGGTGCTAGGGGTCAGGGGCGCGGAAGCACCGCCACTAGCCGGCGATCTATCTTCTCCAAGCGCCACCATTCTATCTCATCCTCATCGGTCAGTGACAGTCAATCTCTGCCATCCTCATCGAGTAGAGGCCATCATCCACCATGCTCGACCGACCGCCATGGAGCGGCACCATCATCCCTAGGAGGCGCTAATGGAGGGACGACCTCATCCGCGGTCGATGCCCGTGGTGGTCCGCCGCCATCTTCCATGAGCGGCAGCAAGAGAACGACGACCTTGTCCATGAGCAGCTACAACAAGGTGTTGGGTGCACCATCGACCAAGAAGCAGCACCACAATTGGTGGTAACTGCTACTAGTAGATGGATTAGAAGAAGTAGAGCAGCAGCTCTGTTTTATCATTGCTTTTACTACTGTTTTCTCAAGATGTTGGGTTTTATCATTGCGTACTACTAAATTGTAAGATGCTGGGTTTTTCTTATAAAATGATGCGTACCAGTGACACTTTAATCCGGTCTGACTGAATACTGCACAATGGACTTTTGCCTGTTGTTCTTGCAGTCTCATTGCGTAGAACGACTACTGTTCAGCTCTGTTTTATCTTTTCTTTTACTACTATTTTTTTCAAGATGTTGGGTTTTATCATATGCGGGGAGAATTGCCGATTGTTGGGATCGCTAAATTCCCAAACAGAGATGTAGTTCGACTGCTAACAATTCACAATAAACACGTTCAAGCTAAATTGTATTTAATTATGAACTTTCCTTAATACATTACTTCATCTCCTTCCCCAAAAGGTCGTCGTCCCCTTTTCAATGAGGAGGGGGCCTCCTTTTATAGTGCCAAAAGACTAAAACTATATTCCAAGTTTACCCTGAAGCCCTAGCATCTATGAAGATTATCCGGGGGTAAACTTGTACTTGTACACGACGCAGATTTAGTGCTGAAAATAGTGGAGCGCAAAACCCGCCGGAGACAACGGAGCGGGCGATGCACCACAAAACACAGAGACGCGACAGTTCCGTGTTGTAGAAGCTTTTGACTAAGTCCATGCTTGCGGGTTCTTGAAGAAGTCTGGGCTTTGCGATTCGTTGCCCTCGACGCTTTTCCGCCTGAAGACCCCTCGACCTCGGGGTTTGTCCTTGCAACTTCGTGACACCGGGTTCCCAGGAGTGCCTTCACGGAGCTCAGGCTTTTAACCATCGTCTGTTTGGGAGAAGTCCCCGGAGCTCGGACTTTCCCTGTGGAGAAAAGGACTCAATCTGGGTTCACTTATGCCCTTCGACGTACAATCAACCTGGCGAAGCCCAGATTCTTTTGTATCTTTCTTAAAAACCGCTGAGCTGGATGATTTCACGAAATAGATCCCCGGAGCCTAGTGATGATAAACGATCCCGAAGCTCAAAACTTGCCCTGCGAAAAGAGGACTTGTCCTCGGTTTATATCCATGTTTCAGTGTGCGTTTACCGTATTATCCAATTTGCGAAGCTCAAGGTTCTAAATAACTTCTTGAACTGGACCGAAGCCTAGTAATTTTTTGGACACAAACTCCTGGAGCCGAGAGATGATGTTTTCTGTCACCCCAACAGTAGCCCCTCGAGGCGAAGCGCTAAACTGAAAGGTTATCCTTCTCCTCTATTTCTTTTTGCGGATTCAACTCAAAGAAAACATCACCTTCGGCGACGGGAAGTTTGCGCAATTTATGTTTTGGCTTCGCACAGCCGATCGTTGAGTGACACAAAACGCCACTTCCCGAGGCGCCTACCGTGTTCTTAGCCATCAAAGAACCCATGATGCCACCCGCAAAGAAAAACCCGCTGATTAGGAGGAGCCAAGAGTAGCTGCCAAAGAAAAGAGGATCATAGTCGCTCCGGAGCCAAGGCCAGAGGACGAGGATCTAGCACGAACTCGCAGTGAGAAAGGAAAGGCTGCGGGAAAGGCCGCACAGGGTTCCGACCTAGAAACCAGCCTCATGAATGACAAAGAGGGAGCAGCTGAAAAAGAGCTAGCTTCGATCTTGAAACAAATCGAAGCCATGAAACGAGAGAAGGAAAGGATAGCCTTAGAGCTGGAAACGCAAAAGAAAGCGGATGAAAAAATCAAGAAACTAATGGCAGCGAAGCTGCGGTTAGCTCAAATGTAGGGAGATCCACCTCCGCAAAACGAAAACCCAATGTTCAATTTCCCAATCCACAACGTGGCAGGAACATATGTGTCTGTCGACCCGACTTCACCTCTGTCTCTAGGCCTACAAATAGCGCCATGGCCCTTCACCTATAAAACAATCTCCCTACCAAAGTACAACAGCTAAGTCATTCATCATAGCGTGCGAAGGCGCGGCTTTGAATTGGTACTCACTACTACCCCCGCACTCAGTCTATAGTTGGGTCGACCTGAAAATCAAACTTATCCAAAACATCCAAGGCTTTCAAGCCGCCACCACAGATGAGGGAGATTTATTCTATTGTATCCAGAAAGACAAGGAACCCTTGGCAAATTATGTGAGAAGATTCCTCCAGTTGAAATCCCAAACCCCAGATGTATCAGAGAAGGTTGCTATAGCCGCCTGCATTAAGATGCTAACCCCAGGGCGAACAGCATCCCACCTCTCCAAGAAAAAGCCAAAGACAATGACGGCACTTTTGGCGCAGCTTGAAGAATACTGTAGATCCGATGAAGATCATAGGAGAAGAGTAGCCGAGAGAAATCGGTTAAGACAAACCCAGAAGGAGCACGAATGGGTTCCTTTGTACCAAAGTGTGCAAAACAATAGGGTGCCGTACCCCCCAAACCAAATACTCCCAATCGAAGCTGTGCCAAATACCCAAAACCAAAACCAAGCCCCCCCACAAAACCAAGCTCCACACCCAGCTCCGCAAACTTCTAACCGGGGAGGTCACAACAAGAGAGGAAGAGGAAGGGGTAGTGGACCGTCCCCTCAGAACCAAAATTTTCGCCCTCAGTTGTTTTATTGCTCCTTCCATGGAAAGCAACCTCACCATTCAACGGACATTTGTCTCGAAACCAAAAGAACTTTGGAGAGAATGGCTGAGGAAAAAAGAGCTGCTCAAGCCCAACCTCAACCCGTTCCACCAAAGCCGGTCAACCATACATGGCCCCAGCAACCCTTCCAACGAAACCCATATCCCACTGCACCGCCACTGCATCCTTACAACCAAGGAAACCCAACCTTTTTCCAAACCAGCACATACCATCAGCCACAGCCAGCCTGGCAAACACAACCACCTCCCCAATACTAACCCCAAAATCGACAAAACATCCAACCCATGCAAGAGATTGCACCACCACCCCCAGCATGCCAAATGTGGTTCCAAAAGCGGAGCCGGCTAACCCAAGGAACGATCCTAAAGCTTTGCCAACCTTCAGCTGTATCATGGCTATTTCCCAGAGCGAAGCCTAAAACCAGGAAAGCACGTATCTCCAGATGTTTCGTATTGTTGGAGGATCATCTCTCGAGTTCGAAAACAAGAAAATGAGAAGGAATTACTTCAGAGAAGTTCATACCATAGTCCAAGACGGACCACCAGTGAAACCACCTTGGGCACATGTGCCCATCACATTCACAGAAGAAGATTTCACGCTAAAGACGGTTGCGCACAACGATGCCATGGTCATCAAAACCATTATCGCAGGATGGGAAATTGGAGAAGTTTTAGTCGATAACGGCAGCTCCACAGACATCCTTTTCACCAAAACTTTCATGGAAATGAAGATAGACCCACACATGCTGCAAGAAGCTGATATACCACTGCTGGGCTTCGGGGGGAAGCCAGTCAAAGCACTCAGGAATTTTTCACTACCTGTCTCTTTTGGAAACCTCGACAACCCAAGAACCGAGCTAATCACATTTGATGTGGTGGAAATGCATTACCCTTATTTGGCCATATTAGGCAGGGGGTTCATCAACAAGTTCGATGCAACATTTAGGCAGCTGTTCCTATGCATGAAAATACCGGCGCTCAAAGGAGTCATCACTGTATTTGGTGACCAACAAACTGCCAGGGATATCGAGAGGGGCATAGCACCAGGCCAGAGAAGCATCCATCACTTAACTCAAGCGGAAGCTGACGAAGCCGAGGAAAAGAAGAAGAAGAAATAGTTCGCGGAGCCAAAAAGAGACAAAGAGAAAGTAAACATAAGCGCAGATGGTGAAACCAAAAGAACTCAACTAGATGTTCACATGCCAGACAGGGTAGTGACAATCGGAGCCGAATTGAGCCCGCACGAGGAGCAAGAATTGATGAAATTCTTAAGTAAAAATTAGGATGTGTTCGCATGGTCATCCCATGATTTAAAAGGTGCCGATCGGGACATCATCGAGCACAGGCTGGAGATGGACAAGAACATCTGACTAAAAAAGCAAAAGCTCTGCAAAATGTCAGATGAAAAAGTCGAGGCTGTAAAAGCAGAGGTGCAAAGATTGTTGGATGCCAATGTTATTCGTGAAGTAAAGTACTCAACCTGGCTTGCAAACATTGTCCCAGTAAGAAAGAAAAACGGCAAATGGAGGATGTGCATAGAATTCACGAAACTGAACAAAGCCTGCCCAAAGGATGACTACCCACTGGAAAGAGTGGAAAAAATAGTTGACGACGCAGCCAACAATGAGATGTTATCACTGCTTGACATGTTCTCAGGATACCATCGGGTCAGAATAAGAAAAGAGGATGAGGAGAAAACTAGCTTCATCACCCCCTTCGACATCTTCTGTTTCCTAAGAATGCCTGAGGGGCTCAAGAATGCGGGGCCAACTTTCACAAGAATGACAACTTCGGTATTTCTTGAGCAGCTGTGCAAAAATTTGTTGGCATACGTGAAAGTGCATCTAGGACAACTATTTATTTTGGTGATAAATGACAATCACAATTTGGAGGATTTAATCATTTAATTGAGATGTGTGCAGGATTAAATATAAAAGAACACATTTTGGGTAAAAAGGAAACCCCCCAATAAAGATATGAGGTGTTAACTGCTCAATGGAGGTTTAAAATTCGTTTTCATATTTGAATTTTTGTATAGGAAACACCGTACTATAAACGGGGATGCGAATGGTCGAGTTGAAGTTTGCTACATGTGTTTTTCTTGAGATACTAACATTCACTCGAGAGACAAAATTCACTCACGAACACAGCTTGCAAAAGTCTCCAGTTTTTCGGATGATCCGGTGCCTTACCGGATGATCCGGTGGGCGGGTCATCCGGCGTCAGGTCTCGAAATTCTCTGGCAGAGTTCCAATGGAACCCGGGTGATCCGGCATGGTGCCGGGACATCCGGTGTGTCGTCCAGCAGAACAGTAACGGCTAGTTTTTGGGGTTGGGTATTTATACCCCCTCACCCCTCCTTCATTTGTTGCTGACCTAACCCGGGACAAACACCTCCACAAGCATTCACTCCTCTCTCCCAAGTTCTCCTAGAGCTAATCCACTCCAAGAATTCATCTAGGGTGTGGGATTGAGAGTTGTTGAGGTGTGAGGTTGACCCCTTTGAGTGAGTTCATCACTCGTTCATCTCAAGAAGCACTTGTGGCAGCTTTGATTCTTCGACTCACATTTGTTACTCTTGAAGCTTGCTTCTAGACGGTTAGGCGTCGCCCGTTGATTGCCCTCTTTGTGTGGAGCACCCGGGATCGTTTGTATTACCCCTCCTTTGTGGAGAATTCTTAGTGAGCACCAATCTTCCTTTGTGGGGATTGGGTGAGGCAAGAGGCTCTTGGTGATAGCCCTCCCTTTGTGGGATCCTCAATGGAGACGTAGCTTCCTTTGTGGAAGTGAACTTCGGATTAAACCTCTTGTCCATTGCTTGTTTGAGTTCTTCTATATTCACTAACCCTAGAAGTGTGTTTTGGCCCGATCTATATATTTGTTGTGTTTCAACTTGTATCCTTGGTTGCAGCAGGTTCTTAGCATCTAAACTCAACTCTTGATTCAAGTAGAATTGCTAGAAGTTCCCCTTTAATTCCTGATTTCGAAATCGCCTCTGTTGCCGGGTCATCCGTCACAATACCGGAAGATCCGCCTGTCGGATCCTCCGGCATTGTACTGGATAACCCGATAGAATTTAATTTCCGCTGTCAAGTTTTTCCGAAATTTTGAAGTGAGCCTTTTCACCCCCCTCTAGGCATCACAAGGTCCTTTCAATACGTGGATGACATAGTCGTCAAAAGCAACAAGCGTGGTGACCACATCTCAGACCTAGCAGAAACTTTCGCAAATTTGAGAGCCGCGAACCTAAGGCTAAATCCCGAAAAATGCTTATTCTGAGTACGGAGCGGGAAAGTGCTCAGATGTCTTGTAACAACCAAGGGAATACAGGCCAACCCCGACAAAATCCAAGTAGTAATGAAGATGGAAGAGCCTAGGTCTCTGAAAGACGTGCAGAAACTCACTGGGAGAATCACAGCGTTGAACAAGTTCGTGTCCAAGGCCGCAGAGCGAAGCCTCCCTTTCTTCCAAGTGCTCAGAAACAACAATAAGTTCGAGTGGGGGCAAGAGCAAAGCAAACCATTCGCAGAGCTCAAGGATTATCTTACCAGTTTGACAAAATTGTGTCCCCTGGAGCCCGGTTCCCCGCTTTTGTTGTATATCTCAGCTTCGAGGACTACGGTGTGTGCAACCTTGATACAAGAAAAGTAAGTGGAAGGGAAGCCAACCCAAGTCCTAGTTTATTTCATCTCCGAGATGCTAACAGGGTCAAAAGTGTTCTATTCAGAGCTGAAAGAATCGCACATGCAGTGGTCATGGCAGCGCGAAAACTCAGGCACTATTTCGAGTCCCATAGAATCATAGTAGTCACAAACCAGCCTTTGCACAAGCTATTCAATAATAGAGAGGCTCCGGGATGGATTTCCAAATGGACACTTGAGCTATCAGAGCATGTGGTTGATTTTGAAAAAAGAAGTGCGATAAAATCACAAGTCTTGGCAAACTTTGTCGTAGATTGGACGTCTCTAGCAAACTCGAGGTCCGCAGAAATTGAGCAGCCATGGATCGCATACTGCGATGGGGCTTACTGCCACAAAGGAGCCAGAGCTTTGGCAGTCATCACCTCTCCAGTTGGGATCAAAATGCGATTCGCGACCAGGCTAGATTTCCCAGAAAATGAGAGAGCAACAAACAACATAACTGAGTATGAAGCATTATTCCTCACCTTGAGGAAAATGAAAGCACGAGGGAAACAAAGGTTCATCGTAAGGTCGGAGTCCAAGGTCATCCAGGGGCACGTGGAGAAAGACAGCGACGCCAGGGAGCCAGAGCTCGTCAAGTATCTTGCGGCAGTAAGATCAATGGAAAAACACTTCAAGGGATTCACAGTGGAACACATCCCCAGGAACTCAAACAACGAAGCCGATGCATTGGCAAAAGCCGCAACACAAAATCAAGCCTTACCTCCGGATGTTTTTATGAGGTTTTAACTACACCCGCAGTGAAAGAACCCAAAGCTAAAACAATCAATGTCATAGTAAAATACGATTGGAGGGCTCTGATCTTGGCTTTCTTGAGAGGTCACTATGAACCTACTGAGGAAGTTTCCTTGAACCGTATGAAGCAAATTAAAGGGCCCGAGGCTATGAGATAATTGATGGGGAGTTGTACAAATCTGGCATATCAAATCTGGCATATCAGCTCCTACCATGAGATGCATCAGCTTCGATGTAGGGAAAGAGTTACTAAGGGAAATTCATTCTAGTTTTTGCGTTGCTCACATCAGCTCCAGAGCTCTGGCTCAAAAAGCTCTAAGGCAAGGTTTATATTGGCCATCTATCATCAATGATGCTCATCACTTGGTGAAAACTTGCGAAGCCTGCCAGAAAAATGCCAATAATAAGAGAAATCCTTCGATGCCCACACAATTAATACCACCGTCTTGGCCTCTGTAAAGATGGGGGATGGACTTAGTTGGACCACTTCCAGCAGCACAAGGAAACTTCAGATTCGCGGTCGTAGCCGTGGATTACTTCACAAAATTGATCGAGATCAAACCATTTGCAAGCATCACGTCCTGCAACATCCAAAATTTCTTTTGGCAGAATATAATTTGCAGATTTGGTGTTCCAAGGGAACTAACTGTGGACAATGGAAAGCAGTTTGATTGGAATGAGTTCAGGGAATTTTCCCTGACTATGGGGACTAAGTTAAATTTCGCCTCTGTGTATCATCCATAGTCAAACGGCGTGGTTGAGAGAGCAAATGGGCTGATATTCTCAAGCATAAAGAAATGTTTGTTCAATCAAAAAAAGGGAAGTGGGTAGAAGAATTGCCGAAGGTAACATGGTCTCATGACACCACCGTATCTAGAACCACCACCTTTTCACCATTCAAGTTGCTGTTCGGTTCTGAAGCCATGACTCTGGAGGAGATCAAAAATGAAAGTTTTCGAGTGTTGAAAGCACAAGCAAATACAAATATCGAAGAAGCAGAGAAAGATTTGATCGAGGTGGGTGTGCTTCAAGCTGCCGAAAACTTAGACAAATACCAGCAAGAAACCAAGAAGTGGAGGGATAAGAAAGTCGTGAGAAAGGAAATACAAGTAGGGGATTTGGTCATCAATAAGAAAAAGAAGTTTGACAATCCAGGAAAGTTGCAAGAGCCATGGGAAGGCCCATACATAGTGACTAAGAGTCTAAGACCAGGATCCTTTCACTTGACAGACCAATTGGGCAACATATTGCTGCATACGTGCAACGCAAACAGCCTTCGCAAGTACTACCCTTAGAACCCTACAGTGTACAAATTCTAGCTTCGTGAACTTATAAACAGAGTGTTGACGGCTGTTAAGTACCACTTTTATGCCGTCAACTCCTGCACAAAATAAATGGAAAGTGATCATCAACACTAGAATAGGGGTTTATACTTACAAATTCCACAAGTGTTGGTGTTTTTAGCTTTTGTTGCAGGACACATCAAAATGGACATCGAATGATACAACTGGGAGCAAGTAAACCAATGGCATAGATATGGCATCATCATAAACAACCTCAAATGCCAAATTGGTCTGCACCATTGCAACGGGCTCGTCAAGACGATCAAAATGGATATATCATGTCTACTTCTGAGTCCGGATGAAAGAGATATGCACAAGACAAGATCACCATCTTGATATGTGGGCCCGGTGGGACCCACACCAGACCACGTGGCGACGTGTTGCCACGTTGGATGCCATGTGTCCATGACACATCATCGATCTAAGGAAACACACCTTTGACCAATCAGGAGCCAGTACACGGATTCAAGGGCCCACAACCACGAGATAAATGGCTAGAAACACCGCAAGCACCCCTACACCCACCTTGGGACCCACCTGCAGTCACCTGGACGAAGAATGGTGCCAGAGGAGCTACACGGGGATCGGCCGACCCCACAGGTCGGCCGACCACACTTTGTCGCCCCTCGTGTCGCCCTTCCACGTGTCGGCTTGTCGTGATGAACCAAAGGCGGTGCTAGGTGCTTGCCCGAATATTCCTTTGGGATCCTGCAGCTCCTTCTCATGGAAGATACACCAACTTAGCCACCACTCCTCTTCGCCATGTGTCACCACCCTATTGGTGGCGCCCATGGCAGCCAAGGGGGCTCCTCCTACTCTCCTTGGCCTATAAATAGAAGTGGAGGGGGTAGAGAATAGGACACACAACTCCTCTCCTCCTCTCTCATTTTCTCTCTTGAGAGGAGAGGCTCTCCTCTCCTCCTTCTAGAGTGTAAGTGTGGAGTAGTTGATTAGATCAAAGCTAGGGAGAGAGTGAAAGGGATGTACCTCTATGGATGCTCGTTCTTCAATTAGAGTAAAGTGAGTATTTCTGCATTTTCTATTTAGACCAAAGTGCATGTGATATGTTCTTGTGTTCTTAACCTGTTCATCATTTAGAGGCACGTGTTCTTCATGAACACACCCCCTCGATCTAGTTGATTAGGTGCACAAGTTTGTATCCTGTTTGTATGACTAGTCTTTTAGAATAAACTGGATGTGCTTGCATGCTCTAATTAGAATAAAGTGCATTCGTGATTCCTTTCTAATAGTTTATGCTAGGTTGCATGAGTAGTATTTTTCCTCTGCTGGTGTGTAGATCCTGGGTTTATGCGTTTGACTGCTGCAAGTCATTCATATACGTTGGAAGCACAGTACGGGGTCGAGTGCTCTCTCGTATGCCTTTAGAATAAGCTAGTAGTACCTATAGTGAGTGAGATCAGTTCTCTTCAGTGGTCGTAGTTCTATAAGTACAGAGTGCCGTAGTCCGTTGGCTACGGCAGTAACCACAGCGTAGACGTTGTGTCACGCTACCGGTTATCATTCGTTCAGCTTATCCCAAGGTTAGGTAGAGGCAGTCCAGGTGGTGGTGACAGCTTGTCTGGCCCTCGTTGATCCTCCGCAGCTGGATATAGTCAGAGCTCCGTTCCACATAGATCCGTGTACCGGAGTCGCCTGTTAAGTCAGGGCTATCGCTACCCTAAGCCAAGTTCTATCTAGAGATCGACCTTTAATCTCATCTATAGTGCTATCTTTAGGAATCCTCTCTATCCTTGCCTTTATCTGGGTGTGTCCTTGGACTGACTAGTATGAAGTTAGTGCACACTGTTCCCTTGGATTTGATACCCTTGGAATACTCTGAGGTGAAAGCTACAACGGTATCCGTGCCCTTGCGGATTTATTTCGTGTGGTGCTAAAATACCCAACAAGCTTTCTGGTGCTGTTGCCGGGGAACGGTTGCTGTATCTATCTTCGTACCCAGTGGTCCTCGTATCTTTTGTTTTTCTTGTTTCTACCTTTACCCTTGTCACCCATGGAGAGGCCCTCCTTTCACGGCTTCTCCACCTCATCCAATGAGTTCACTGATCCATCAACTTCCACACCCATCTATGAACTCAACCCCGACCTTATAACCATGGTTCAGAATCAACCCTTCTCTGGAGCTATTAGTGAGGATCCCCATGACCATTTGATAGAGTTTGAGAGGTTGTGTTCATCCCTGGCTCCCCCAGGAATGATACAGGAAACCTTGAGGCTCAATTTGTTTCCTCTCTCTCTCACAAAGAGGGCGGAGCAATGGTACACTCGCGCCATAGGGCGTGTGAACGATTGGGAAAAAGTCAGAATTGACTTCTATGTTTCTTTCAACCTTGCAAGACATAGGGTGTTCCTTCTGAGTGACATCCGCAACTTTAAGCCATTAGAGGAGGAGACCATACGTGCAGCTTGGGCTAGGTTCTTACACCTGTTGAAGTCTAGCCCAAACATGTCTATACCCGATCGTGTATACTTGTGTACTTTTTACTTAAGTTTAGACATGGACATTGCCCTATATCTCAACAGCATCGCTGGAGGTGTGTTCGCAGACATAACTTCAAAGGAAGGATTAGAGATTCTAGACCGCCTCTTAGAAAACTCTTCCTTTCTTGCCGATCATAACGAACCCCGCCAAGAATCAGAGTCGATCCATGAGAGTCTCTCCACAGCTAAACCCGAGCCTTTGACTTCGACATCCCAAGATTCATCTGTTGAGCCCTCTCCTGAACCAGGAACAATGGAGGAAGAAGAAATTCAACCTCCAAAGTTCCTTCATCAATTCGAGGATGACCCTTCTGAAAATATCAAGAACACCTCGAATTTATTAGATGACCCAATAGGGAAGGAGCCCTCTTCTATCCGAATCCAGCTAGCTGGAAATATTTTGACAGAACCTTCCTCTAGGTCTACGGTACCTCCTTTGCCTCCCGATCCTTCAAACGAGACATCTATCATGGAGGCCATGGAGAAGAAGTGGTTGAATGGAGTGGGACACTTTTTCGAAGCACTTTGTATTTGTTCACCCTCTACGATCATTTCTTGTTCCATAAAGGGAATTATCGTAGAAGGCCACCTTAACCCCACTATGGAGGTTAATGTCATGCCATGGCACCTAGCTTACACTTTGTTGGGCAACATTACGCTAAGACCATCTGACAAGCTCCTCAAGAGTTGTCCCTCGGGACACATTCTTGAGTGTCGGGGGGTTTCATGTGCTGTGCCGCTCTTAGTAGACAAGATCAAGGTTAATCTAGACTTCTACATCTTTGATGTCCTCGACCTTGATCTCCTCCTAGGCTCCCCTGCAGAAAAACTTCTCGATGCATCTCGAGGGAGCCTAGATGAAAAGCTTAGGGAAGCCGCTTCTGCCACCACTCCCTTGTTTTCGGAAAGTTCTATGGCAAAGCCTCTTCCCAAGCAAGACTCACTCGAGGAGACGATGCATGTATCTCTGTTCGCATCGTCTGAGCCTGTTCTCGTTGAGGGTGTAGAATTTTCTACTCCTCAAGAGTACGACTCGGAAGACCGTCTTCACCTTTGTGAAGACGAATGATCATCATCACTCTCGACCGAGTTTGAGCCTCTTCCCACTGGCCCATACTATGTTGCTCTCGACCTTGATCGAGAATCAACATCGAGCTTCCACGATGTATCTCTGGAGATGGAGAAATCATGGGCCATGGAAATCTATGAGGCACCGACTCTGGCGTCCGAAGGAAAGGATTCCATTGACAAGCATGGTAGCTTCACTCTTGATATACCTCAGGAACCATGCTTGCATCATCCTTCTCCAGAGTCAGCTACGCTCAGTGCACGGAGCACGCACGAGGACTACAACTACCTTATGGTCCTCCTGTTAAAAGTTTAGAAGGTTGGTTGTAGATGCATATGTTTACCATAAGCATTGCAGATTTCGTGTATGCACTGTGGCACTTACCTTGCAGCTGAAGCTTCCATGATACATTAAAAATTGGTGGTGAGGCGGGAATGACATCACCAATGATAGCTGCAAGAAGAAGTTCCCAGGGTCGAGCTTATGACCGTAAACAAAGCACTACCAGGAGATAACTTGGATAAGCATAGGTTTGTTTTATTCCCCTTTTCAAATAAAAAGCAAGAGCATGTTTTTAGGATAAGGTTGTCCTTCGGGTATTTTTGGTCACTAACCTTTCAGGTGGAGATTGAAAAGAATGACGTACAAGTTACACCTAAGAGCATGTGAGCTACATCACCTCGACACTTTGGTAGTTTTTGGTGAGGGAACGTTACAAAAGGAAGCTTGATCTCCGCACACTTGAGTTTTGTTGCCTAGCAATGCAAACTTCAAGTGTGGGGGAGGTATGAGAGCATCCCGAGTAAAGTCTCTCTCATCCAAATCTTATCCTGGTTTGGAGATGATGTTAGCTCTTGCATCTTGCCCAACTAGCTAGGTACGTCCTGCTTTTGACTTTAAACAAAGCCCTTCCAGGAGGTTGCCCGATGTTCACCTTCTTATGCTCATGTTTATGTCCCCTTTGAGTATAGCTTGATCATGCTTTCATGCTCCCTTTATCTATGTTCGTAATGCTATGGTTTGAGTGCATGTTTAGGTACGTGCGTTCATAGGTTGTTTTAAATTAAGCATGGTGCTTTGGTTAAAATTGTCTTCTTCAATCAAACAAGACATGGTGTCGAGTTTGATTGATGAACCTTATAGTTAATGCGTTCGTGGATATTGGTTGTATGTGCGGACTAACCTTTGCAGGAGTTCTTGAAATACAAATGGGGTAAGCCATCGAGCTTGTCCCAAATGGGATGGTAAGCCAAGACCTGTCAGTCTTGTTGAGCTACGTACATGGTGAAGAAAAAAAAACAACAAAAACAAAAAAAATATGTTTGCTTTCGAATAAAGACACCCTGGTTTTCAAACCGGTGGAATCCCTCTTTTGTTTTTCCTCTTTTGGTTTGAAGACAGCACCAGGTACATGAACAAGTGTGGGGGAGATCTCCCACACAGCCGTTGCACAACATCATCCGCGCTTTCATGACAAGGGACAAGGTAAACTAGAGTGATCCGGCTATCCCATGGGTCAGCTGAACCACCACTGGTCTTCCTTGTTTCTTATATTCCTCAAGGAGTGATGGTATGTGCACCCTTTATCTCACTCTCCCTGAATTCATGAGTTTGAATGAGTTTCAATTCCTATCTTCTAAATCAACTCTGGAATCGTGCTCGACTTGTTCTACATGTTTCCTATGGTTGGCTTGCATATGTTTTATTCCATACTTATTATCTTGATGCCTGTGAACAAATATCATTAGGGAACTCATGCTTATCTAAGTAGTTGGTGTTTGAGATATGGTTTGATGATATGATCTTCTCTCTAAATGTTCGAGTGCTTGGGAATTTTATTTGAAAACTTGAAAACCCTTTGCAAAGCTCCTCTTTGATATGCCACCGTCCTACCAAAGCCATATGATGTTTCAATTGTAAACCTTAGACTCATATGCTGCCTGTTATCGCATTGAACTTTGTCAAATTGTTGTGACTCTTGTGAGAATTCTTTTCATGCTTTCATGATCAAGATTCATGTGCACTCCATATCCCCTTGCTATGCTTCTACACTGGAAGATAGCAATGTATCATCCATCCATTACGCAAAATAAAGCTCCATGTGTGACCTCTCTCTCCAAAAGTATCTTCAAAAAAAGGATATGGGCTATGCAAAGAAAATGCTCAAAGCATGAGTGGAAAAAAATGCCCAAGGCATGAAATAAAAAAGAGATAGCCCATGTCCAAGAAAGAAGAAAAAGGAGAGAGATGGAATCATGCAAAAAGGAGTCCAATGAATTTGATGGTAATAACTAGCACCCATTCCGGGCCTAGTGTCCACCTTACCATCACCACAATATTCATCATATATATGGTAATATCCAGCACCCATTCCGGGCCTAGTATCCACCTTACCATATCCATCACATCCATAAATGTGCACATCTTGATCTGATTGTATGACTTGATTTTCTCCTTGGATCCGGTTTTTGACTTTGCAATAGATGTGATGCAAGTATGCTTTATATTTTATCCTACCCTGAGCTCCACATATAGCCATCATTAGAAGTTGGATGAAAGAAAGGCAAATCTAATGCCTTGGTGAGGACATATACACATTGAGCGATCTGAGAGAATCAAATGAGGAGCTAAGCAAGGTTTTGTTTTTGAAAATTTATTGCAAAACCCCAAGTTACTTAACATGATGAGCAGAAGTGATTTGATTCATGACCGTTCCATTCCTCAACTACCCAAGATGGCATGATAGACACTCCACGGAGTTCACAAGTACAAGGTTTGGTTTGGAATATCTCTTATGCTCGCTTAATACCTTTGGATATATCATATCTCACCTTGATCTGTTCCCCTTTACTTGGGACGAGCAAAGGTCAAGTGTGGGGGTGTTGTTGACGGCTGTTAAGTACCACTTTTATGCCGTCAACTCCTATATAAAATAAATGGAAAGTGATCATCAACACTAGAATAGGGGTTTATACTTACAAATTCCACAAGTTTTGGTGTTTCTAGCTTTTGTTGCAGGACACATCAAAATGCACATCGAATGATACAACTGGGAGCAAGTAAACCAATGGCATAGATATGGCATCATCATAAACAACCTCAAATGCTAAATTGGTCTGCACCATTGCAACGGGCTCGTCGAGACGATCATAATGGATATATCATATGTCTACTTCTGAGTCCGGATGAAAGAGATATGCACAAGACAAGATCACCATCTTGATATGTGGGCCCGGTGGGACCCACACCAGACCACATGGCGACGTGTTGCCACGTTGGATGCCATGTGTCCATGACACATCATCGATCCAAGGAAACACACCTTCGACCAATCAGGAGCCAGTACACGGATTCAAGGGCCCACAACCATGAGATAAATGGCTAGAAACACCGCAAGCACCCCTACACCCACCTTGGGACCCACCTGGCAGTCACCTGGACGAAGAATGGTGCCAGAGGAGCTACCTGGGGATCGGCCGACCCCACTTTGTCACCCCTCGTGTCGCCCTTCCACATGTCGGCTTGTCGTGACGAACCAAAGGCGGTGCCAGGTGCTTGCCCGAAGATTCCTTCGGGATCCTGCAGCTCCTTCTCATGGAAGATACACCAACTTAGCCCCACTCCTCTTCGCCACGTGTCACCACCCTATTGCTGGTGCCCATGGCTGCCAAAGGGGCTCCTCCTACTCTCCTTGGCCTATAAATAGAAGTGGAGGGGGTAGAGAATAGGACACACAACTCCTCTCCTCCTCTCTCATTTTCTCTCTTGAGGGGAGAGGCTCTCCTCTCCTCCTTCTAGAGTGTAAGTGTGGAGTAGTTGATTAGATCAAAGCTAGGGAGAGAGTGAAAGGGATGTACCTCTATGGATGCTCGTTCTTCAATTAGAGTAAAGTGAGTATTTCTGCATTTTCTATTTAGACCAAAGTGCATGTGATATGTTCTTGTGTTCTTCACCTGTTCATCATTTAGAGGCACGTGTTCTTCACGAACACGCCCCCTCGATCTAGTTGATTAGGTACACAAGTTTGTATCCTGTTTGTATGACTAGTCTTTTAGAATAAAGTGGATGTGCTTGCATGCTCTAATTAGAATAAAGTGCATTTGTGATTCCTTTCTAATAGTTTATGCTAGGTTGCATGAGTAGTCTTTTTCCTCTGCTAGTGTGTAGATCCTGGGTTTATGCGTTTGACTGCTGCAAGTCGTTCGTATACGTTGGAAGCATAGTACGGGGTTGAGTGCTCTCTCGTGTGCCTTTATTATAAGCTAGTAGTACCTATAGTGAGTGAGATCAGTTCTCTTTTGTGGTCGTAGTTCTATAAGTACAGAGTGTCGTAGTCCATTGGCTACGGCAGTAACCACAGCGTAGACGTTGTGTCACGCTACCGGTTATCATTTGTTTGGCTTATCCCAAGGTTAGGTAGAGGCAGTCCAGGTGGTGGTGACAGCCCGTCTGGCCCTCGTTGATCCTCCGCAGCTGGATATAGTCAGAGCTCCGTTCCACATAGATCCGCGTACCGAAGTCGCCTGTTAAATCAGGGCTATCGGTACCCTAAGCCAAGTTCTATCTAGAGATCGACCTTTAATCTCATCTATAGTCCTATCTTTAGGAATCCTCTCTATCCTTGCCTTTATCTGGGTGTGTCCTTGGACTCACTAGTACGAAGTTAGTGCACACTGTTCCCTTGGATTCGATACCCTTGGAATACTCTGAGGTGAAAGCTACAACAGTATCCGTGCGCTTGCGGATTTATTTCGTGTGGTGCTAAAATACCCAACACAAAGCCGGAGCCTAGCTATCTTATTATTTACTTTCAGCATTTTCGCATTTTTCAAGGACCATACTCTTTTCCTTGCTAAAGGGGACTCCAAATCAGGAGGCAAGGTTTTAATGAGGCGGATCCATGTATCAAATTTCAGTTTCAATGAAATTAATTTCCCCTTAGCTCCCTGTCTAGCACTTATTATTTTTACTTTCAGCAATTTACTTTCAGTCATTTACTTTCTGCGAGGGGGTTTCTGCCCAAGAGCAACAAAAGCAATAAGCTTATATGTGTTGTCTCACCAAAAACTTAGCATTCAAAATGTTGCGGGATCAGTTTCTTTAATTTTAAGCTTTGACCGTTCAAAATGGTCCTTTGACCAAGCAAAGGGTCGAAAAGCAACAAGATTGCTAAATTCGACCACCGAGTCAAAGGAAAGTCTGCGAAACTCGAAGCAAGTTTCGCTAGACTTTAGGTTTTGGGATAAGGAAAAGCTATACTACGAGACACCTTGTTTTCTACAAAAAATCGTGAGCTTCAAGAAAAAAAGCAAAAATGGGGCGGGGGGACATTTTCTTCAAAAATAGAGCTATTTTTTGCTCTTTTCTCGAAGCCATAGAATTGGTTAAGCAAAAAATAATGAAAAAGATCCCGAAGCCAAGATATATATTACAAGAATTGTGCCCAAAGTATTTTTACATCATCAGACACTGCCACGCAGGGCGTTCCAAAAGTAATAAGTTAAAGCAAATCAAGAAGATGTCGCAACTTCGCCATCTTTTTCTTCACCAGGGCTCTTCTCTCTTGGGGCTCTGTCCTTAGGGGATCCACCTTCCTGGTTTGAGTCTTCAGACGAGCCCGTTTCCAATGCCTCCTTTTCCTTAGCCTACAAAATAATAAAACCAACGTCTAAATAATAATAAAAAAAGACAAGAAGAAGAAGGAAGGGTCATTGAGAAAATTCTTCACCTCCCCTCGAAGCCTGCGTGCCACGGCCTTGGCATGCTCTTGTCCTGATGCCTCCCAGAACAAAGTCAAGACATTTCTCTTGACAACCGATACGTTCTTCGAAGGTATTTCAGACTCAATGAGCTCCGCCCTCGGGAAGTTAAAGTTCCTAGCACCTAAGGCCAAGAAGTCTGAACACCCATTTTTCTCCAATAGCTCTAGCAAGACCTCCACAAACATCGAAGCCGCATAATCGCTGGCTCCAATCATCACACTGGGGAGATGTTCAAATTCTTGTTCCATCCACTCAAAGATCTCTTTGGCCCCTTTGTCGCTAGGAAAAGGTAGGGGCTCCGCACCAAACTCCACAAGAGCACAAGTATATTTCTCATTCACAGCCTGGAAGCGTTCTTTCAAAACTCCTTTAGACGCGTCAATAAAAGCTTTCTGACCCTTCACTTCCTTTCCGAGTTCTTCAACAACTGTTTTTGTTCATTATTCTCTTTGCTTAGAGAATCTATGACTTTGATGTCATCTTCCACTACCTTTTTCAAGTCTTCAGCCACTTTTTCCAGCTTCTCCACATCCTTGGTCAGGTTTCCCGAAGCAGTCTTGAAGGTATTCACATTGTCCTACAAGATAGCAATTTTCTCCGGATAGAGCTCACACAATTTCTCCAGAGATGCCTTCTCTTCTTTAAGCCTAATGATCTCCCGACTCAGCTCGACATTCTCAACTTCGGTTGTCAAAAGATTGTGCTCTTGAGAGCGATATTTTCAACCGCCATTTTGCTAGAGATCATCGATTTATAGCAGAGCTCAGCGGACAGACCCGCCAGAAGGCCAACCTCCATGTCATCCAGAGATTTCTCATAAGCTGCAAAAAGGTCAAAAAACCTCACCTTCATTAGCACAAAAGCAATAGTCTTAAAAAAAGAGAAGTGAAGAGTAAAAATGACAACAAACCTTGAGCATCAAAAGATGCCGAAGCCCTAACAATAGTGCTAGTCCCCTGTTGTTTCACAATAATAGAGGCATGAGCTCCAGGAATTTCTCCATCTTCCAGTTCCTAGCCTCCGGGGGCTTTGCCTTCAGCCTGCGGGGGATCATCAGCCTTCACGCCTGCAAGCCAAGAGGAATCCCTTAGTTCCTAGAGCACAAGCGACTCCACAACCCCATGCTTCTTGCAAACAAGCAAACGAACACAAAGCAAAGTTTTCAGATCTTTCATACCAATAACTGCGTTGTACGAAAACATTGAAGGATCGAAGGCACGCTTTTCAGCAAGAACCAATTCGAGCATAGGCCCTTCAACAACGCCTATCGTGCTCACTGTCTCTGCCAAAGATTTCATGAATTCTGGTGATGCCTTCGTATCGACCAAAGCCTAAGAAGTGTCACCCGGGCGGTCAGCGTCAGCTTCACCATCCAAAGTTTTTTCAGCTCTGGGAAGTTCCGAATCCGCGGCAACTTCATCGGAAACCCTGATACCCTCAGCACCAGAAACTACAGGCACCTTTCCCTCTGAGCTAGGCACTACGGGTTTCTCCACCTCCGGCTCGTTTGAACGACCCTTAGCCTTGTCAGCAACATCAGTACCCGAATCTAGGAACTCCAAATCATCAGTGGAGTCAATAATATTCACGATGCGGCAGGCTCATCCTGGCTTAGAGCTAGATTTTTTACGACGCAACCCAGAAGGTGCCGGCTTCGGTACATTCTCAACCACTGAGGAAGCACCTGCCTCTGATGATTCTTTTCCCTGAGTACCATGAGGATCAATATCCTTATTCGCAACCATCTTCTTCTTAGCCCTCTCAAGTTGACTTGTTTTTGAAGAAGGTACCGAAGCTACAGCCTTTTGAACTTTGACTGCCGCAGCGTCATCAACCAACCCCGGGGAGGTTGTTGATCTCTTCTTTTTCCTCAGAGCATCAGCCGGATCCACCCCCGCCTGAGTAGGATCGCAAGTCCCTTTGTGGATGCCCTGGGCTTTGGGCGAGCGTCGACTTCAATCCCAAGCTCTGAGAAAAACCTGTTAATCCTACGGCCTCTAGTTACCAATTTCTGCGAAGCTTGGTACTCCGCTTCGGTATAGGGACCAAGCATGTCAACCACTCGTCGTTCAACTCCCCCCACAAACTCATGAGCATTCTTACCCTTCGGCATTTTCAGCGCAAAACGAGGAAAAGGGATTTCCTTGGCGAACCAGTCAACTGACAACCACTTTATCTCCCAAGGGTTCCAGCCAGCGGCAAGGGGCCAAATTTCGACGGCCACGACCTCTTCCGCAATGTCGCGGCTGGGGATAAACTGAGCAGCTACGCAAAAAGCTTTCTCGCAATCTTTAAAACCCCTAGTCCTCGCAAAGTCCGGGCCTGTTATGTAATTCAAGGGCATCATGGTCGAGATGCTGAAGGGGTAGTATCCAGTACCGTCGGAGCCACAAGGCATGTTCACTTTCACGTAGAACCAATACGACAACCAGTCATCATCCCACTTATTCTTATGAGCAGGGCTGAGCTCCACTCTTTCAATATCTTTCTTGGTGTTTTTCCTCTGAGTGGTAAAGGTAATACACCCAAAAAGATTCTCATAGATAGTAGTGATCCCATCCAGTCGAAAACTCTATTTTTGCACATGGGGCACATAAAACCGAACAAAGGCTTCAGCATCCACCCGACCATCGCATGAACGCACTGCAAAAAGGCTCTTAACCTTGTGGTCGTGGGTTCGGGCCCCACGGTGGGCGCCTCTGTTGGGATTGCTAAATTCCCAAATAGAGATGTAGTTCGACAGCTAACAATTCACAATAAACATGTTCAAGCTAAATTGTATTTCATTACGAAATTTCCTTAATACATTACTTCATCTACTTCCCCAAAAGGTCCTCGGCCCCTTTTCAATGAGGAGGGGGCCTCCCTTTATAGTGCCAAAAGACTATAATTCCATTCCAAGTTTACCCTTAAGCCCTAGCATCTATGAAGAATATCTGGGGGTAAACTTGTACTTGTACATGACGCGGATTTAGCACTGAAAACAGCAGAGTGCAAAACCCATCAGAGACAACGGAGCAGGCGATGCACCACAAAACACGGAGACGTGATAGTTCCGTGTTGTAGAAGCTTTTGACTAAGTCCATGCTTGCGGGTTCTTGAATAACTTTGGGCTTCGCGATTCGTTGCCCTCGACGCTTTTCCACCTGAAGACCCCTCGACCTCAGGGTTCGTCCTTGTCACTTCCTGACACTGGGTTCCCAGGAGTGCCTTCATGGAGCTTAGGCTTTTAACCATCGTCTGTTTTGGAGAAGTCCCCGGAGCTCGGACTTTCCCTGTGGAGAAAAAGACTCAATCTGGGTTAACTTATGCCCTTCGACGTACAATCAACCTGGCGAAGCCCAGATTCTTTTGTATCTTTCTTAAAAACCGCTGGTGCTGGATGATTTCACGAAATAGATCCCAGGAGCCTAGTGATTATAAACGTTCCCGAAGCTCAAAACTTGCCCTGTGATAAGAGGACTTGTCCACGGTTTATATCCATGTTTCAGTGTGTGTTTACCGTATGATCCAATTTGCGAAGCTCAAGGTTCTAAATAAGTTCTTGAACCGGACCGAAGCCTAGTAATTTTTTGGAAACAAACTCCCGGAGCCGAGAGATGATGTTTTCTGTCGCCCCAACACCGATATGTTGATGTTTGCTACTTGGTGGTGTGAACTTTGTTGTGATGAGAAACTTGTTGCTACCTGATCATCTTATGATGTTTGCTACAAAATGAACTTTCGCCTTGTGTTCATCCGGTATTTTAGAAATCAAGGGAATAGACTTTCTGTTTTCACTGAATTTATACTGAGGCAGTAGACACACATTACCATTTTTTATTAGAAACAACACAATCCAAATACAAATGAGACAAATGCATGCATACGCATTGATTACACATGAGGATGGATTGATCCACTATCGGTGGAAGTACAACGACATACTCTTAACAACACTACTAGCAATCTACTATCACGACTCATACTACTACCATCACGACATACTACTACCATCACGGCCTCATGGCAATCCCGCCGCTGCACGGAGTGCAACAAAACTGAAGGACCAGAATGGCGACTAGAGAGGGAGGGAGCGAATGGGAGTTGATAAAAATTCTTCTCTAAAGAGTAGAACTCGGCCTATGATCCCAAACACAACTCCTTGATCCTCGACACCTCGCTAGCCAAATCCACGCAGCCACTAGAGTGCTACTGGACCTAGGAACTAGCACACCATCGAAAACACTCAAGAACGCAGCGGGAAACAACTCAAGCACAACCTCTAGAGACAAACCGGTCAGGCCGGTTTCCTCAGACATAGCCTCTCACAAACTGGGTGAAACCGGTCAGGTCGGTTTGGCAAACCGGTCAGGACGGTTTTGCACAGACAACTCCCAAAATATCAACGAGGCCAAAACTAAGCAAACAAACTCCAAACTTGACGAAACTTGGACCAGGGAACCTTCTGGTGGAGAAAAACTTGCCAGCCAAAAATCTCTCGGAAAACCCACCGTGGGCAAAATCAGTCAGGCCGGTTTGGGAAACCGGCTAGGCCGATTTTGGCCTGGGCACTTAGGAAGAACTCCACCCACGGGAAGGACTCGAACTTCACCTCAATCGATCTCTTAATTCGCCCCATAGATTCAAGCCAAACTTTGGAGATAGGTGTAACACCTCATGGACAAGCCATGCCTAAGAGATCGTCCCCAAAGATTCAATAAATCAAGAGGCATCAAAAGTCAAAGCCCCAAAACCTTCATCCACGAGTTCATCCAAAAATCCCCCGATTCGAGTGGATTTTGCGGAGTTTGTGGAGCCAAATCACCAAGCAAAGAGGCACAAGGCACTCATATGTGATCTCCACAAATAAACCCAAAGAAATCTGCCCCAAATCGCTCTCCAAAAATTCCACCAAAAATAGCTCCGAAAAACACCAAGAAGAAAAACGGGGAAGAGACCAAGAACATTTGAGGAACCACGACGAATCTTCTATACATACCATGAAAGGTTCATACAAGGTCTAGCATCCGCCTGTACATCCATCCCTCTGACAAGATCTCACTATGAAGCTCTCATGCTAGCCTAAGGAGAAAATAGGAAGCTAAAAGGAGAAAATGCTAAGAGCAAATAAAACCCTAAAGCCCAAGAGATGGCTGCCACAACCCTTCCACCAAGTTTATATATGAGGTCCTTAGGTGGGGGTAAATGAGTAAGATGCCCTCTAGGTGATACAACCCCTCGAAGGGCAAATTTGGAAACTTGACAGCCTTTCCATCGGATGGACGCCCGACAACCGCACCTCGCGTAGCCTCGACGCCAAGCCAGCGACCTCGACGCGTGTCCTCCGCTTCGACGACTTCCGGTCGTGCCACGCCCAAACCGGCCAGGCCGGTTCTCCAAACTGGTCAGGCCGGTTCTGGTGCCTTGGTCGGACCCGAACCTCGGGTCGGCTTTCTGGAGCAGCCGATGAACCCAGTGATTTTGTGGTGAACTGCTGCAAATCCTACGAGTTTGGTGCAGCCTCCACGCCGAGCTCCTCGACTTGGCCGCCATGTTCGCTCCGGCTCGATGTTGGCTTTCGGATCAACCAACGAACCCACTATCATCTGACTTTGACTTGCTCTTCTCGCACCATGTGACTCGCACTTGATCCCGTCTGGCCACCGAGTCTCTCGAACCAAGCCTACTTGTCCCTCCACTCCTCGGAGACCCCGCAAGGCTAAGACCTTTTGCGCTTGTTCTTCACCTGCTCCAACGCAAATCAAGCCGCAGCCTACATCCACAAGATAGAGCACAGTGTCAGTCCACACAACGTTGTCAATCACTCATCACTAAGGAGTGGCCAACCACTAGCCGTCGGACACTCTGGTCCTCAATCTCCCCCTTGATGAGTACATTGACAACACACCACATAATCGATACATAAAGAAAAGTAAAAAGAAAAGACAAACACAAACAAGGCAAACAAGTGATCCAACAACCAAACAAAACCAAACCTTGATCACTTGCAATCCAAAGTCTCGGTCCCCTAAGGCAAGGGCAACGGCTCAACACGACCGAGACAAACCACCAAAGCTCACAAAGAGCAAACCAAAGCTCACACGGAGCAAACCAACCAAAGCAAGAACTCAGACGACACAAGGAGCTCCCCCTGAACACATGCAACTCCCCCTGAGCAAATGCAACTCCCCCTGAACCAATGTGTGCACAACTTACCAAGCATGCAAAACTTACCGTGCAGCAGCACCGAAACCGGTCAGGCCGGTTTTGACCCCATCTACAAAACTGGTCAGGATGGTTTCCAAACTGGCCAGGCCGGTTTTGCCTATCAGAAAAAAATATGCTCCAATGCAGCCCGGAAATGCATGAAAACCTGCAACCCAGAAATGCATGAAAACCTTCTAAATGCTCCCATGCACACACTTCTCCCCCTTGTTGACAATGCATGAATCAAGGCATTTCTACAAAAATTTCACTTCTAGGCTTCTCAAATGGACATAGAGCCATAAAATGTGCTAGGAGCAAGCAAATGGACTACTTAGAGTTCACAAAGGTTCGAAATAGCACAACCGTCAAGAATGTTCAGTTGCATACACAGAAGTTCAAGCCATGGTAAAAATTAGCATTTTTGCGAAAAATTTCCCTCTCATGAGCTAAAGACCTAAACATGAGCAAAGCATATTAAAGTGAATCTAGATCACACAAACTTCATGCTAGGTCACATATCCTCATCACAAGATCATTACAAACACCCATAAGCATCTCATGTCATGTTAAAGCCACCGAGCCATGTGTCTACTTCTTAAAATGAGACTTCTCATGGTAGACATCATGCAATGGTTTAACACCCATATAAATTCAGATTTAAAGTATTTATGACATGGAACAAGTGAGCATAACTTCAAGCACAAGCATTTCATACCAATTTCATTTTTCACATTTAAGCACAAAATGGTACATGAAGTGCCTTTGTGCCAAAAAGAAGCTTATGCTCCCCCACAAGGTAACGCATGGGCTAAACATTCATAATGACAAATGGGTCTTTGACCCCAAGTGAAAAGCACATGATATCCAACCATGAATTAAGCATGATATAAATCACCAAAGCACACTAAGATCATGCAAAGCCTTAAACTCACAAGAGAGAGCCTATCTAGCATTTTTGACAAAAGTAAGCCATCTCATCATGAATATACAACCAAACTTTCAAGAGCATAGCTTATCATCCCAAATATCAATCAAGTACATCCACATGATCAAACATAGCATATCATAGGGATCAATGTACATAGGAGAAGCCATTCCTAAAGATGCATATGATACAAATGCAATGCAAAGCATATCTTACAAAGATGCAAAATTATACATCAAGATACAAAGATGGCTATCCTATGAATTTAAACATGCATGCTATACATCAAGGTAAACATGTATGATACATATGCTACAAAGTGAGCTCCCAAAGACCAACTCAAAAAGGACAACACACACCAAGCTCTCTCCGTAAACGAGCAAAGGTAGCTTGGTCAAGTGGTTTTGTGAATATATCGGCTTTTTGGTCTTGGGTAGGTACATGGCTAAACACTGTGGTTCCCTTCTCAACATTATCCCTCAGAAAGTGGTACCTCACTTCGATGTGTTTTGTTTTGGAATGGAGCACTAGGTTTTTGGCAACACTTATGGCACTGGTGCTATCACAAAGAAGTGGGTTCAGAGTGCACTCCTCACCAAAGTCTCTCATGGGATTTTCTCCGGATATCTATCAAATGATGAACCACCTTGGTTGGGGGCAATTTTCCGATGGAGTAGGGGTGAGCTTCCACATGGAGCTTGCCATGGAAATTCTTATGACCATGGCGCTGGTTATTAATGAGAGGGTGCCATCCCTTTCATTTCGATTGAAGGATGATGAGCAAATAATTCCTTATGAGCAAATTAGAGAGTTGGTCGGTTTTCAGAGTGAAGCCCCGGAGCAAGTTGATGTTAATGAAAGTGTATTGGAAGGATTTTGGAGTATGATTTCAGGGGAAGATAACCAGCAGAGAAATAGCATTCGGAATCCCATCATCCGAATATTTCATTCTTGGATGAGCAAAAGGATTTTGGGAAGAATGAAGGAGTCCAAGGTCACCGACATGGAAGTCAATTGGCTTTATTCGATGTTGATTGCAAGAAAAGCCATTGATCCATCATATATCATGATCAATTGGTGGTGTTGTGAGGCAACTTCGGGGACTAGACAAATTGGTTCGGGATGCTATCTCTCTATGATAGCAATTTCTGTGAAGTCGGGTATTCCAAGGAACCCAAAATTCCTACTTGCGGAGAATTCACTTGGGATCGACTACATGAAGCAAGGAAAATACATTAGTGGACATGAAAAGAGAGGGTACAAGGTGGCAAAAGTCAATGTTCCTCTCCCAAATATGAGGCTAAAATTATTTATTGAAGGGAGAGAGAATTAGTTGGAAGAAGGAATTCTCGTGCCGGCTAAGAAGAACAAGAGAGGAAGAATTATAGAAGAAGATTCGTCTTCCGCAGCCCAAGACCAAGGAGGCACTGCCTACCATCAACCTTATGGCGGGATTCCTATGCCACCACCCTACAACGGAAGTGTGCCGATGCAAGCATGGGGGAGTGGTGCAGCCATGCCACCACCTCCTCCAACATATTTTCCATCAACTTTTGTTGTGCCCAATGAAGCATTTGTGGCACCTTATGCAAGCATGCCCCAGCCCCAACAAAGTGCAGCCATAATTGGGGCGTATATGCAAAGGAATGAACAAGACGTCGAGAGGATCCGGAGCCATGTCAACCATTTGCATGAAGGAACGGCAGTGATCGCCCATCAATTAGGACGCCTTCAACTCGTGCTGCCAGATCAATTTCATGGAGGGGCCATGCAAACATATTTTGAGCAAGGATTCAATGAAAGTCAACCAACAGAGCAAGAGCAATCGGATGCGGAGTGAAGAAAGAAGGATGGGACGGAGCTTTTTAAATGTGGTTTGATTTTTCCTTTTCCTTTTCTTTATTTTCATCTTGTGAGCGTTTATGTTTGCATAGTATTTTCTTGTTTTTATTTAATTTCAGCATGTGTGTGGTAGTAGTAGATTTTGTTATCCATCATCATGAATGAGTTTCACTGTTGCTTTTATGATCTTAATACAGATGAAAATTTGTACCATGTTGATATGTGATGATCGTTGCCGCTTTGCTCGATCTTATGCTTGATTTATGCATGTTTAAGCTAGTGCTCTCTTTTAATATGAATCTGAAATTTAATTAAAATGCTAGCTTAATCTTGTGTGGACGTTATGATAACTCAAGTCCCATAGTTCTTTTTTGTTGCTCTCAACTTTGAATGAATCAAAGAACCTTTTTACTCTCAAAAAGTTATGCTAACCTTGTCATAAGTACCGCTTGCATTTTGCTCTACCCATCCAAAGCCTAACTTTACTTGAGTGCAAAACCTTAGTATGTACAAGATTTATTTTTGGGTGCATTAATTCAAGGCCTGATTTCTCTGGCCCGAGACTAAGAAGCTGGTCATTCCATTTTTGCATATCGTTCTTTATGCTAGCCTCTTCTATCCGTGCATTGTGAGTTTCCACATTGGGAATTTCACAAACCTCGCCGGATATCCAACCAAAACCCAAATACATCTTTTTTGTGTTCACCTCCTTGACCACAACCCAATATATGAGTATGGATGAATATTTCGAGGAAGATTACAAGGAAGGTGCTTCAAGTGAGTAAGGGAGACTTCCAAAAGGACCCCTAGAAGATTTTTCGAGTATCTCTCTCTCTAAGAAAATATGAGAGCTTTAATTCCCACCTTGGCATTTTTATCACCTCTTTTGCCCGAGGACGAGCAAACGTCTAAGCATGGGGGGGGGGGTTGCCAAGGAAGTGCTAGTATAGTCTAGAGTTCAAGGGGAGCAAATAAAAAAAGAAGAGAGAAAAAAGTATGATGAAAGAAAAAAAAGATGAATGATGAAGAAAAAAAGAGAAAAAGTATGATGAGAAAAAGAAAGAAAAAAGAAAGAAAGAAGAAAAAAAATAAAGCTCCCCAGTTCTCTAGCTATGTTTAGTGCTTCTTGAGTTTTCAAGAGGAATCAAGATCAAGACCCATACTCATCTTTCCAACCATGTGCAATCCGATAACGAGGACTTCGTTTGTGGCTCGGGATCACTCTTTGCCTTTTGCACATGTACACCTATCTAAAAGTGTGTGTTCATCTCTCCCCACTCCTTGATAACATTATTTTTTCAATGACCTTTTTGATGAGTCTCGGTAAGACCATGAGAAGCTAGTCTTGTTTTAATAATATCTCAACTATAATATCTTGGTAGGACTAAGGTCGGGGACGGTTATTAGGGGTCCCCTAACTAAGGGGATAATCACCCTCGTCAAACGCAATCACGTACGGACAAACACCCACGAATCCAAAGGGGAAGTGCGGGATGCCGCAGGCCCATGGCGAGCTAACAGCCCAGCAGCAACCCTTTTCAAGAAGGCCCACTCACGCTCCCCATTTCCCGCCTCGCTCGAGGGTCCGGGCCCCTCGAGCAAGTTTCCGCCTCGCTCGAGGGTCCGGGCCCCTCGAGCAGGTTTCCGCCTCGCTCGAGGGTCCGGGCCCCTCGAGCAGGTTTCCGCCTCGCTCGAGGGTCCCGGCTCCTCGAGCAAGTTTCCGCCTTGCTCGAGGGTCCCGGCCCCTAGAGCAGGTTTCCGCCCCGCTCGAGGGTCCCGGTCCCTTGAGCGGGCTTTTGCCTCGCTCGAGGGGCTCGACCCCCCTCGAGCGGGCAACCATCTCCGCCTCGCTCGAGGCCGTCCCTCGACCAGCAGTACCCCGCCCCACCTCCTCTCTGATGACGACATTTAATACCAGATCCGCGACGGGACATCCCGGTCAAAAGCAAATCCTCCTCCACGCCGCACAGCTGACGAAGCCTGAGCACCTGACACCACCACTGTGTAGCCACTCCAGGACCTGTGCAAGCGCTGCGCGGCACTACTGTGCTACCTGCTCCCGTCCTCTCCCAGCGATGAGACCCTCGAACGGGCCTGGGGGCATCCTCGAAACGTGTACGGGCGGCGCACTGGCACGCGTGCTGACCGGCGCCGCCGTACGGGCAGTGTGCGCCGCGTCCCCTCCGCCAACTCCGACATCGTGCGACCATCCCCGGCACTATGCAACCATCCTTGGTGCTGTACCGTCGTTCACACCACTGGGCAACGGACTGCGCGGCACAGTGCAGACAGGCCGGTGATGTTCCCCGATCCTGTGCCGCCAACTCCCGTCCCTCCTCCAGTGACCAGACCCTCGAGTCAGCAGAAGCGCCCCCTCGAAGTCACACCCGGACAAGCAACAGGAGCCGCCACGCCGCCCGCGGAAGCCGAAGCTTGCCATCAACTTGCGCCAGGAGCCAGAACGTGTGAGGACAAGACCTCTGGCACCATGCTTGTTAGTACACGGTCACCGTACCACTTCACTGTAAGCCGCCCTACTTTGGTCTATAAAAGGGAGAAGCAGGCACCCCTGCGCGGGGAGACGCTCTCACACCCTGAGCACTCACTCGCTCGCTCCACATCATACCATTCCCGATATTGGCACTAGCCTCGATCATCGTAGTTGGGACTTGGGGGAATTTCCTCCTCTCCCGTATTGCTTGTAGCCCCCCTCTACAGGCACCATCGGTGCAAGTTAATACAGTGTGCAAGCACATCCTGCTGGACGTACGGCTGCGTGTCCGGAACCAGGATAATCCTTGTCTCCCTTTAGCTTAGCACTGACCATCGAGAGACTGATCGCAGTGCTAATTACTAGTTGGTGCCGGTGCTAATCCGGACACCGACAGTTGGCGCGCCTGTCGACCGGGCATCCCTGGACCCACCAACACATTGTGGGCCATACTCGGGAGATGAGTTCCTGTACACCTGGACTACTCGACTAGTGGGCCACGGTGCTGGTACCGTGGACCACAAGGCAAGATAAGACGGACAAGGACTTGTACTAAGACTAGGATAGCTCTCCATACCATGTATAGGCTACTCCGAGTCCTACTCGAATACTACTCTTGAACCAATCCAACTTGTAACCCTGCCTCCCGTGGCATATAAGGTGAGGCAGGGACCCCTCTCGAAACATACGCAATCAATACAGAGCCACGCAGCATACAGGACGTAGGGTATTACCCACATAGCGGCCTGAACCTGTCTAATTGTGTGCCCCGTGTTTCACCATCGTGTTCCTGATCTCGGCGAGCCCCACCTCACAATCTACTACTTCGGGTAACAATGAGATGATCACTCATTGGGCGGACGAGGAAGACAAGGCTCGGAATCGATTCAAGCATCTTCGCAACAACCAGAACAACAACAACAATAACAATGCTGGAGGAAGCAGCAGTGGCAAGCAACAGCAGGGCAACCGCTAGGGTAATAACTACTCGAGCAATCCTAATCGCAAGCGCAAGCCCGACAACACTGTTGTTGCCATGGAAACTACTGCCAAGCCTGAAGATGATCCTCACTGGGCAACATTGACCAAGCAGAAATGCCCATGGCACCCAGAGGGTGATCATACTACAGAGCAGTGTTACCGACTTCGACGTGCGTTGAAGAACACACCCGAACCAACGCACCCAAACCCGCGATTTCGCAAACACAAGGGGAAGAAGGCTAACACTGACAAAGACACTGGGTTTCAGCACCCCTCCAACACTGTCAATGTCATATTTGGTGGGATTCCAACCAAGCGCATGCAGAAGCTAGCACTCAGGGAGATCATGTCCATCTAACCAGCAGCTCCCACTTTTCTCAAGTGGTCTGAAACCCCCATTACTTTCTCAAGGGCGGATCAATGGACTAGTTTCTCTAAGCCAGGATGATATCCTCTCGGTCTGGATCCAGTGGTGGCAGGCTCCAGACTCACTAAGGTTCTTATTGATGGTGGCAGCGGTCTCAATGTCCTGTTTGCCAAGACCTTGAAGAAGATGGGCCTAGATATCACCAATATGCTTACCGAGACCAACTCGCCGTTCTATGGTATCATCCCGGGCAACGCAGCTGTTCCTTTGGGTTCAGTTGTACTACCCGTAACCTTTGGGACCAAGGATCACTACCGCACCGAGTACATCAAGTTGGAGGTGGCTGACTTCGAGACTTCTTACCATGCTATTCTCGGCAGGCCTGGTCTCGCTAAGTTCATGGCTATCCCGCACTATGTGTACTTGGTTCTCAAGATGCCGAGCCCCAAAGGAGTTCTTTCATTGCAAGGGAATTTGAAGCGTTCCTACGATTGTGATACAGAAGCCGTAGAACTTGCCTCGACTACTCAAGTACCCAATGCAATGATGGAAGTCTTCACTGTCGCTAAGAAGCTTGCTCTGAGCGAGCTGGAGGTTCCTGAGAAGAATGACAACAATAACAAGCCTGCACCATTTGGTGACGTCCTGCTCAAAGCCATTGACCTCGGTACTGGGGACAACAGCAAGACGACCATGATCAGTGCACAGCTTGATCCTAAATAGGAAGACGCGCTCGTCAACTTCCTTCGGGCTAACTGTGATATCTTTGCGTGGAAACCATCTGACATGCCAGGTGTGCCCAGGAGGTCGATCGAGCACTCACTCAACGTCGATCCTAACGCTACCCCCAAGAGACAACACCTTCATCGCTTTGCTGATGATCGCAGGGCTGCTATCAAGAAAGAGCTTGCCAAACTACTCGTGCCCGGCTTCATCCGGGAAGTCTTTCACTCGCAATGGCTTGCTAACCCTGTGCTCGTCAGGAAGAAGAACTCTAACGATTGGAGGATGTGCGTCGACTACACTGATCTCAACAAGCATTGCCCTAAGGATCCTTTTGGGTTGCCGCGGATTGATCAAGTCATTGACTCCACAGCGGGTTGTGCTCTACTTTGTTTCCAGGATTGCTACTCTGGATATCATCAAATTGCAATCAAGGAATCTGATCAAAAGAAGACCGCATTCATCACCCCGTTTGGTGCTTATTGTTACACAACAATGTCCTTCGGGTTGAAAAATGCTGGTGCTACGTATCAAAGGGCTATCCAAGCGTGCTTCAAGAGGCAGCTTCACAAGAACGTGGAAGCATACGTGGATGACGTCGTTGTAAATACTAGGGATCCAGACATGCTTATCACAGATCTTGAGGAAACTTTCGCTACGCGAGTACCAACGGAAGCTCAATCCCAACAAATGCGACTTTGGCGTATCATCTGGAAAACTACTCGGGTTCATCATTAGCCATCGCGGCATCGAAGCAAACCCCGAGAAGATAACCGCCATCTCCAATATGCAAGCTCCGACTACTGTTAAAGATGTCTAGAAGCTTACTGGTTGTATGGCGTCACTCAATCGCTTCATCTCACGACTTGGAGAAAGGGGTTTACCTTTCTTCAAACTACTCAAGCGGCAAGAGAAGTTTACGTGGACAACTGAAGCTGATCAAGCTCTTTCTCAGCTCAAGGAGTTCTTATCCAAGCCTCCAGTACTCACAGCTCCTCTGCCCAATGAAGAGCTTTTGCTCTATATCGCTGCGACTACTAATGTCGTCAGTACTGCTATTGTCGTTGAGCGGCAGGAAGAAGGCCATGGCTACCCTGTTCAGAGGCCTGTCTATTTCGTCAGTGAAGTACTTTCAGAATCCAAGGCTCGCTATCCTCCGGTACAAAAGCTACTCTATGCGGTTCTGATTACTTCACAGAAGCTCCGCCACTACTTCGACGAGTATAAGATTTATGTGGTCACTAGCTACCCGCTTGGCAAGATATTGCACAACCGGGATTCCACAGGAAGGATTTCTAAATGGGCTATAGAGCTTGGTGCTCTATCGCTCGAGTTCAAGTCTCGCACTACTATCAAGTCTCAAGCCTTGGTTGATTTCATGGCTGACTAGCGGGAAAATCAAGTCCCAACTCCAATTGAGCGTCCAGAACATTGGGTCATGTACTTTGACGGTTTCCTCAAGTTGGAAGGTGCTGGTGCCGGGGTACTTTTGATTTCCCCCAAGGACGAGCAACTCAAATATGTTTTGCAGATCTTCTGGAAGGTCTCAAACAACGAAGCTGAATATGAAGCTCTACTGCATGGTCTTCACCTTGCAGTCTCTCTTGGCATCACACGACTACTTGTTTATGGTGATTCTTTGGTGGTCATTAATCAAGTCAACGATTCTTGGGATCGTAATGCTAAGAACATGGATGCGTACTGTCAGGAGGTACGCAAACTCGAGAACAAATTCCATGGTCTCGAGTTCCATCATGTGATCCGCGATAACAATGTTGCTGCGGATGTCTTGTCGAAGCTGGGATCTACACGAGCTCAAGTGCCAGCTGGAATCTTCGTCCATGAACTCCACAAATCATCAATTCCGGAGTAGTCATCTGCACCTACGACTACTTCAGTTCAACCTGGTCGAGAAGTGCTTATGATTGATGTGGACTAGAGAACCCCTTTCATCGACTACATTAAACATCAGTTGATTCCTGAAGACTAGTCAGAAGCTGAGCGCATCTCACGCCACGTCAAGGCTTATGCTCTAGTCGGAGATCAACTCTACAAGCGAGGCGCAAGCTCTAATATACTCAGGAACTGCATTTCTCGTGAAGAAGGCAAGGAAATCTTGGAGGAGACACACAAAGGAATCTGTGGCAATCACGCTTCTTCCCGCACCTTGGTGGGAAAAGTGTTCAGACGTGCTTTCTACTGGCCTACAGCTCTTGCTGATGCAGAGGAACTAGTCAAAAAATGCCAAGGATGCCAATTCTTCGCCAAGCAACAACACGTTCCTGCCTACAAGCTTATCACGATTCCACCAACTTGGCATTTCGCTTGCTGGGGGATGGATATGATTGGTCCTCTCCCAAATGCGCCAGGGGGATTCAACAGAGTTCTGGTGGCTATTGACAAGTTTACCAAGTGGATTGAGGTCAAGCCTGTCACCTGTCCCAAGGCTGATCGTGTCCTCGACTTGGATGAAATCGTACATCGCTATGGGTTCCCTAACCGCATCATCACAGACTTGGGTTCGAATTTCAACAATCACCAGTTCTGGGAGTACTGCGAGAACAGTGGAATTGACGTCTGGTACGTCTCCGTCGCTCATCCACGTGCCAACGGCCAAGTGGAACGCGCCAATGGGATGGTACTCGATGCTCTCAAAAAGTGACTGTATGATGCAGCAAATACCAAGGGCGGCAAGTGGATCAAGGAACTACCCAATGCACTCTGGGGGCTACGCACTCAGCCTACTACCCCCACAGGGCAGTCACCTTACTTCCTGGTCTACAGCTCTGAAGCCATTTTGTCTGCTGATGTCATGTGGCATTCTCGGACGGTTGAACAGTATGAAGAAGGTGTAGCTGAAGAAACAAGACAGACAGATGTCGATAGTCTCGAGGAAGCTCGCTGCAACGCACTCGTTCAATCCGCTCGATACCTTGAGAAGATTCGCCATTACCATGACCGCAACGTTAAGGAACACTCCTTCAGCGTTGGTGACTTAGTCCTTCGTTGCATCCAGAATACGACAGGGCTACACAAACTCAACTCGCCATGGGAAGGTCCTTTCTCTATTGCAAAGGTTACTGGCCCAGGCTCATATCATCTTCAAACTCTAGAAGGCGAGGAAGTCGACAACTCTTGGAACATCGACCAGCTTCGTCGCTTCTACCCGTAGGGGTCTCAGCAACCCTTTCCAGACGGCTCCGGCTGTAAAAACAACTCGTACTGGGTTTTCTCAACCCTTTCCAGGCAGCTTCGGTTGCAACCACTCAACAGACAGCTACGGTTGTCACCACTCGTAGGGGATCAAGATAATCCTCTCCAGATAGTTTCGGCTGTATCTTCTCGTGGCTTTCAGCTGCGAGCTCCCGCAGGGGGCTTCATCAACCCTCTCCAGGCAGTCTCATTCTGCGACCTCGTAGGGAGTCATGATAACTCTCTCCAGACGATCTTGTATCGTGTAGAACAATAAGTGGCACATGCTGTCCATGTCTCTACTTTTCAATAAGAGGCTTCGGCCTAGAGTAACACCCTTCTGATAGGGTCTCAGTGGAACTCTCATACAAGTTGCTGCTACAGCAAGGATGAGTTCATCACACTGTCCCCTACGGTCTTACTCATTCTTCGGAACATCCTTGCGAGTACTCTCTCACTAGGCTCATAGCCTCAGAGGTACTTAAGACATTGTAAACACTGTACAATGTATTCAGTAATAAAGTTGCTACTCTATACCGACTTGTTACTATCCTTTACTTGTTCATAACAAAGCCTTCTTTACGCTGCTACAGCTAAGGTGTTCAACTCGTTATGAATAAGTTCTTTTCGAGTACTCTCTCACTAGGCTCAAAGCCTCAGAGGTACCTAAGACATTGTAAACTCTGTACAATGTGTTTAGTTCAAGTCGCTACTCTACACTGACTTGTTACTACTATTCGCTTATTTCATGACAAAGCCTTCTTTTATACTGCTACAGCTAAGGTGTTCAACTCGTCATGATTTAAGCTAACGTTCTTCGGAACATATCTACACTTGAGTACTTCTACTCGTGTTTCGTATCTCTTTTTGCAGCCACATACTCAATACCGACTCGAGTACTTGGCCAACACATAAGCATACAAGGGATCCAGATAATTGATTTACTCAAAGTTTTCAATTATATTACATAAACACTTATTTTGGGATTACACTTGTTTTTTCCCTAGTGTTTCTACTATACAGGTACATCTAACGGAGATCAATGAACTTGGAGACTACTTCCGCGATTGGAGAAGTCTGTTGCATCAACTCGTTGAGCCAATCGTCGGTGCAATCTCCAGATCTACCGTTCATGATGACCGTGAGATCTGCCTCGGCATAGAATGACTTGATGAAGCTCAAGACTTGGTTCGGAATTGTGCAAGCCATCCTCTGGGCGTACTCCAAGATCTTCTTCGGCGTGTCCTTCAACCTCTCCACAAGTGGTCGAGGCTGAACTCCAGCGACTCTAGGCTCAAAAAGATTCGCCACTGGCTCGGCTGCTTCTGTCAAGGCCTTCAACTCTGAGCGCAGGCCTTCGGCTTCTTCAATCTTGAACTTCAACGACTGCATGCAAGTCAACAAGTCATTCCAGCCCGCTAGGCGGATCTCCATTTCACGCTCAAGTTCGAACCACCGCACGTTATAGTCCTCCTTCAGATCCATATGAGTTGATTCTTCACGGTTAAAGGCCAGCTGCCAGTCCAGCACCTTATTCTTGAACTTGTCGACCTCTTCCGTCAGCTCTGCAAAGGATCAAGGCTACTTATCAAAAGCGGTGTCAAAGAACAATAGTACTCAACGATGAATTCAGAAAGGGAGATTACCTTTATTCTTCTGGCGCAGAGACTTGTTCTTCCCAACAACGTCATCCTTCTTCGCTGTCAGCTTCTGGATCTCATTGTGGTACTCAGCGGCATTGGCATCAAGCTTTTCTTGCAGCTTCAGAGACAAAGCTTTCTGTTGCTTAAGTTCTTCTCTGAGTTGCGTGACCTCTTCGATGTCCGCCGCATGTTGTTCAAGCAGCCGAGTCTTGCGCTTCGACTGCCTGACTACTTCCTGCAAAGACAACAACTCAAAAGTCAAAGGCAGGATATCTTTAATTGAAAAGTACTCTTCAAAAGACTACACAACTTACCACGAGGAGTTTCTCTACGCCGCGGAACATCTCAGCATGCGCGTGCAAGTTATCCTCATCCAGGCACGAGTCATCGTACGACATCAAGTCTTCGGCCATGGACTGAGTACTCATACTTGCTGCAGAGTACTTCGCAGCGATACGTAGAGGAGCCAGGTCTTCAATGAGTGGCTCATGTGGCACTATGCGGTTCTCTGGGTTGTCCTCCAGCGCCAATTGTGCATCAACATGATGCACGGGGGCTTCTGCAGCTAGGACTTCTTCATGGCGTAGCACGGCTTCTAGATCAACCACCAGGCCCTCATTTACCATGGCTTCAATATCTTCGAGTTGTTGAGCCCTGGGCCTGGAAGTAGCCTCCACTGCTGCCTTGACCACATCGCTCCAGAGGGTTCGCAATGCTTGGGTAGCTTCAGCTTCTGCGGGTACTTCTTGGCGCTCTGGAAGTACATCTTCTTGTTGTTCTTGAGGAGTTTGGTCTCCTTCAGTAGCGCTACTTCCAGAGGCGCCCCACTTCACATCAGTGGATTTTCTGTATCAACAAGTTGGTCAGTAAATACAGACTACGTAATATAAATAAGTACTCGAGTACTTATAGAGCAGCTCGAGGCACCGAAACATTCGGGCCCAGCATGTCAAAGAAAGAAGGCACCGCCGGCACCTCTGGCACACTATCCACCGGCGGCACACTTCTTGGTACCGCGGCTTCTTGTTGCTCATGCGCCACCGTCTCCACGGCTGACGCTGGAACCACCTCGGGTTCTGTTGTTCTTGGGGGGCTACTCGAGGGTACATTGGATGCACTCTCGATAACCTGCACAAGTCAAAAATCAAGGCATTACAGCAGAGAACAAGTACTCAATACGACATCGACTACTTAAGAGTTCTCCAACACTTACTGTAATGCAGGGGAGGCCTGAGATCTTCTTTACAGCCCGCTTCCCCACTGTGGTCCTCTTCTTCCGTGACGGCAGAGTCACATCATCTGCAAGAGATGATGCCGGCCTCTTCGACGCTCCTGCGGCAAGGCCACTGGGGATGGACGCCCCGGAGTACCCATAGCGGCTCTTCACTTCAAAACGTTGTTGAAGTGTTTGGCCGTCTTCATCGCTTGAGGAGGCATTCTCCACCAAGACTTCTTCTTCTCCCTGAGCAGATTGACTACTCTCGGGGGCTTGAGCCTCCACTCCTGTTGGCTCTCCCTCTGGCGCTTGTAGTGGGTCCTGGGGACGAGGAGGGGGAATGGACACAAATTTCAAGACATCCTCCTGCGAAACAAGGTAATTGTTAGCTACACGACTACTTACAATAAGTACTCGAGGGCTAGTTCTCAGAAACTTATCATACGCGGAGGATTGTCAGCACTATATTCACGGACGGCTGCAGGAATTCCATGAAGATTCTTGAAGATCTTCTGCAGCCTTTCCATCACAAGATCATCACTGATCTCTTCAGCAGATAGCCTGGAGCCATCATCCACTTGAGTGTACTCGAACCCGAGATGCTCCTGCTGCATCAAGGGTTGTACCCGTCGCTTCATGAAGTTGAAGGCTACCCTCTCAGCTATCAAGCCTTGTGCCTTCTTCTGCGCAATCTTCGCCAGCAGCTCTGGGATCTGGATGCACTCCTGCATCGTTGGTTCGTCCTTCCAGAGCCTGTCGTATACTGGCGCGAACATGCTTGGCTTCGGCAGATGAGGCGGGGCGTTCTCAATGTAGAATCACTTAATCTTCCAATCTTGATTGGAGTCAATCAAGTCATACTTGAAATACAACTCCTACACCTTCTGGTGTATCTGCACTCCGGCTCCACCAACAACAACTGGGAAGTTGGTGTTGGGCTGTGGCTTCAGGCGGAAGATCTTCCTAAACAAGGCCTAGTGAGGGCGGATTCCGAGGAAGGCTTCACAGAAGTGCACGTACACTGCAATCTGGAAGATGCTGTTGGGGTTGAGGTGTACGTGCTCCAGCTTGAAGAAGTTGAGGAAGCCGTGGAAGAAATCTGATGAAGGCAGCGTTAACCCACGCTTGACGAAGTGGCCGAACATCGGGATTTCATCCGGGCTCTTCTCCATTAGCCATGCATCTCCGGCGGCAGAGCTCCAGCCGGCAATCGCCTTCTCACGCAGCAACCCGCCGGCTTCGAGGGCCTTGATATCTTCTTCCCTCATCTTGGACTTCTTCCAATAGACGGCCTTGCTTGGGGCTTCGTGATGACCACTGTTTTGTACTTCGGCTCTGGCAACTGATTTTTGCCGCGGCCGGACTTCCTTTTTTGACCCTTGGATGGCGCTGGTTTCATCCTGTCAGTAACGAGAGTCTTCTTTCGCATCGACTCAAGGGCTGCGAGGGGGTGGAGGCGCAAACTTTTGGAAATGTGGACGCTTGAACTCTGCGGCAGCTATGGATGCTAAGGTTTTCTGGATCTAAGGGCGAATGGAAGCAATGAAACCCTAAGGGATATCCCTTCGGGTATTTATAAAACCAAAACCCTAAAACGGTTCGACCTGGTGACCCTTCGAATTCAACAGTTTGGTTTCACTCAGGCGAAATTTTGGCTAAGTCAGAGGACTAAAATCCAAGACCTGCTCCGCTCCATCACGGGGGCTCGACTACTCGATGGAATTGGATTTCACTCAGCTACAGATCACTGAATTCAGGCCACTATTCTACAGTCAGATTGGATCCTTCAATTCGAGAAAGTACTCGACTCAAGGCTCGGGGGCTCCGTGCCACGTGTCCTTCAGTTTTTCTCAGGATTTTACGGGATTATTTGACGAAGACTACAGATTGACCCTCAGCTTGAATTGTCAATTCGAACTAAGGCTCGGGGGCTACATCCATATAGGATGCGATTTTTTGCAAATCGCATTCCTATATTATTTCTTCGGATTTTCTATGGATTTTTTGGAGCAAGATCAAAGAGTAGAAGATTGACCCTCAGCTTGAATCCTGGATTCGACCTAAGGCTCGGGGGCTACATTCCATATGGAATGCGATTTCAGTAATCGCATTTCCATATAGATCTTTGATGCAAAGATTTCAAGAATGAAGCAGGTATTATTGAAGATCTTCAAGGGGAGAACTCGGGGATGCTTGGGAACAACTCGAGAAGACTTCAAGACTACTCGTGGAGTTAGCTGGAGTACCTTCCAGCCTCGTGATGATTCAAGTACTATTGAAGATTGAAGCTTGTAGAACTTTGGGACACTTGGGAATTACTCGTGAAGACCTTCAAGACTACTTGGAGCATCACACTCGACTACAAAGTACTCGGGGGCTTGTCGACCGGGCATCCCTGGACCCACCAACACATTGTGGGCCATTCCCGGGAGATGAGTTCCTGGACACCTGGACTACTCGACTAGTGGGCCACGGTGCTGGTACCGTGGACCACAAGGCAAGACAAGACGGACAAGGACTTGTACTAAAACTAGGATAGCTCTCCATACCATGTATAGGCTACTCCGAGTCCTACTCGAATAGTACTCTTGTACCAATCCGACTTGTAACCCTGCCTCCAGTGGCATATAAGGCGAGGCAGGGACCCCTCTCAAAACATACACAATCAATACAGAGCCACGCAGCATACAGGACGTAGGGTATTACGCACATTGCGGCCCGAACCTGTCTAATTGTGTGCCCCATGTCTCACCATCGTGTTCCTGATCTCGGCGAGCCCCACCACACAATCTACTACTTCAGGTACCCCGTCGTAGGCTCGGTGTCTAAAACACTGACAGCGCAAGGTAGGGGAGCACTGAGATCGTCCACCTATTCTCTCGATGGTGATCGTCACCGAGCACACGTCGAAGAGGCCCGCCTGGGGTTGCTCTGACCCATTCTAGGTCGGATACGAAATCTGGTTCGAGAGCATCCACTGCCAGGCAACTGGCAATGACTACTTGATGCGTATCCTTAACTGGGACGCAATCATGGCAGCGCCGCCGGGAACGGCGGCTGCACCAGTAGCAGCACCAGCTTCACCGCCACCCTGACGCTGCAAGCATTCGGGCAAGCGCTCAGGACGAGCACACGCAGAGCGACGCCGGGTGGCGCACACTGGCTCCCCCCTGTGGGTCGAAGCCGGTGAGCTCCTGCCTGTCGCTACAGCACAAGGAGACGTACCTCCATCGGCGGACTCCGCGACGTGTCCTGTCAGGGAAGCCACAGTCGTGCGGCCGTAGTTTCCCCACGGGTTGCGCAGCGCATCCATGGCGTACTCCTCGTCGGTCAGTACCAATCTGACCGCGTACGAGGGCCTTCCGGGTCACCACTTCATGTCGATCCGGAACCTCATTCCAACCTCGCCCGACGAGTCCTACCGCGACTCCGACAGCGAGGAATGCGAACGCGGACGTGGGGAGCCGGAGTGGGACTACTCCGGGCTTCGGAACCCCGGCGCATTCCAGTAGTTTCAGGCCGTAGCAGACTACTGCCTCACCTACTCTGATGACTCTAGTGAGGGGGGTTATGATCCCACTCGCGAGTGCTTCGTCATCGTCATCGGTGAGGGTGAAGACGGAGGAGGAGGAGCGGGCAATGCGGCGAGCTGCAACAACCCGGTGGCAAACCCACCTGTGGGAACATCGCCACCACCTGACGCGACACGCGCCGCGTAGCTACCCCAGCTCCGTGAGTTGGAGGCGAAGCTCAATACGGAGCGCGAGCAGGTGCGGTAGCTGAAGGCCACGATCGAAAGGGACAAGGCCCGCCCCTCACCGCGCGGGGCGTGCACCGCGGGGCGTGTAGCCCGCGAACGCATCAATGATGATGCTGATGTAGACAGCCTGCCTACTCTGGTGAGAGCCAGCCAGAAGCTCATGGCTGTGGTGACTTTGATTCGGGCCATGCCCGAGCCATCGATGCCCGAGGGGTGCAACCTGCGCCGCGAGGCGCAGGCCCTCATCGAGCTAGCTACGGTGCAACGGGCCGAGGGCTCTGCATCCCGCATACGCCACCAATCTAGTGTAAAAACATGTGGAGGCAGATGGGACCCAGAGGCATCGGTCCACACTCCGCACCGGGCACCCACAGCCCACGACGACAACCAGAAGAAGCCCGCTAAGGAGCGGATTCAGGATACGCGTGGCCAGGCCAACGTGGCGACACTCGCAACATCCTGAACAAGAAGAGGCAGGACGTCGCTGCGTCGCACGGCTACCACCCCCGACGTGGCGGCCGTTACGATAGTCGGGAGGACAAGAGCCCATCGCCAGAGCCGTCAGGCACGCATGTGTTCGGCCGGATGATCCGAACGGCTCCCATTCCCCCGCGCTTCCGGCAACCGACGACTGTGAACAAGTACTCGGGGGAGACAGACCCCCGGGTATGGCTCAGCGACTACCGCCTAGCGTGCCAGCTGGGCGGCGCCACCGACGACACCATGATCATCCGCAACTTGCCTCTGCACCTTGCAGACTCTGCGCGGATGTGGCTCAAGCACTTGCCCGCGAACCAGATCCACGACTGGGACGACCTGGTCAGGACATTTGTGGACAACTTCCAGGGCATGTACGTGCACCCTGGGAACTCCTGGGACCTTCGAGGTTGCTCCTAGAAGGCCGGTGAGTCCTTCAGGGATTTCATTTGTCACTTCTCCAAGCGCTGCACCGAGCTCTCGAACGTTGGTGAGTTCGAGGTCGTGCACGCCTTCTTGGAGGGCACGACTTGCCGGGACCTTGTGCGAGAGTTGGGGCGGAACCCTCCCACCAGCGTCAATGAGTTGTTCGACATCGCCACCAGCTACGCTTCTGGAGAAGAGGCAGTGGGGGCGATTTTTGATGGCAAGAAGGGCAAGCGAGCAGAGGATGCGCCCGCGGAGGGCAGCAAGCCCAAGGATGCCTCGAAGAAGCAGAAGCAGGGCAAAAAGGGCAAGAAGAACCAGGGCAAGAAGCCCATGGAGCAAGGCAAGGGCTCCGAGGAGGTCCACGTAGTTGATGCTGCCAACAAGGGGGCTCGAGGCCCCCCTCGAGGTGGAGTGTTCGATGACATGCTGAAGAAGCCCTACCCGTACCACAAGACCCCGGTCGCTCACACCCTCGAGCAGTGCGACATGCTCAAGAAGTACCACAACCGAGTCGCCGCAAAGGAGGACAACGCCAAGAAGGATGCGAGCGACGGGGGCAAGGACGGCTTCCCGGAGGTGGAGAACGTGTTCTTCATCTTCAGGGGGCCGACGGTCGATATGATGTCCCGGTAGCGTAGGTGTGAAAGTCGAGAGGTCTACTCCGTTCACCCGGCCATGCCATCGTATCTCGACTGGTCAGAGGAGATGGTCTCCTTTGGCCGTGAAGACCACCCAGATCACATCCCCAATCCGGGACAGTACCCGCTTGTTGTCGATCCCATTATCGGCAACACGCGGTTCTCCAAGGTGTTGATGGACAGGGGCAACAGCCTCAACATCATGCACTCCTCCACCTTGGAGCTCATGGGGATCGGCCTGGACAAGCTGCGGCCCAGCAAGTCGCCATTCCATGGCGTTGCGCTGGGTAAGTGAGTCCAGCCTCTTGGGCAGATCGACCTGCCTGTCTACTTCGACACACCGAGCAACTTCTGCAAGGAGGTCCTCACCTTCGAGGTGGTGGGGTTTCGGGGAGCCTACCACGTAATCCTTGGCCGACCCTGCTACGCAAAGTTCATGGCGGTCCCGAACTACACCTACTTGAAGCTCAAGATGCCGGGGCCGAAGGGTGTCATCACAGTGGGCCCGTTGTTTGAACACGCGTTCGAGTGTGATGTCGAGTGTGTTTAGCACGCCGAGGCGCTTGCACAAGACGAGGCCCTCGTGGCGGACCTGGAGAAGATGGCCAATGAGGCCCTCGACTCCACCAACAAGCATGCCGGCAGCTTCGAGGCCGCGGAGCACACCAAGGCCGTACCCCTCGACCCTAGTGCCCCCGAGGGCAAGGCGTTGAGGGTCAGCTCCACCCTCGACCCGAAATAGGAAGTGGTGCTCGTCGACTTTCTCTGCGCCAATGCTGACATCTTTGCGTGGAGTCCCGCGGACATGCCGGGCATTCCAAGGGAGGTTGCCGAGCACTCACTTGATATCCTGCCCAACTCCAAGCCGGTGTCTCAACGTCTGCGATGATTTGACAAGGAGAAGCGTCGGGCGATCGGAGAGGAGCTGCGCAAGATTTTGGAGGACGGATTCATCAAGGAGGTATTCCATCCCTAGTGGCTAGCTAATCCTGTACTAGTTAAGAAAAAGAATGAGAAGTGGAGGATGTGTGTAGATTATACTGGTTTAAATAAAGAATGTCCCAAAGTTCCCTTTCCTTTGCCATGAATTGATCAGATAGTTGATTCCACCGCGGGGTGTGAATTGTTGTGCTTCCTTGATGCATATTCCGGTTATCACCAAATCAAGATGAAAGAGTCCGACTAGCTCACGACTTCTTTTATCATGCTAGTTGGTATGTTTTGCTACGTGATGATGCCATTTGGTCTTCGAAACGCTGAGGCGACATACCAGTGATGTACGCTCCACGTTTTCGGGGATCACATCAGGTAGACCGTTGAGGCATACATCGATGATATCGTAGTGAAATCCAGGAAGGCGGACGGCCTAGTGAACGATTTGTGCATTGCGTTCGATTACCTCCAGGCGAACGGGGTTAAGTTAAATCCTGAAAAATGCGTCTTTGTGGTGCCGCGTGGCATGCTCTTGGGTTTCATCGTCTCGCAGCGAGGCATAGAACCCAACCCGGAGAAGGTATAAGCCCTTGAGCGGATGGGATCGATACGTGATCTGAAGGGAGTACAGAGGGTCCTGGGCTGCCTTGCAGCTCTGAGTCGCTTTATCTCACGCCTCGGTGAGAAGGGCTTACCCTTGTACCGACTTCTAAGGAAGAGCGAGCGTTTCTCCAGGACCACCGAAGCCCAGGAGGCCCTCGACAAGCTAAAGGCAACACTCACCCATGCTCCGATACTGACGCCGCCCTAGGAAGGCGAGCCCCTCTATCTTTATGTCACCGCGATGACCCAAGTGGTCAGCGTGGTCATCGTCGTGGAGAGAACAGAGGAGGCGCACGCCTTGCCTGTCCAGAGGCCGGTGTACTACTTTAGCGAAGTGTTTTCTGAAACCAAGACACGATATCCTCAAATCCAGAAGCTGCTCTATGCGGTGGTGCTCGCGCAGCACAAGCTGCGGCACTACTTCGAGGCTCACCCTGTCACCGTGGTCTCCTCTTTTCCCTTGGGAGAGATATTTCACAATCAGGATGTCTCGGGTAGAATAGCAAAATGGTCCGTGGAGCTCATGGGTGAAGCTCTCACCTACGCACCACGAAAGGCGATCAAATCGCAGGTCTTGGCGGATTTCGTGGATGAGTGGACCGACGTTCAGCTACCCACACCCCAGATCTAGGCTGAGTGCTGGACCATGTACTTCGATGGTTCGGTGATGAAAACGGGCGCAGGTGCGGGCCTTCTCTTTGTTTCACCCCTCGGAGAACACATGCGATACTTGGTACGCTTGCACTTCCCCGTGTCGAACAACATGGCGGAGTACGAGGCCCTCCTCAGAGGCCTACGCATCGCCATCGAGCTCAGCATCAAGCGCCTTGACATCCGGGGAGACTCTCAACTAGTTATAGACCAGGTGATCAAGGATGCAAGCTGCCACGACGAGAAGATGGAGGCATACTGCGCCGCGGTGCGCAAGCTCGAGGACATGTTCTTTGGCTTCGACCTCAACCACATCGCGTGCAAGTACGACGAGGAGGCAGACGAGCTGGCCAAGATTGCGTTGGGGTGAATCACCGTTCCCGTGAACGACTTCGCCCGTGACCTCACCACCAAGGTTTCTGGCAAGACCTCGGGGGCTGGCCCCTCGAAGGCCACGGGTGCCGAGCCTATGGACGAGGACCCCTCAAACGGGGGACTCGAGACCTCGGACCTCGAAGGGTCCCAGGCGGACGAAGCCGAGGCAATGGAGATCGACGAGCTCCCGCCCCCTCCACGGGACTGGCGCGATGAATACCTCGCCTGGCTCGACCGGAGGGAGTTGCCCCCAGACTGAACCGAGGCAAGACGAATCGTGAGGAAGGCCAAGTCCTTCGTCGTCATTGACAGCGAGCTATACAAGCGCAGTGCCTCGGGGATCAAGCAACGATGCATCTCTATCCCTAAAGGCCGGGAGTTGATCCAAGATGTCCACGCTGGCGAGTGCGGCCACCACGCCGTGCCGCGCACCCTCGTAGGCAAGGCATTCTGCCAGCGTTTCTACTGGCCGATGGCGGTCGCTAACACCAATGAGGTCGTACACACCTGCGAAGGGTGCTAGTACTATGCTCGCAAGACTCACCTCCCAGCTCACGCACTGCAGACCATCCCCATCACATGGCCTTTCGCTGTGTGAGGGCTGGACATGGTCGGGCCCTTACGAAAGGCGCCCGGGGGCTTCACCCATGTGTTGGTAGCCGTTGACAAGTTCTCAAAGTGGATCGAGGTCCGCCCCATCAGCAGCCTCAGGTCCGAGCAGGCTGTGCTGTTCTTCACGGACATCATCCACCGGTTTGGGGTACCAAATTCCATCATAACGGACAACGACACTCAGTTCACTGGCAAAAAATTCCCTACCACATCCGCGTGGATTGGTCAGCCGTAGCGCACCCATAGACCAATGGCCAAGTAGAACGTGACAACGACATGATTTACATGGCCAAAAGCCAAGAATCTTCAACAAGCTCAATCAATTTGGCCGGAAATGGATCCAGGAGCTGTCGTCGGTCGTTTGGAGCCTCAGGAACACCGCAATCATAGCCACGGGTTTCACCCCATTTTTCCTTGTCTATGGCGCCGAGGTCGTCCTCCCCACAGACTTGGACTATGGATCCCCGAGAGTCAAAGCCTACCAAGAGCAACAGAACCAGCAAGATCACGAAGACTCGCTGGACTGCATCGACGAGGCCCGGGACATGGTGGTCCTACACTCAGAGAAGTACCAGCAGTCCTTGCAGCGTTATCAAGCGCAGAAGGTCCGGCCTCGAGACCTTAGCAAGGGAGACCTGGTGCTCAGGCTTCGACAAAAGAACGAGGGCCGTCACAAACTCATGTCGCCGTAGGAGGGGCCATACATCATCGTCGAGGTCCTCAAGCCCGACACGTACAAGCTCGCAAACTAGAAGGGCGAAATATTCACCAATGCTTGGAACATCCAACAGCTACGTCACTTCTACCCCTAAAAGTTCCAAGTTGTTTTGTACATATCTGACGCCCAAGTCAGTTGTATATACACTAAGGTCGTGAATAAAGATCAGGGAGACTCGGCTTTGTTCTGAAAACCAAGTCCCGCTCGGGGGCTACTACGGGGGGCACCCCCTCCCTAAGCGGTCCCATTTTTTGCAAACGCCTTTTCTTTCGAAAAATGTTAAACGTGTTAGGCCTCGAATACTTAGAAAAACAGAAGCACGGCGCGAGTAACTAAGGTTAGGGTCGGTTGAGTCTGGGACCGCCTACGCCTCTAGCAGGATATGGCCTCTCTCTCACCACTTTACCCCCATGTTACTCGCGAGAGCAATCGACCCCAGCCAATGTTTCTCTAAGCTACGAGGAAAGCATAATAGCACACACAAACTAGTCGTATATAAGTTCACATACTTAAAAGAGAATTTGTTCAATTACAGGAGCCGCTCGGCTCAAATCCTAACTACAACCTACAGGCTTCCATGCCCGGCTTCTTTCAGGGTGCACAGGGGCTTGCAGTGGCGACGTCCCTGCCCTCAGCAGCGTCCGGGAAGAGGTCTTCCTCGAACATGTCGGCAAGCTCAGCGGCGGCGCCGGCAGCAGCAGCATCAGCTTGATCCATGGTGGTGTTCACCCCGTCGTCATCGAGGTCGTCCGCAACGACATAGCCTATCGCCAGCGCCGCGTGGTCAATGATGTAATGCGTCGACACCACGCCTAGTGTCTTCTGGACGCCAAGTCGAAGAGCGCCCTTCACGCGCTTGACGACACGGTTTCCCAGAGCCCTAAGACAGCTCGCCAGCGAGCTCCCCGACGAGCCAACGCCCCCTCGATCTCTCGGCACACTTCGAGGGCCGCTTCCTCTAGAGCCTCGAACTCCCGCTGAGATGAGGTATAGGCAACCTAGAGAGTATCCGTCTGCGTCAGCGACTCCCCCAGGGCCTTCCGCAGCCCTGAAATAAGGAAAGGTGCGTCAAGAGCGGATCATGATGAACTTAAAACAACTAAGGACTCAGGGGCTATGACTTACCCTCGGTCTGCCTCTTCTCCATCATGAGCTCCGCACGCACGGCTCCAGCCCCTTGTTGTAGCTGCAGGGTCGAGGCGTCCTTCTCATCAACGGCGGCCTGAAGGGCATCATTGGTAGCGCACTCCCAAACCAGAGCCCAAGTGAGCAGCTCGGCCGCCACTTGCCGGAGCTGGACCTGGGTGTTCACTGCCGCCACCTCCGCGTTCCGATGCTGGAGCGTAGACCTGGCCTCCTCAAGCGTCGCGTGCTCTTGCCAGAGCTAGGACTGCGCCTCCTCACGTGTCGTGCACTCCTGCTGGAGCGCGGACCTGGCATCCTCAAGCGCTGCACACTCTTGTTGAAGCTGGGCCTGCGCCTCCTCGCGTGCCGCGTGCTCCTGCTGGAGCTGGCTCTCGACCCCCGTAAGCGCCTCGCTCTTCTCCCGCAGAGCAGCGCCCAGCCGTTTGACCTCTTGGGTCTTTTGCTTGGCCTGAGTCTACCAGGACCTCGCTCCCTCGAGGGTTGCGCGATCCTACTGGAGTTGAGCCCACGCCTCGGTAAGGGCCGTTTCCCTCTACGCAAGCAAAGACTGGGCCTCAGCGTGCGCCACGCGTGCCTTCCGAAGCTCTTCATTCGCTGCCGCCAACGCCTCCTCCTTCCCTTGGAGCGTGGCGCTCAGCACCTCGGCCTCCTTGGCCTTCTGCACTACCACGGTCCGCCGGGCATCACGCTCCTCCTCCGCGCGGAGGAGGTCGTACTCGAACCAGCCGTTGTCCGTCCGCAGCGCTTCCACCATCGCGTCCAGGCCTTCGTTCTGTGTCCGGAGCCAGTCGATCTCGGAGCACAGCTCGGCAATATAGGTGATCTTGTCACCTGCCTTCCTCTGCAGCTCCTACAGATGGGGGAAAAGAAAAAAGAAAGAGAGTCTAATCAAACTAACACAAACGAAGAAAAAAGAGCTAAGCGGCGCTCAAGCAAGCACACTTACCCGGAAGACCAAGAGCGACCTGCCCCCGTGGATCTGGAGGGCGGCGGTAAGGGCATTCTATAGGGAGGAGCCAAGGTTGTTGAACTCCAGCCACAGATCCCTCCCCGACTTCGCTTCTTCCACCAGGCTTGGTGGAACTCCGGGGAGGTCAAGCTTCAGCTCCCACTGCGTCACCCCGGCGCCAGTCGTTGGGGCCCCGACACCAGACGTCGACGCCCCGGCGCTAGTCGTCGGCGCTGGCACTACCACATAGCCATCAGGCCGCACTAGCAACACCTCGGGACGGGCCCGAGGGCTGGCGCAGCTGCCACCATCACCTGACCCCCAGCGGGGGTCGAATCACCATTAGTAGGAGCCGCACCCTTCCCGGGGCTCTCTGATTCCCAGCTTGTGGCGCGGGCCTGCTCTCGCCCCCGTTGGGTCCCTCGGACCATAGCCGCGCGGAGGGCTTCCGCCGTTGCCTCCTCTCGTCACTGCGGTCCCGCAGCCGCAACCTCTTATCGTGGCGTGCCACTCATCGCGGCAGCGGCCACCGCCAACCGCGATGCCCTCGCCTAACAAGGCCTCATCGTGCGTGGCGCATCCTGCGCCCCCATCTTGAGCGCCTTGGTGGGCGTGAGACCAGGGACGGCGGGCGCCACGCTGGTGAAATCAGAAAGGAGGGGTCAGCAAACCAATCTACGATATCAAGAACACGGAGAGCTGAACACGACTCACCGCAAGTCGGAGACGCGCCGCTTGCTCTTCCTCGAGGGGTCCGGGGGCACTACCCCTGAACCAGCTAGCGTACTCGATGACACGCCCTCGTCGAGGGGCGCCAAACCCGCCTCGGAGGTGGGCGCAACGAGGGTCTCCTCGTCCCTCGGCATCGGGGCCGGCGCCTCCTCCTCCCAATCCGAGACGGTCCACTCCCCGTCGCTGTCGTCCTCATCCGAATCCGAGTGCACCAGATCTGACGGGGGGGGGGGAGAGGCCCCGCTGCTACCTATTGACGGCTGTTAAGCACCTACTTTAGCCGTCAATATACTCATGAATAAAGGAGCATAAGGCATTTCTTACACGTATTTAGTTAAGAATAATGTAGTTCCACTTGTCCTTGGATATTATTTGATTGCAGGAAAATAATCTAAGAAAAGAGTGCCAAACTCACCTTCTAGGGTCCATGCCACATCACCTCATCCTAGGTGGGCTGCCAACAAGGATGCCATGCATGCAAACCTGCCAACTAGGGAGCCATGCATGCATGCCATGCAAGCAATCCAAGTGAAGCAACCCCCGACGAATCAGAGTGTGACACGTGGACTTCACATGGATCCATGGGCCCACAAAGGCAAGCAAATCACGCCAAAACAGGGTGGACAGCGAGAACCGACCTAAGGACCCACAGGGCAGCCTCCAGGAGGAAGCACACCTCGAGTGGGGCCCACAGGGGGTCGGCCGACCCCAGGGGTCGGTCGAACCGACCGTGAGGCCGCCACTCAGGGGCTTCCACGTGGTGGCTCTCCATTGGTCCTAGGCGCCTTCCCCGGGGTGTTTGCCTCTATTCTTCACCGGTGCACGGGCCTATAAATAGAAGGAGAGGGGGCTCACTTATGAGACATCCACACTTGCAACACCTCTCTCACTTTTATTCTCAAGGCTAGGAGGTAGGCTAGAGTAGTTCTAATTCAAGTTCCAAGTCTACTTTGGGATCTAGGTATGAGTTGTCTTGTATCTTATTTCATTTGTATGACTTTGATCTACTTCAGTTATTTATCTATTTCATATAAAGTTGTGTTAGTATGCATGAGTGATTTGTTCATGTGTTCTTCACCTGTTCATCATTTAGAGGCTCCTGTTCTTGATGAACAAGGCCTTTCGATCCACTTGACAGGTGACTTTTACATGTTTCTAGTGTTTGTTCATAAGTTAGAGGCTCGTGTTCTTCACGAACACGACCCTTCGATCCAGTTGAACAGACATAGGAAAGCACGAATCCGTTTGTGTACTTAACCTAGTTTGATCTAATTAGATGACATGATTGCGTTGTATGAAGTCTGTGCTTGAGCTACGGTACTCGGTGTAATTGGCTGGTTTATCTGGTGGCTTGACCTGGGTCACAATAGCCCGGGCCGGACAAGTCCGGCTAACAACGTAAGCATGGTGCTTGGGTTGCGTAGCTACCTTACTTATGAGTTTATCCCACGGTTTGTCTTGGGGTAGGCCGCGGTAGTGACAGCCGTTGGTCCTCTGAAATCCCCCACGTTCGGATAAGCTGTAGGAGTCTAAAATATAACAACCGGAGTTGTGCAGAAGAAACGCGGGAGGTTATCTCCCCGTGGTACCTGGGTGCTCAAGTCAATGTTCTTCAACGCTAGTGTATCTAACTCGTTCCTTCCAGCTTTATGTGTATAGTACATTAGAACCTAGAACTAACTCGTGTGTCGCCTCCTATGCCTAGGACCCTTTAGAGAGAGAGTGAGTGTGTGTGTGATCCCACTACCCCATTATCATATCTTTACCCCTGCACTTGAGTGTCTGGTTTGTTTCCGTCTATGATCTATACTCATTGCAATAGAGTTGATCTTGTCATTCCGCCAATGCCTTCCTTGGATTCGATACCCTTTGGAATACTCCTTTGGGGAAATGCTACAATGGTACTTCCGTGCGCTTGCGGATCTCTGTAAACGTTAAGATTTACCAATCAGCATTTCTGGTGCTATTACCAGGATGGGTTCCAAACCTGTTCTTAGGTGATTGCATTAAGAAATGTCAACACTACCGCCACAGGTACTCCTCGTTGAATGCATCGATGCGCTCCTGCCTCCTCGTCTTCCTCGCCCTCGCCCGGTCCGCCTTATCTTTCTGTCTTTGTTGCATGGCACGATTGGCGGTGTGCGACCTGGGCGTCGGTGGGTCTGATGAGGGGACGCTAAGGCGCACTCCCTTTCACCGCGACTGCTGTTAGAGCAAACACTGGAACAAAGCAAACGAAGCAGGAAGTCGAATCTTACCAACTTGCGGTGGTCCGGATCGGGGCACATCGCGAACGACGACAGGTCATCGTCGTTGTGAGCCACCGCCTTGAGGTTCACCGCGCACCTCGCCCTTGTGGCCGCGTACGCCTGGGCGAGCGGTTCCTCCAATAGCCGCGGGATTGGCGTCGCTCCCCATTGCGAAGATGGGGAGCGCCCTCTCCATGAGGGGGATCACCCGCAGGAGGTAGAAGTTTGTGATGACGGCCGCCACGGTCAACCCAGCGTCCGCCAACTTGCGCAGGGCGTCAATGAGGGGCTCGAGCTTCCTCTGCCTCGCCTGAGGCGACACCCCATGCGCCCACGCATCCGGCTTCACCGTCAACACCTTCCCGGTGTATGGCGGAAGCCCAGCACCATCGTTGCGTAGGTAGAACCACCCCTTCTCCCAGTCGGAGTTGTTCGTTGTCATGGTGCAGGGCAGGTACAAATCCCTCCTGGATTCGCGCATTGCGAATGTGAGACCGCTAGCACGGACGGCTTTGCGCCTCCTCCTCTCCCCCGTGGCGAGCGTGTGGAGTTCACCTCGGAAGAGGTGGATCCACAGGTCCTAGTGTGCCTTGATTCCTAAGTATCCCTCGCAGACGGCAACGAAGGACGCTGCTTGCGAGATGGCATTAGGGGCGAAGTTGTGAAGCTCCACCCCGTAGTGGTAGCACAACCCCCGGATAAACTTGCTAGCGGGGGCGTTGAATCCAGGCTCGTGCAGCCGCACGAAGCTCACGATATAACCCGGCGGCGGAGACGGCTCCCGGTGCGACACCGGCGGGATTATCCACGCCGGGTTCGCCTCATCGCCGACTGACGCCAACTGACCGCCGAGGACAAGCCCCTCCATGGCCTGCTGGTCCACCGACGACCGGGGCCACAGCACAGCCTCCAGTACCCTGATCGCGGCCATAGGCGGAAGGAGCGAGGTGGGTGCCGAGGAGCGAAGCGGAGCGGGCGTACGCGCGCGGATCTGGAGCGGCAGAGCACACTACGACGGAGAGGGCGAAGAGGAAGCGGCACTCACGAATGGCTAAGGTAAAAAACTCCTCCCCGCGTCCTCTGCTTTTATAGAGTAGGGAGGGGACGAGTTATCCGGCGGTGCGGCGGACAACCGCAGTTAATGCGGTGGGTGCCGCCTGTCACTGACAGTAGGGCCCCACCACCCCGAAACTGTCACGTGCGCGCGTGCCTAATAATTACCACACGGTAAACCAGGGGGTACAGTGCCACGTCCTTTCGCATTCACACAGCACCCACACCCTTTCGCCTGAAAAGGCGTGCCCACGCCGCCTGCGCCACGCCACGTCAGCCACGACCGAGCGGGCGCGGCGACCGACCGGCCTGTGGCTGAATTCCAAATGCCAGGGGATTCCTTCTCGCATATGGAAAGCCCCAGGAGCCATTAAACTAGGGGTTCAAGGCCCGACCCCTCAAAAGGGTACAACGGGCGCCCCGATTCAAGGGGGTTAAGGCCATGGGGCCGCGATCGATCAAGCACGCCCTTGAGAGCGAACTCGAGGGGGACCTAGGACTAAAACCCCCAAGTCGTTACTGATCAACGGCTAGAGGCCCGGCCCACTGAGGGTACGACGTGCGCCGCAGATGCACCTCGATGCGAGGATCTACTGATCAGTGGTTCGAAGCTTGGCCCAGTGGCGTTTCGACAAGCGCCACAGATCCACCAAGACGGGGACGCGCGGCCCCCCCCCCCCGCGTAGACACCCTACTAATCAGGGGTACGGAGCCTGACCCTCGAAGGGTTCGAACAGGCGCCTCAGATCAACAGAGTCAGGAATGATTAGGGTGTGCGCAACCGAGCCTGTCCCCGAATGCGAAGTTCGGGGACGCCCCACATATTGTGTTCAAGGCCAGGACGAAGGCAGCTAATCGAGGGATCCCATCGAGGGAGTGCTTCAGCGCCCTCTGCCCCTATCGAACGGGACCGAGCACTGCTTGGCAAACCTTTGCAAGCGCTTGCATGGACGTGTCTCCGGACCATGAGCCGACCCCTATCGAACGTGGCATGGGCGTCTGTTGACGTCTGTTAAGTGCTACTTTTACACAGTCAATACCTGCATAATATAATGGTAAAAGGATCATCAACACTAGAATAGGGCTTGATACTGATGATTTCCACAAGTGTTGGTGTTTCTAGCTTTTGTTGTAGGATGCACCGAAATGCGTGCCAAATGGTACAATTGAGAGCAAGTAGTCCAATGGCTATTAAAGGATGTCATCATAAACAACTTCAAATGCCAATTTAGACTTCACCATTGCGACGGGCTCGTCGAGATGATCGAAATGGACATATTATATGCCAACATCGGAGTTCGTATGCACAAGTTATGAAAAAGACAGAATAGATGACGTCAGCATGGGACCCACCGCCACCCGGTCGACGTGCACATGTGTGCCACGTGTCGAGATGGTATTGGCCGCTGCTGGCGCTGACGCTAGGTGGACGCAGACGTGCAGAGGCACATGGGCCAACCACGTGGCGCCCAGCTATTGGCTAGCAGCCTTTGCACAGGATCGCTGACGGTAGCACGCTGGCGGTAGCACGCTGGCGGGATCCCACGAACGACGTGGCATGCTCCAATTGGTGCCCAGGCCTTCACGCGGATTGACGAAGCAGGCGCACGGGATTAACCTGGCCGGCCACGCGACACGATCCTAGCGGATGGGGGCCGGCCTGCCGCTGTCCGCGTCGCGCGCGTGCGCAGCGTGTGCGGGAAGGGGCCGCCCGGGGCAGGTGTCACGCGGGGTTTCGCGCGGGCGGAAGGCGGTGGCGCGGTTCATGCCCTCGGCCGCGGTCTGCTCGGTCCGGCCACCTGGTTTTCCCTTTTTCCCACCGGTTCAGCACCCTATACTGCTGGTTCGTGCCTCGGATGCTCCGGTTCTTTCCGGTTCTCGACCCCAGGAGGTTGGTTTCGCCCTGCCACGTGTCAGCACGCAATTGAGGGCGCCCAAGGCAGCTGCACAAGCCTCCTACCCCCCTTGGCCTATAAATATGACGAGAGGGGGCTAGAATAGAGACACATCCCATTCTCCTCCTCCTCTTTAGAAACACTTGTTTCCTCTCTCATTTGATCTCTCATGGATCAAATGAGTTGATCCATGTAGGTGAGAGTAGGTGCTAGGTAGAGTGTGGTGTTGGTGAGGGTGTCATGTTCTTCAATTAGAGCAAAGTAAGTATTCTTGTATTCTCTAATTAGACTAAAGTGTTATTCATGCAAGAGTGACATGTTCTTGAGTTCTTCGTTTGCGCATCATTAAGAGGCCGTGTTCTTCATGAACACGCTTCCTCGATCTAGTTGACGAACTAGTTACTCACGCTTTTGTGTTTGTTCATAAGTTAGAGGCTCGTGTTCTTCACGAACACGACCCTTTGATCTTTTGTTACAAGTGCATGAGTTTGCATTCCGTTTGTGTGAATTATCCCGTTAGATCTTGTTAGAGTACATTAATACGCTGGCATTCGTTCTTCCTATCATCTGTGTGATCCTGTGGTAAGTGAGATTAGCTCGAAGCTCGCGGGTTCGTCGCTCCGTATTTATACGGAGTGCTATAGTGTTTCTACGGGATATCAGAGGTAGCCGTGCTATAGTAGTAATCGGTGGTGTAGACGTGGTGTCTAGACTACGGGTTATCCTTCAAATGCCCTGTATCCCACGGTTTGTCTTGGGGTAGGCCGCGGTAGTGACAGCCGTTGGACCCTCTGAAATCCCCCACATTCGGATACAGCGTGTAGGCAACCCTTTGCCATGAACCAACTGTTATAGCCAGGAGGGGCCGATGTCTGAAGCGAGTATAATTGCTTGCTCTTCTCCTCTGGGATCAGTATTCATAGGTAGCGCCTCATCATCTCGCAACCTTAGCAGGGGTCTGGTGTCCTTGGACCATTCGTCTAGGATAGAAGGTAGTGCACATCGTTCCTTGGATTCGATACCCTTTGGAATACTCCTTTGGGGAAGTGCTACAGTGGTATTTCCGTGTGCTTGCAGTATACCCGGTTGCTCTTACGTTCCCTCTAGGTGTACAACTAGTGGTGACATTAAGAAACGCCAACAAGAATTTCTGGCGTCATTGCCGGGGAACGGTTGCTGTATCTATCTTCAAACCTAGTGGTCCTCGTATCTTTTGTTTCTTTCCTTCTACCTTTACCCCCGTTACCCATGGAGAAGCTTTCCTGCAATAGCATCTCTACCCCTAGGGGCGAGTTCGTCTTAGAGAAACCATCAACTTCTTCATCTAGCTGCGAGCTTCGTCCCGGTTTTATAGCCATGGTTCGGAATCGACTTTTCTCTGGTGCCATCAGTGATGATCCACATGATCATTTAAAGGAGTTCGAAGAACTGTGTTCGTGCTTGGTAATCCCAGGTATGACACAGGAAACTTTGAGGTGGAAGTTGTTCCCTTTTTCTCTTGAAGACAAAGCGGAACAATGGTACACCCGCACGATAGAGAGTGTAGACAACTTGGAAGAACTACGAGATGACTTTTGTTACTCGTTCTCCCCTTTTGAACACTTAGATTCGCTACCGTGTGAATTCCGTGAATTTGAGCAACTAGAGTGCGAGTCTATAGGTGCAGCTTGGGCTAGGTTCTCACACCTGTTAGAGCTTAACTCAGACTTGTCTATACCTGATAATTTATCCTTGAACATCTTTCACGGGCTGATAGACATGGAATCTGCATTTGAGCTCGACCTTGTAGCTGGAGGTTCATTCAGAACCCGAACTCTAATGAGAAGAAGAGAGATCCTAGAATACTTCTTAGAAACCTCGTCTTCCTATCCCAGATACAATGATCTCCACCAAGAATCAGAGTCGATCCAAGAGAGTCTCTTAATAGATGAATTTGAGCTTTCACCTTGCACATCCAATGATTCATCTAGAGAGCCTTCTCCCGAACCACGAACACCAAAGGGAGAAGAAATTCAACCTTCGGAGTTCTCTTCTCGATTTGAGGGTGATCCTTCTCGGAACATCATAAATACCTCAGATTGTTCTTGGCACGAGGAGCCTACGACATAGTTGGACTTTGATGAGGTTCTCGATGAAGTTTGGAATCATGGTGCAATAGTGGAATGGTCGCCTTGGAAATCAGAGCCTGTTGCCGAAGTAATTCGGGTCAACTCGACTTCCACGACCATCCATTGCTCCATGAGGAGAAACACTGTAGATGCTGTTCATGACCCTGCTGCTGGAGTTTGCATCATAGCAGAGTACCTTTTGGACACTCTGGTGGGTGACATGCCCCTCACCCCAACTAATAGATATTTTTGAAGTCCTAGGTATAAAGAATACATTTTTCCATGTTGAGGGATTGCTAGGGACGTGCCAATCATCATAGACAAGATCGAGGTGCACTTAGATTTTCACATCTATGACATCATGGATTTCGATCTTCTTCTGGGCTCCCCATTGGATGAACTTCTTGATAAATCTCAAGGAAGCCTAGATGTAAAGCTTAGGGAAGCCGCTCCTACCACGTCCATCTCTTGTCATGAACATTCCATGGTAGAGCCTCTTCCCGAGCAAAACTCGCTCGAGACGATAATGCACGTATCTCCGTTCGCATCATCCGAGCCTGTTCCGATTGAGGTTGTAGACTTCTCTACTCCTCAAGGGGATGACTCGGGAGATCCTCTTCACCTCTGTGGAGGTGAACGATCATCATCTATCTCGACTGAGTTTCAGCCTCTTCCCGCTGGCCCGTACTATGTTGCTCTCGATTATGATCGAGAGTCAACATCTTGCCTCCACGATGCATCTCTTGAGATGGGGAATTCATGGGCCATGGAACCTTTTGAGGCACTGACTCTGGAGTCCGGAGGAAAGAATTCCACACACGAGCATGGTAGCTTCATTCTTGATCTACCATACAGACCATGCTCGCATCATGTCCCTCCAGAGTCAGACTTGCTTAGTGCGCTGAGCACACATGAGGGCTGCAATCATCTTATGGTCCTCTTTTGTAGGAAGTTCAGAAGGTTGGTTGTAGATGTATATGTCTATCATAAGCATATCAGATTTCGTGCATGCACTGTGGCACTAACCTTGCAGCTAAAGCTTCACTAATATATCAAGGATTGGTGGTGAGACGGGAATGACACCACCAACGATAGCTGCAAGATGAAGTTCCCATGGTCGAGCTTATGACCAATAAATAAACAAAGCACTACCAGGAGATAGCCTGGATTAGCTTAGGTTTTGTTTCCCTTTTCGAATAAAAGCAAGAACATGTTTTTAGGATAAGTCGTCCTTCGGGTATTTTTGGTCACTAACCTTTTAGGTGGAGATCGAAAAGAAAGATGGACAGATGATGCCTATGAACATGTGAGCCACATCATTTACAACACCTAGATATGCTTTGGTAAGGGAACATTTACGAAAGGAAGCTTGATCACCACACACTTGAGTTTTGTTGCCTAGCAATGCAAACTTCAAGTGTGGGGGAGGCATGTGAGCATCCTGAGTACAGTTCCTCCTCTACCAAATCTTATCCTGGTGTGAAGATGATGTCAGCTCTTGCATCTTGCCCACTAGCTAGGTAAGTCCTGCTTTTGACATTAAACAAAGCCCTTCTGAGAGGTTCCTGAGGTTCACCGTTTTATGCTCATGCTTATATGCCTCTTTTGATGAAAAGCTTGATCATGCATGTGTGTTTCCTTTATCTTTGTTCGTATGTTCTAGTTTGGATGTATGCTCGAGTTTACATTCATCGACTGTTTTAGATTAAGCGTGGTGCTTAGGTTAAAACTGTCTTATTCAATCAAAACAAGACATGGTGCCGAGTTTTGATTGATGAACCTTAGAGTTATACTTACATGGATATTGGATGCATGTATGTGGACTAACCCCTGCAGAAAATTGTCAAATTTGAATGGGTAAGTCATTGAGCTAAATTCAAATGGGAAGGTAAGTTGAGGTGTCAGATTCATGTTGCACAACATGCAAAGGTGGTACATATGACCTCCCAAAAGTCCAAGGTAAGTATATTCCCCTTTGTGTATGAAGTGTAATATTGGTCTAACCCTTTCGAGCAAATGACACGGTGATAATAAAATAAAAAAAACCAAAAAAATATTTGCTTTTGAATAAAGGCTCTATGGTTCTCGAACCAGTAGAGTCCATCTTTTGTTTCCACTTTTGCTTGAAGAACAGCACCAGTACAAGCACCAGTGTGGGGGAGTTCTCTCAAGCTCATCATCAATGTATCCATTTGAGAACTCCCACACAAAGGGCTGCACGACATCGATTATGCCTTCATGACAAGGACAAGGTAAACTAGAGTGAGCTGGCTACCACACGGGTCAGCCGAATCACCACTAGTCTTCCTCGTTCCTCATATCCTTCAGGAGCGATGGTATGTGCACCCTTCATCTCACTCTCTACCTTTGAGTTCGAATGATCCTCAATTCTTATCCAATAAATCAAACTCAACTATCGGTGTTTGTTTGCTCTCCATGATTCGTGTGGTTGACTTGCATATGTTTTATTCCTTACTTATTATCTTGATGCTTGTGAACAAATATCATTAGGGAACTCATGCTTATCTAAGTAGTTGACGTTTGTGATATGGTTTGATGATATGATCTTCGCCCTTTATGTTTGAGTGCTTGGGAATTTTATTTGAAAACTTAAAAACCCTTTGCAAGGCTCCTCTTCTGATATGCCACTGTCCTACCAAAGCCATATGATGTTCATAGTTGAAAACCTTTTACTCATATGCTGCTTGTCATTGCATTGAGCTTTGTTAAATTCTGTGACCCTTGCGAGAAGTCTTTTTATGCTTTCATGATCAAGATTCATGTGCACCCATTTTTCCCCTTGCTATGCTTCTACAATGGAAGTTAGCATTGTATCATTCATCTATTCCACAAAATAAGGCTCCTTATATATATATATGTGTGTGTTGATCTCTCTTTCCTAGTTTTCGTTACACAAGAGACATGGCTATTAAAAAAAACAAAAAAAATATGGACACATGAAGGTCCAGGTATTGAAAAAAAAGAAAAAAAAAGAGTTGGACACATGAAGGTCCACAAGAAAAAAAATAGAGATAGCCATGTTCTCAAAAGAATTTTATACAAGAGGGAGAATCATGCAAAAAGGAGTTCCATAACTTAGATGGTGATAACTAGTATCCATTCCGGAGCTAGTGTCCACCTCACCATCAACCAACATTCATCATACATGTATGGTAATATCTAGTACCAATTCCGGGCCTAGTATCCACATTACCATACTCACCATATCCATACACGTGCACATCTTGATCTGATTGTGTGATTTGATTTTCTCTGAGGATCCAGTCTTTGACTTTGCAATATATGTGATGCAAGTATGCCTTATCATTCATACATACCCTGAGCTCCACATTAGCTATCATTAGAAGTAGGATGAATAAAGGCAGTTTAATGCCTTGGTGAGGACATGTATACACTGAGCGATCCGAGAGAATCAAATGAGGAGCAAAGCAAGGTTTGTTTTTGAAAACTTATTGTAAAACCCCAAGTTACTTGACATGATGAGTAGGAGTGATTTGATTCCTGACCATTCCATTCTTCAACTACCCAAGATAGCATGATAGACACTTCATAAGTTCATGAGTACAAGGTATGGTTTGGAATATCTCTTATGCTTGCTTCATACCTATGGATATCATGTCTCACCTTGATCTGACTCCCTTCACTCGGGACGAGCAAAGGTCAAGTGTGGGGGAGTTGTTGACGGCTGTTAAGTGCTACTTTTACACCGTCAATACCTGCATAATATAATGGTAAAAGGATCATCAACACTAGATTAGGGCTTGATACTGATGATTTCCATAAGTGTTGGTGTTTCTAGCTTTTGTTGCAGGATGCACCGAAATGCGTGCCAAATGGTACAATTGAGAACAAGTAGTCCAATGGCTGTTAAGGACGTCATCATAAACAACTTCCAATGCCAATTTGGACTTCACCATTGCGACGGGCTCGTCGAGACGATCGAAATGGACATATTATATGCCTACATCAGAGTTTGTATGCACAAGTTATGAAAAAGACAGAATAGATGACGTCAGCATGGGACCCACCGCCACCCGGTCGACATGCACATGCGTGCCACATGTCGAGATGGTATTGGCCGCCACTGGCGCTGACGCCAGGCGGACATAGACGCGCAGAGGCGTAGGGGCCAATCACGTGGCGGCCAGCTATTGGCCAGTAGCCTTTGCACAGGATCGCTGACGGTAGCACGCTGGTGGGATCCCACGAACGACGTGGCATGCTCCAATTGGTGCCCAGGCCTTCACGCGGACTGACGAAGTAGGCGCGTGGGATTAACCTGGCCGGCCACATGGCACGATCCTAGCAGAGGGGGGCCGGCCTACCGCTGTCCGCGTCGCGCGCGTGCGCAGCGTGCGCGGGAAGGGGCCGCCCGGGACAGGTGTCACGTGGGGGTTCGCGCGGGCGGAAGGCGGTGGCGCGGTTCACGCCCTTGGCCGCGGTCTGCTCGTTTCAGCCACCTAGTTTTCCCTTTTTCCCACTGGTTCAGCACCCTATACTGCTGGTTCGTGCCTCGGATGCTCCGGTTCTCTCCGGTTCTCGACCCCAGGAGGTCGGTTTTGCCCTGCCACGTGTCAGCACGCCATTGAGGGCGCCCAAGGCAGCTGCACAAGCCTCCTACCCCCCTTGGCCGATAAATATGAGGAGAGGGGGCTAGAATAGAGACACATCCCATTCTCCTCCTCCTCTTTAGAAACTACTTTTTTCCTCTCTCATGTGATCTCTCCTAGATCAAATGAGTTGATCCATGTAGGTGAGAGTAGGTTCTAGGTAGAGTGTGGTGTTGGTGAGGGTGTCATGTTCTTCAATTAGAGCAAAGTAAGTATTCTTGTATTCTCCAATTAGATTAAAGTGTTATTCATGCAAGAGTGACATGTTCTTGAGTTCTTCGTTCGCTTATCATTTAGAGGCCGTGTTCTTCATGAATACGCTTCCTCGATCTAGTTGACGAACTAGTTACTCACGCTTTTGTGTTTGTTCATATGTTAGAGGCTCGTGTTCTTCACGAACACGACCCTTTGATCTTTTGTTACAAGTGCATGAGTTTGCATTCCGTTTGTGTGAATTATCCCGTTAGATCTTGTTGGAGTACATTAATACGCTGGCATTCGTTCTTCCTATCATCTGTGTGATCCTGTGGTAAGTGAGATTAGCTCGAAGCTCGCGGGTTCGTCACTCCGTATTTATACGGAGTGCTATAGTGTTTCTACGGGATATCAGACGTAGCCGTGCTATAGTAGTAATCAGTGGTGTAGACGTGGTGTCTAGACTACGGGTTATCCTTCGAATGCCCTGTATCCCACGGTTTGTCTTGGGGTAGGCCGCGGTAGTGACAGCCGTTGGACCCTCTGAAATCCCCCACGTTCGGATACAGCGTGTAGGCAACCCTTTGCCGTGAACCAACTATTATAGCCAGGAGTGGCTAGTGTCCGAAGCGAGTATAATTGCTTGCTCTTCTCCTCTGGGATCAGTATTCATAGGAAGCGCCTCATCATCTCTCAACCTTAGCAGGGGTCTGGTGTCCTTGGACCGTTCGTCTAGGATAGAAGGTAGTGCACATCGTTCCTTGGATTCGATACCCTTTGGAATACTCCTTTGGGGAAGTGCTACAGCGGTATTTCCGTGCGCTTGCGGTATACCCGGTTGCTCTTACGTTCCCTCTAGGTGTACAACTAGTGGTGACGTTAAGAAACGCCAACAGCGTCCACTTGAACTATCCGTTAACAGCTCGCCGAAGCATCCATGGCTCGTCGCCCGCTCGAGGGTAGCATGGGTTGCCTCACCCCTGCCCCCTGCGAAAGGGAGGCGAGGGTCGTGATAACAAAGCCGAGGACTTTACCTGATCGTCCCTGATTGGGCCAGGGCTCGGGGGCCCCTCGCACCAAGACCATCCCAATGATCACCTTGCCTGGCCCCACTAATCTGTGGAGGGTTGAGCCCTGAACAAGCAAACAAACCCATCCGAGGGCATCCCGGATTAACTCGACGCTGCTCTGCCTGCGTAGATCGCCGATGCCGGATGGAATATCGCCAAGGCCGGCCGAAACAAACGCAAGGCAAGCCCGTCACCGACGATTTCAACCCCTGCATGTGTGCTTGCACTCCTGCAGGGCTTCGGGGGCTTACACCCGCGGGTGCGCTAGCGCGCCCCCACGGAAGGACATGAGAGATTGGAAGGGAAAGTCCCGCACGTAGCATCTGAGGGCGTCGCCTCAGGACATGCATCCTTTGCTGGAATGGTTCCCACCCCCGCAAAGGCTCGGGGGCTACTGTCAGGGATGGTCATTAGGGGTCCTGTAACCAAGGGGATAATCACCTTCATCAAATGCAATCACATACGGACAAACCCCCACGAATCCAAAGGGGAAGTGCGGGATGCTGCAGGCCCATGGCGAGCTAACCGCCCAGCAGCAGCCCTCTTCAAGAAGGCCCACTCGTGCTCCCCATTTCCCCCCTCGCTTGAGGGTCCACGCCCCTCGAGTAGGTTTCCGCCTCGCTTGAGGGTCCCGGCTCCTCGAGCTAGTTCCCACCTCGCTCGAGGGTCCCAGCCCCTCGAGCTGGTTTCCGCCCCGCTCGAGGGTCCCGGTCCCTCAAGCGGGCTTCTGCCTCGCTCAAGGCCGTCCCTCGACCAGCAGCACCCCGCCCCACCTCCTCTCTGACGATGACATTTAATGGCAGATCCGCGACGGGACATCCCAGTCAAAAGCAAATCCTCCTCCACACCGCACAGCTGACGAAGCCTGAGCACCTGACATCACCACGGTGTAGCCACTCCAGGCCCTATGCAGGTACTACGCGGCACTATGAGGGTAGGTCGGTGTCAGTCCGCGCTACTGTGCTACCTGCTCCCGTCCTCCCCAGCGATGAGACTCTCGAACGGGCGTGGGGGCATCCTCAAAATGTGTACGGGCGGCATGCTGGCACGCGTGCTGACCGGTGCCGCTGTACGGGCAGCGTGCGCCGCGTCCCCTCTGCCAACTCCGACATCGTGCGGCCATCCCCGGCACTATGCAACCATCCCTGGTGCTGTATCGTCGTTCCCACCGCTGTGGAACAGACTGTGCGGCACTGTGCAGACAGGCCGGTGATGTTCCCCGATCCTGTGCTGCCAACTCCTGTCCCTCCTGTAGCGACTAGACCCTCGAGTCAGTAGAAGCGCCCCCTCGAAGTCACACTCGGACAAGCAACATGAGCCGCCATGCCGCCCGCGGAAGCCGTTGCTTGCCACCAACTCGCGCCAGCAACCAGAACGTGTGAGGACAAGACCTCCGGCGCCATGCCTGTTAGTACACGGTCACTATACCACTTCACTGTAAGCCGCCCTCCCTTGGTCTATAAAAGGGAGAAGCAGGCGCCCCTACGTGGGGAGATGCTCTCGCACCCTGAGCACTCACTCGCTCGCTCCACATCATACCATTCCCGATATTGGCACTAGCCTCAATCATCGTAGCTGGGACTTGGGGAAATTTCCTCCTCTCCCGTATTGCTTGTAGCCCCCCTCTACAGGCACCATCGGTGCAAATTAATACAGTGCGCAAGCACATCCTGCTGGACGTACGGCTGCGTGGCCGGAACCAGGATAAATCCTTGTCTCCCTTTAGCTTAGCACCGACCATCAAGAGACTGATCGCAGCGCTAATTACTAGTTGGTGATGGTGCTAATCCGGACACCGACAACTAAACTTTCATATAGCTCCACATAAAGCTTTCCACCATATACTTTGAGAGAGGAAAGGAGTAGAACAAGTAGACTTGAGAGACAAGATGAGATGAGAGTACATGAGCAAAGTGCAAGATGGTTATTTTTGATCTTGGTTAAGCATTTTTTCTCTTTATCTCATTCTTTATTTTTCAAAATTTCTGAGATTTGTTTAAAAGTTTGAGAGCTTGATCAACTATTTGTGGAAAGAGCTTGAATGATATCTACCCTCCATAAAGATAAAAGTTAGTACATTATGGAACTTTAATGAATATAAATCTAGAGAGCATTATGTTTTCTCATGTATGATCAAGTGTTGGGTTTGAGCATCGAAGGGCAACACTGATATCCATAGAAGGCTTACTCGAGGACGAGAAAGGTTTAAGCATGGGGGGATGTTGGCTGTCAATTTCCGTCAACCTAGCCACTTGTTTACCTTCTATGTTGTTATTGATTTGATATTCACACTAACAATCCTAACCCCCATTATATGTTATGTTCGCACTCGTGCATGGTTTTTGGAGTTTATTGTTTACACAGGAATCAAGGGCTTAAATGAGGACTTCCAGGTAAAGTTCATCAAGGAATTTACAAGGTGATCACGGACCCCGGGACGAGTCAAGATACAAGATGAACATGACTCCAAATGAACCAAGGACTAAAGCGTGAAGCCGAGAAGTGCTGAGAACCTAGACGGAAGATGCGGGAGTTCATACGCAAAGCACCCTTATCTAAACCGCGAGGAAAATGACGTCAAGGACCCACATGCAACTCGGCAAAAACTCAGGAAGTCGCGAGAAGCTTCACGAAGAAAACCGGGGGCGAACCGGGCCGAGGAGGCCCTGGGCCAGTCGGCCTAGGCCGGCCGGCCTGGCCCATCCCCTGGTCGGTTCACCGCCCCCTTTGACCTAGACGATGCTCGGGCTATTTATAGCCCCCGTGCGAAGTTTCAACTATCAAGCCATTCGTCATTCGCCGCCGAGGAGCAGAGGAGCTTGAGGGACACCACCCCCGAGAGGAGGGTTGTGTTAGTCATCTTGGGTTTGCCTAGCCGGCGTGGGAACCTTGCAAGGAAGGCCACGTCGGAGTTCCGGAGGCGTGAATCAAGATCAAGGTAGGATCCCGGTTGGATCTTATTCATGTATACATACTTTTGATGGAGTTTTAATGGATCCGATTCCTAGCGATCAAGTACCTTTATTTGCAATTCTTGTTCTTGCTTGGGTGTTTTCTTCCTCAATCTATTCTCGAGATAGATTGCATGGGATGTTCTTGTAGCCACGGTGGCTAGAGGTGCATACCCGATCTACCAAGCAGTTCAACGCACTCCTTGCGAGTGTGCTCTAAGATTCGACCGTGAAGAAAGAGGAACTTCGTGACAGGATGTTGACACCGAGTACGGCGGGGCGACTTAGGGGGTTTGACCGAAGGTCAAGGTTTAAAGATGCTTTCAATGAGATTCGTTTTACTCTCTCTTCTATCTTGCTCGGAATGACGACATAAACACGATCTAGATCCCTCTAGATCGGTACCTCAATGCTTTCTCTTGCTACCTCTTTTGATCTTAGTAGATTAGATGCATTCAAAACTTCTTAAAGATGTAAGTGTTTCTCAGTTATTGGATTGAGTCTTGCGTTACACACTGTTCCACAGATTCGATACCTTGGGTGATACTCGAGGGAAAAAGGTACTACATGATCCGTAAGCTTGCGGTGAACCTTGGCGCATTATTGAACCATCAACACCCAACCATGTGTACAAGCTCCATAAGGCGCTCTATGGGCTCAAGCAAGCTCCTAGAGCATGGTATGAATGCCTTAAGGATTTTGTTCTCAAGAACGGCTTTGAGATAGGCAAAGCCGATTCTACTCTCTTCATTCAAAGAATAGGAAAAGATATCTTTGTTTGTCAAATTTATGTTGATGACATTATCTTTGGGTCTGCTAATGACAAGTTTTGTGAAGAGTTTAGTAGGATTATGACCAAGAGGTTCGAGATGTCTATGATGGGTGAATTGAAGTTCTTCCTTGGGTTTCAAATCAAGCAATTGAAGGAAGGGACTTTCTTGTGTCAAACCAAGTATGTGAAGGATATGCTCAAGAGGTTTGACATGGCCGATTCAAAGCCCATCAAGACTCCCATGGCATTAAATGGACATCTTGATCTCAATGAAGAAGGGAAGTCGGTCGACCAAAAGGTATATCGCTCCATGATTGGCTCCCTCCTTTATCTTTGTGCATCTAGGCCCGATGTCATGCTTAGTGTGTGCATGTGTGCAAGATTTCAAGCTAATCCTAAGGAGTGTCATCTAATGGCTGTTAAGAGAATCTATAGATATTTGGTTCACACTCCTAACCTAGGCTTATGGTATCCCAAGGGCTCCACTTTTGATTTACTTGGCTATTCTGATTCGAACTATGCCGGTTGCAAAGTAGATCGAAAGAGCACAACGGGGACATGGCAATTTCTTGGTAGGTCTTTGGTGTCATGGAGTTCTAAGAAACAAAATTCGGTTGCTTTATCCACGGCCGAAGCAGAGTATGTTGCGGCCAGTGCTTGTTGTGCACAACTTTTGTGGATGAAGCAAAGGTTGAGTGATTACGGTTGTGTGTTTAGTAAGATTCCACTCTTGTGTGACAATGAGAGTGCCATCAAGCTAGCAAACAATCCGGTGCAACACTCTAGAAGAAAGCACATAGATATTCGACATCATTTCTTAAGAGATTATGAGGCTAAGGGAGATATTGCTCTACATCATGTAAGCATAGAGAGGCAACTTGCCGATATTTTCACTAAGCCTCTAGATGAGCAAAGGTTTTGTGCTTTGAGGAGTGAGCTAAATATCTTGGATTCTCGTAACTTGGCTTGACTTATTGCACATACTTGATTGTTTCCTAGATAGGGTGAAAACGTTGTTTTTTGGTTATTTTGTGTGAGTTTTTCAAAAGATTTAGATTTTAAGATCTTTGGATCTTTGCTTGATTAAAGGTGACTATGGTTATGCTTGTTGAATGTGGCTAGTCACTTTTAGTTAAGTGTTATTATATGTCCATTAGCTAGAAATATCTTTATCTATCTCCAAATCTCAAAGGAAAATCTCTTAGACAGTTTCTGGAAAATTCAATGACACCGGGTCATCCGGCACTATGCCGGGTCATCCGGCCCTCGGATCTCCCGATCACAATTTCTGAAATTTACTGTCTATGTCCCGAAATAACCCGGGTCATCTGGTGTAATGTCGGGTCACCCGGCGATTGCCCAGACCTATATAAATGCGTGGCCGCCCCCCTTCAACCCTAGTTCCTCTCTTCTTCTCCTCTCAACCGGCCACCGCACTCCCTCTACCCCATAGGGCGATTTGAAGATTTCCCGATCGATTCATGGTGTTCTAGGGCTTCAAGGATTCATCTAAGCCCCTAGAAAAACATCCTCCATCGGGTTACCCGACGTTTGCGCGGGAAATCGGTAAAGGTATCGTTTCAAATCCATTCAAAATCCTTTTTTCCGATCTCTCAATGTCAGATGTTCTAGATGATTTCCTTTGGTAGAATGCTTCATACTAGTCCCTAGAACATCTCTAGATGATCTCATAACTTTTGGTTGGTTCAATCTCGAGTTCCATGGATTCTTGTCCCGGTCCCGACCCTGTCGGGTCATCCGGCATCATGCTGGATCATCTGGTAGGGGCTGGACGTTTCCAAAGATTCTTCTTTCAAGCATCCTTTCTAATCCATCACTCATATCTCTTGTTTAGATGCCTCGACAGAAGACTATGGCTCACAGGAACTTGGGGGTAGGATCTCAAGGTGGAGAACCCCCCTCCGATGATGAAGGAAACGTGGATCGTGGCAAAAGGACTCAACCACAAGCCGTTCCCGAGCGTGCTCATGGTCATGGACGTATCCATCGGCAGTACTCACGTGCTCTTGGTACTCGTGGCCCTAGGAGAGGGGCTCTTGGTGATGTTGTGGGCATTGAAGCTAATGACAACATTGATCTCTCCCCACTAGCCCATGTGGTACTTTCTTTGACTCGTCCAGTTCGCTCTCCTCATGATCCACCCATGGTTAACTATATGAAGAAGGGCACATCTATGACTGAACTTAGATTTGAGGATCACTTTAGTCAACCTAGAGCATTCTTTGGAGATCCTAGATTTTGGTCACCTCATCATGCAGATTGGTAGGAATCAACCATTTTTAACAAGAAGAAACCTTCAACTCCCATGAAATGGATTGATTGGAATTATTTGAAGAATCGTGCTCCATTGCTTGATGTGGTTGATCCGGTAGTCACTAGATGTGAGGAGATGGGTTTGACCGAGATCATGGCTTTTCAATGTGATTGGAATGAGGAGGTGGTAGCTCAGTTTTATGCTACTTTATCAGTTGATACCACCACTTCTACTTTTACTTGGTCTCTCCAGGGTAGGAGATTGTCTATTTTCTTGGATGCATTTGCCTAGTTATTTGGTCTTCGCCATGAGCTGAGGGAAAGGGGCACTGCTTTGGTGGTAAATGAGGGCTATGAGGACCTACATGTTGGAGATGAACTCTCAGATCACCGTTTAGCTTTCATGTATGATAGAGCTTATGGCGATATTCAGATTGGGAAGGTTTCAGGCCTCTCACCTTACTACAAGTTGCTTCATCATCTTTTCAAATAGACCCTCACTCCTGGAGGTGGAGACTCATACAATATCTCCCACAGGGCAAAGAACTTGCTATATCAGATGGTACCCGGTTTGCCCAAGTTTTCTATAGCTATGTTTATTTGGGATGAGATTACACTAGTTTCTCAGGAGGCTATCAGTGGTTGTCACTATGCACCTTATATATTTCATATGATCAAGCATGTGACCGGTATTCATATTAGGCCTGACAAGAGTCATGGTCCATTTCACACCTCTAAGGAAAGGTGGAGCAGCTTTTGAAGATCCGTAGCCACCGCACCCCCCATGAGCCTAAGGGACCCTTTCTAGGCATGTATCTTCCTAGGAGCATGGGTGGTGGAAATTTTCAGGGATCACAAGGACCATCTTCTTCACATGCACCGCCTCCATCTATGGGTCCATCCTCCTCTCAAGGTCCATCCTCCTCTCATGGACCATCTTCCTCTCATGGCCCTATTCACATTGGGTGTCGTAGCAAGAAAAGCAAGCTTGAGCTCATGGCACAAGGACTATTCGCATGCTTCAAGTCTTGCAAGTGCAATGAAGATGAACTTCAAGCTACAAGAAAGTGGATGGCCGAGGAAGTTCACCGGAGTGAGGCGAGGGATAAGAAAATGATGGCACATATGCAAGTGCCTCACTCACGCGTTCGTCCTGCTAGGGAGTGGCCCAATTTTGCTCCTATTTAAAATCCATGGGACCACCAAGGCACTTGGGCAATGGGTGGAGATGATGAGGAAGAAAACCTTCATGGCCAAGAGCAAGGCGAAGATGGTGATGGTGATGATGGTGAGGGTGACGACGATGACGACGACGATGATGATGCTTAGCTCTCCTTTTTGGTGCTTGTTGCCAAAGGGGGAGTGAATTTGGTTGTTTGGTACTTGGAGACCCCTCATATCTTTTTATCTATCGTATGTATCTTTGCTAGTTAATGGACATGTAATGAACTATGTGATGGTGTGTGCCAAGTGAGAACTTTTATTTGTGTAAGACTTAATTCGTGTCTTTATGTCAGTGCGATGTTTAACCTTATTTATTCATGTGGATGTTATGTTGGATGATGAATTGTTATTTCTCGCTTTGTTGTTGTGATATATCTTGTCATATGCATCACAGATTATTTGTATCACACTTTTGCTCCATGATGTTGTATGCAAAGATTTAGGAGGAGTTCTTGCCAAATGTGGCATAGGCATATGAGGCCTCTCTTGTTGATAAATGCTCACATTTAGGGGGAGCTTCTCACTATTTCGTTGGATACACTCATCTCTTTTATTAAACCAAATTGTGTTGTCATCAATCACCAAAAAGGGGAGATTGAAAGTGCATCTAGGACCCCTATTTATTTTGGTGATAAATGACAATCACAATTTGGAGGATTTAATCATTTAGTTGACATGTGTGCAGGATTAAATATGAAAGAACACATTTTGGGTAAAAAGGAGACCCTCCAATAAAGATATGAGGTGTTAACCGCTTAATGGAGGCTTAAAATTCGTTTTCTAATTTTGAATTTGAGTATAGGAAACACCATACTATAAAGGGGGATGCGAATGGTCGAGTTGAAGTTTGCTACATGTGTTTTTCTTGAGATACTAACATTCACTCGAGAGACAAAATTCACTCACGAACACAGCTTGCAAAAGTCTCCAGTTTTTCGGATGATCCGACGCTTTACCGGATGATCCGGTGGGCGGGTCATCTGTGACAACCCCATCTGAGATAAGTCCATACTATCACTTAGATCGATCCACTTTGGTCATTAAGCGATAATAAAGAATCATCCCGTTGAGTGTTGCCGGGTCATAGCTCGGTAAATCTCTTGTAAACCACACAGAGGATCAAAATGTATACATTAAAACCCCCACGAAGGAGAGTCCAGAGTACCTTACAAATTGATCCAAATTCCCCGTAGGGTTAATTATTACAAACATTGTCCTTGCATCAAAGGTAAATGGTTCAGAGTTTTGAAACAGCAGAAATTGTACTAATCGATAACTTGGCATCATGGGAGGCCACCCATAACGCCATTACTCTTCATCATCCACCAATTCCAGCTCCCAGCCGGGTGGGATTTCACCAGACCAAACATTATCACCTGAAAACAACATATATAGCAAGGCTGAGTATACTAATACTCAGCAAGGCTTACCCATCTTAAAATAAAAGACTCATCCTTCTAATCATGCTTGGCTTTTGGCTATTGGGTTTGTTTTGCCAAAAAGCGACTAAGGAGTTAATTCTTACTTTTAATATTTTAGCTCAAGTTCTAGTAGATCAATTATTACTAGATAAGCAACTAATTCAAGCATACTTGTGCAAACAATTAATCAAACATCAAGTTTATCAACATTTCATCATGGAGGGATTATCATGATTAGAGGGTTAAGCTATTCCCAGATAACGCTGAGAGGCCGACGATCGATCAATTAATAACCTTGCAAGGTGAACCTAAACATACGGGAGAAAACTCTCACAAAGAGTGATTTCAACCAAACGGTTCCCGTCATTCTTCGGATTGGGAACTGGTGCCACAGTCCTAGGTATGTAGCTAGCTGGCATGCCTCACACTAGCATCCAGCGTCACCATGCACCACAGTTTGCAAGACTGGGGCAGCAGCCCAAGAGTAGTAGCCTAAAGTTCCCGCACCGCGTCATTCAGGTACTAGGTTTACCGTACCCATGTCCGACAAATGTTTAGTACTTTCAAACGCTTAATCTCTTAACCACTGGATCAGAGCCCAAAATCCCATGCTCTTACCATGTGAGCAATTCAATTTAACAATCTTATGATTCCAACATAAGAACCTATTCTCGCGAGCAAAGTACATCACTCGACTTGTACCGGGTCCTTAGTGCATAGCAACTATCGACCTAGCATACTAGTAAAAGATCATATGTACATATGGATCATGCATCTAGGGTTTCCATTCAACTCCTGAACGTAAATGCACATACATAAACAGGCATAAATTCAGAAATTTTAGAAAGGAAACACATAGGTATATGTTAAACCGGGGCTTGCCTTCGGCAGCTCCAGCAGTCAGACAGTCTTCCGGACTTTGGTCCGGGTCTTGATCAACAGTCACGGAGTGCACGTCTCCTCCTGCTCCCTCGTCCATGTCAGCCGACATGAGTGTGTAGCTACCGTCAGGGACTTCTATACAGGGAAATGCACATGCAGGAGTTAATTAGTGATGAGGGTGTACACAGCATGTATTAAGTCTAGGGTGTCATGTTGAGCACATTCACCTAGACAAGAATATATCCAGCATACTCTTCCTTAAGATTAACTATTCAACCCTTTATTGAATTATTCTTTTGATAGTGATTGTGTGCATATTTATTCAAATAAAATAGAATTATCACACAAGCATCCAAGTTAGGGTTCAGGGGTTCATTAAGGACATTTTCCAAAGGTTATTACACACTTATATTTATAAAGAGGAGATTTCTTTATTTCTCTTTTTAATTTACTTAGTTCCTTCCAAAATTTATTCTGGTTAAATCATGCAACATCTTGCAGCGAGACTTTTTGTGTGAGCACACAGTCCTACCATAGAGCTACTGGTAAAATTTCATGGCAATCAAAGCTATATACTGAGCATGAAAAATACGACAAATTATTCATAGCAAAAGCAAGAATATTAAATACAGAGAAAACTACTCATGCACTGGTGCTCAATTTTTACACAGATCTACTATAAACTAAAACTAGATTACACACCAAAAATTAGCTCCAGAACCTATTCTAATCATGCTACACAAAAATATCCATTTTCAGCCTATTTATTCACAAAGTATTTATTCAGAAAAATATATAACTCAAATTTAGCCCAACTTTCTACCATAACCTAAACACGACATACACATCATCTATGCCAAAGATAAGCATCACTGGAGCAAAGGAAACTGAGCTATAGATTTAACTTCATAAACAAGCATCATTCAAAAACAGATAGGTAGACTGCTCCTAAAACCAGGATAAATTTACTAGCCACACGTCTTAGTCTAACAAGGTGATATCCAAGAGATGAACCACAGAAAACATATATATAAAGCTGCACAAAATAAATACAAAGATCTAGCCATAAAGCAAAATAAATCATAACTATTTATCCACTTAGTAACTTTCTGCAAAAACTTAGGTGTACCCTACACTAGTACTGACTACAAACATATCCAAAGATCAAGCCTAGCACATGTGTACAACTCAAGTTATGAACAACCCTATACAAACTGGGCTTGAATTTTTATTCAAAAACTATGCATGAAAAGTATATACAGGTTTTGTAAAAGATACAGGTCTCTTCATAAGGAAACCAACAAAATTGGTTTTGCATTTTTAGGATTTTTCTGTGGTTTTCTACGATTTTTACAGTTCTCAGGACTTAAGAGCAAAAGATGAAGAATCTTCTTTCACTGTGAACCCTGGAAAGATTTGTATCCTTACGGATAGGTCCCTGCATTTAGCGCATCGAACCCTACCAGAAACTTTCCCTCACACATGTGCCCTCGGCGGCAGGGAAGAGTTCGTAGGCGGCGAACTACGGCCGGGGCAGGCAAACAAATGGCGGGGATGTTTGATTGGGCTCACCAGGAGTCGATTGGTGGCGGTGGTGTGGCCGGGGATGACTCCGGCGAGCGGCGGCGGCGAGGCAGTGGCGGCGCGACCGCCTCTGCTCGGATTCCGGCGAGGTGAGGGTCTAAGCTGATGAATGTGTGTGTGGGGAAGCTCACTGGGATTCTGGAGGAGAGCTTCGAGTGCTCAGACGACTGCGGGGACTAGTGCAGAGGCGAGCTCATCACGGCGGCGGCAATGGCGTCGGCGGAGAGCTCTGGCCCACGAAGAGGAGGAGCGGGGGCTCTATATAGGCGGTTGTGGCGTGGAGAGGAGGTCATGATGTGAACACAGTGCAGCACAGGAACCACACCATTGCCGGGAAAGTGGTGGCGACGTGCGCGGGCGCGGCCGGCCAATGGCGGCCTCGGCGTGCGCGCTCCGGCGGGTGACGGCGCGGCGCGTGACACCGGCCATCCCGTCCAATGCACTGCAACGACATCTAGGGACCGGCGGATCCCCGTGTGCCTCAGCGTTTGTGCCGGGTCACTCGGCGGCGCGCCGACGTCGCGTGCGCGTGCGCGACGGCGTCGTGCGGCAGCGTTCCGGCGCCAAATCATTTCAGAGTTCGTCTGTTTGACCAGCCCAAACTCGATTTTTCACTATAGAAGTGATCCAAGCTCCAATTGACAAAGTTGTAGATCAGCTATCACTCTACAACTTTTACAAAGACCGTTAGGTGTTTTGCTTCGAGGATCGAGCATAAACAGCAGGCAAAGATTGGGTTTTTCTCGGCGCTAGTGAACAGGAGCTTCAAGAGTTGACTGAGGTTTTTCACATGCTTCCACTTCGAATCCCCAATGCCACTCCACAGCAAAGTTGTAGGCCTCGAAAAACTGTACAACTTTGGTAATGGCTGATTTTGAAGTGTTTTGGTGAAATTTGGAGAACGTGCCAAAAGTTCTAGATAGGGTTCATGTCTTAAGGATTTTGACTAGGGTTTTGACCTCTAAGGTGATTAGGGTCTTAAGCACTAATGATCATAAGGTGATTAAGGTTGTAATTAGCACCTAGTGACACTTGGTTAAAAACACGAGGTGTTACAACTATCTTCTATTCTAATATGGACGGTCCAAGGACACCAAGCTCAGCTATGGTAGGGGAGTGTCACACCTGTTTTTCCAAAGAAAACCAAGTGCAAACCTATATGCATGCCAGGATCAAGTTTCATGCATATAGTGACAAATAAGTGAATACAGAAACAGTATCACGTAAGAAAAAGGAAGATTATCAGAGTATTATGCTATATCCTGGAAACGAAGACACCATACTCCACAAGCAGTCGACTGGGGGTTGCGTACGCCTAGCACCAGCAACATCTTCAGCAAACTCCAAAGCAGCTTCCTCTTTCTGAGCAACGTATATAGCAAGGGTGAGCACATGCCGTACTCAGCAAGTGTGGGGAAAGTATGAATGCAAAGGCTTAACAAGGAAAGGCTGACAGGTTGATTGCATTAAGCAATTTTAGTTGGTCAAATTTTATTAGCACCTGATTACTAATAAAGTATAAGTTTATACCAACCCACATTAAGCATAAAGATAAGAGATACGCCATAAGAATATGGCTAACATAACCAAAGAGCACGATTTAAGTCCATCTTCAAGTTCAATTATCATGTGAGGGTCCAGGCCGCTCTTGACCGTGAGCACGGCTAATCGATTAGTTTTACACTCTGCAGAGGTTGTACACTTTCACCACAAGCAGCGTAAAAGCTCCGAAGAACTTTGAACCCAACCATGCGATGCCGACCAAGCACCATACCACACTACCGAGGTGTGGTTGCATAGGGACGCTACGAGGCCTTTACAAAGGTTCTCCAACAAGTAGTGACCCACAAGGTCCGGATCAGTTAGCAAGGTATAAAGTCCCCTAGCAGGTCAATACCCCACCATAGAATAAAGAACTCACCCAACCCCCTGCTAGAGCGAGTCCATACCCCGCAGTACCGCCGATCCCTTGTCCTTATCAGGTAAGATCACCCCAAGCTAAAGTTCCTAATTAATTGGCCAAGACCAGTGCCCGTTTAGTTCTTGTGGTTGTACTGTTTTCCTGGGTGGTTCTCCATGTTCCGATTAACATAGCAAAGGTGGTCTTATAATTAAAATTAACATAAAGGAACATAGAGCATAAAAGGTAGCCATGTTGATTAACACCATCCCAGTTAAGCATTCTAAGCAATAACTACCATCAGTATTAATTAAAACCAGGTTCAAGATAATGGTCAAAAGAGGCTAGTCATCCTTAATAGGAACCCATCAAAATTAATGCAAAGCAATGCAATGAGTGATTACATAGTTATTGGGACAAGGAACCACACACTTGCCTTTAACCAAAGTAGTGATGTTGCTCAGAATCTTCACCTTCACACTCTTCCAAAGCTTCTCGAACCACGTTCCTTCTACTCGCATCAATCATTGGCACAAGCACACATAGCAAACAAACAAACACACTAAGAACAATGCACCAATCAAATCAAAGCTTTAAAAGAGCGCACTAAGAGATAGACTCGATTCTGTGGTTACGCAAGCGCAAGAAACGCTGAAAACAGAACTAAGCTCGAAACTATCGTGAGATCATTATCAAACAACAAGAGACTACGCTTGGCATATTTTAATTAAGAAATCATGTGAAAGAATATTTCAGAGAAATACTCTATGTTACCATTAAACAAGTTACATTTAATTAAAGAAATCACGATAAACCTAATCATATTTTATTTATAACATTCGAGTAGAAGTTATGTCAAATTAACAATTACTTTAGAAAGATAAAGCAAGTATAAGATATCTAGACGAGTAACTTTATGTCACGTGTTCAACTAAACATATTTAATATTGAAAAGGCATTTATGATGTCATTAGGCATATTGACTTTATTATGAAAACCGATGTTTAACTCTAACATCTTTTATTTAGAAAAACTAGTTATGAATAGGGATTAACCAATTACATCATGATTAAAGAAAACCGGATTAGAACCTAATCACTTTTTATTTATAAAAGCAATGGAATAAGAATTAGTCAAGATTAACATGTAGTTTTAGTGTTAAAACAAGTAACAGGTGATACACATGCTAACGTACAAGTTAAGGTGAAACGAACGAGAACGGTAGAAGCGAACTATAACGCACACACAAACCTTAGGCTAGGGTTTAGGAGAACTAGTCTACAAAGAGAACTCGGATGAACAACAGACACACTAACCAAGGGTGATCTGATCTAACAGGAGAAACAGATAAAAGGGTAAACTCTAAAGAAAGGTAGCTACGATAGATTAGGTACAAGAACACAGCTGATTCATAAAGAGACAACCTAACTGAGGTAGGATAGACATGAACTAGATATTGATGAACGAGATTCTAAGAGAAACATGAAATAATCATGGTAGGATTACTTGATAAATAAATGCAAAACAGAAACTCTAAGATATCTACTCGGATCACCAAAGCACACAAACCGTGCTTAGAAGGGCAAAGCTCAGCTAGATGTAGGAAACAACTTGATCTGAACTAGAACTAGATTTAGAAAGATCTAAAGCTTACACAAGGCTAGATACACAAAAGAGAACGTCTAACGAATTATTTGCATCTCTGATAGAACAAGATTATGGGCTAGGTTCATTTTAATTAATAACAAAACAAATGTAAAGGATATTTTAGAAATAAAATACCCTATGTTGGCATTAGCTCAGATTAAACTTTATTTGAAGAAACTGGTGTAAAGAACCTAGTCAAATTTTATTCATAATTGTTCATGTATCAATTATGCCAATTAAACATTACTTTAGAAATATTAGAACAACTAGTCGAATTAAAACATGTGACGTGTTTAGCTAAACAAACTTTATTAGAAAGCACATGCATGTTGACATTAGTCCAGTTAACATTTATTATAAGAGACGGTGTAAAAGCCTAATCAACTTTTAATTAGAAAAGATTAATTAACTATTAAACAAATTAATGTTTGTTTAACAAAAACCGAGATAAAGATCTAATTAGCTTTTATTCAGAAAAGCATGTGAAACAAACATTACTTAAATTAACTTTGTTTAAGAAAAACGGTGTATAGCTCTACATTGCTTTTATTTAGAAAAGGCATGTTTAATAGGTATTAACAAAATTAATATTAAATTAATTTTCAGAAAACAAGCATGGTGAAAACATCACTACTAACGTGTACTTTGCATTATTATGATCCTAACGCAACTTGAACAGATTAAAACGGAGCTAGAACAAAAGATCTATGCATAAAACAAGATTGGAGGACCTAGTTGCGATTATCTATAGATCTCAGGGGTTAGCAGAGAAGATTCCCGAGACACATTGAATAGTGCCCGCGAAAAGATTAAAGATCGGGGTTAGATCTGTAAAAGGGCTTAGATTGGATCTGTTTGAGAGAACCTAATAGATCTAGGGTTTAATTTGAAAAGGATGCAAGGGACATAAACTGAATCAAAAGATTACATGATCTTCTAGGGGCCTACTTGCAAAACCGCAGGGGCTTTCTTCAACCTCTGGAAGGGGCGGACGGGATCTAGGGAATCCAAAAGAACCAGGGGGGTTTCTGCAAGAGGAGCAAGACACATAAACAAATCTATCTATTACAAGTTTTTCCAGGGACCTAAGTGCAAGATTGGCATCTCCTTCTTCCTCCTCTGGACTGCCACGGACGGCGGACAGGGGGACTCCGGCCTACGGCGGCGCCGGCGACCTAGGGCACGAGGGTCTCGGGCGAGTTGGGGAATAGAGGGAGGAGGCCGAGGGGATTACGTGGGTTCGCTCACCTAGAACAGAGACGAGCTGCAGATGGCCGGCGACGGAGGGACACGGCGGCCGGCTCTGGTCCAAGCCGCGGTGGTGCACCGGTGGCTCCCTGGCGTTGAGAAGCGGCCCAGGGTGTGCGACTCGACCTCGCGAAGCTCCTGATGGCAGCGTCTTCCTCCGGCGGGGCCTCATGCCGACGAATCGAAGACGGGCCGGCGGCGAGCTCGGCTCCAAGGCGTCGGCGGCGTGGATGCGCGAGGCGGCGAGATGCAGGAGCAGGCGCGGGCGGCCAGGCGAGCTAGGGCACGCGGACGGCCGGGGCCTCGCCCTTTATAGGCTCGGACGCCGTGGCACGCACGCCAAGGCAGGAGGCCTGGCGGCGCCGGTCGGGACTCCCGTGTCCAGCCTGGGCACGGCGAGGGATGGGGGATGACAGGGGTGGCCCACCTGTCAGCGACCGCGAGTGGAGGGAGGTGGAGTGGGCCGCGGCTGGGCCGGAATTGGAGCTGGGCTGCGCCGAGAAAAGATAAGAGGGGGCGAGAGCGAACTTCGGAGAACTTGGGCCGAAAGCGGCTGTGGGCCGAAACATGGAAAGGAAAAAGGAAATTCCTTTTCATTTTCAGAAAACATTTTTCGTGAAAAAGAATAATCTAGAAATTGCTAGATAATTCAATAAAGCCACGAAAAATACTTTGAAAATCCCAAAAATTCCAGGAAAATTCCCAGAGCTAGATTGAGACACGAACAACCCAAATAAAGTATTTGGTGCTCAAGAAAAAGATTTTAGAGCCTTCTAATAAATAGAATAAGCTCAGAAAAAATGAGAATAAATTCCAGAAAAATCCGGAAAATTCTCGGAAGGATTTGGACAGCACCTAAACACATTTTTGAAACCTTTAGCACTCAAGAAGCACTGAGATGCATCGGCATGAATGCAACACACATACATTTATTTAATTCAGAAAATCAAACAAGGCTTTTTCCTATACTATATTTCCTGTAAAGAAAATAAATGTTGGAAAATTTTTAAAATTATGAGAAAATTGTTGTTTTATTATTCTCTCTATTCACATCCTGAAATTGGAAATTTCAGGGTGTGACAGGGAGAAGGTGAAGGGCTTCCTAAATGTATCGATCAAGGTCGTATCGTCTCACGGTATATGGAACTCACTACGGGCCGCCAACCCACCCTAGCTATTTAAGGCTAGGCATATGGTCTGGCAACGGGGCCCAACTCGGTACACAGGCGCGGAGGGTTTCAAAGGGTCTAATAGGCTGTCACCACTGCAGCCTACCTCTATTGTTACGCAAATGCACTTGGTCCTCGTAGGATAACCAGAGTCCAGACACCATGTCTGCACTCCTAATAACTACTATAGCACGATGACGTCTGCCCGGCCCACCTACAACACTATAGCAATCCGTATAAATACGGAACCACGAACGTAAAGCAAGTGTGGACTGGATCGTACCTTATCAGATCAGGATATGTTAGGAAGAACAACTACTGACATAATTATGAGCCTCAACTAGATCAAAAGAGTGATCCACAGACAAACAGTTAAATGCACTTGCGTATGTATTCAACTAGATCAAAGGGTTGTGTTCATGAAGAACACAAGCCTCTAGTTCAAGAACACATGAAGAACACAAGAACACATCAATCATGCACGAACACACTTTAGTCTAAATGAGATATGTCGAAATACTTACCTTGGTCTAAATGAAGAAGAAAGAAGAACACCTTCATCTCACCTTCACTTCCCTCTCTACCTAGCACTCACACACACACACACCCTACATGAGGAATGAGAGGAGAGGAGAGCTTGGATGTGCTCCAAAAGGGAGCCCCTCCCCTCCTATTTATAGAGGAGGGGGTGGCTTGCTAAGAGGCCAAATCCTCTCCAAGATGAGCAGCTTGCTTTGGGCGCCACCAATAGGAGAGCGACACGTGGCGAGGAATGTTGCAATGCACTCTTCTGTAGCTTCTAGGGGAAGGAGCCAAACCGACCTTCTACCGGCCAATCAACGGGCGCCATGTCACCAATCCACCTCGGAACATTGCAAGGGATCAACCAGGAAGCACCACGTGGAAGCAGATGACGAACTGAGGCAAAAAGGGTTCGGCTGAACCTAGGTTCGGCCGACCCTGGCCCACCTCCTCTTGGCTCGTGCTTTCTCTGGGTGACTGTTATGTGGGCCCTTATGACGGTTCTGGGTGCATCGGAGTTTTGAGGTGGTTTGGGTCCCTGGTGGGCCCTTGGATCCTTGTGCTGCACACGTAGCGGTGTCTGATTCGTCGGGAGTTGCTTCACATGGATTGATGAGGTGTCATGGACACATGGCATCCAATGTGGCACACGTCGCCACGTGGTCTGGTGTGGGTCCCACCGAACTCACAAGATATCAGGAGTATGATCTTGTCTTGTTCATATCTTTCCCATCCGGACTCCGAAGTAGACAAATGATATATCCATTTCGACCGTCTCGATGAGCCAGTCGCAATGGTGCAGTCCAATTTGGCATTCGAGGTTGTTTATTATGACATCCTTTAATAGCCATTGGACTACTTGCTCTCAACTGTACCATTTGGCACGTATTTCGGTGCATCCTGCAACAAAAGCTAGAAACACCAACACTTGTGGAAACTATCAGTATCAAGCCCTATTCTAGTGTTAATGATCCTTTTACATTTATTTTATGCAGGTATTGACAGTGTAAAAGTAGCACTTAACAGCCATCAACAACACCCCCACACTTGACCTTTGCTCGTCCCGAGTAATGGGAGTCAGATCAAGGTGAGACATGATATCCAAAGGTATGAAGCGAGCATAAGAGATATTCCAAACCATACCTTGTACCTGTGAACTCTGTAAAGTGTCTATCATGCTATCTTGGGTAGTTGAGGAATGGAACTGTCATGATTCAAATCACTCCAGCTCATCATGTTAGGTAACTTGGGGTTTTGCACTAAATTTTCAAAAATAAATCTTGCTTAGCTCCTCATTTGATTCTCTCAGATCGCTCAATGTGTATATGTCCTCACCAAGGCATTAGATTGCCTTTCTTCATCCTACTTCTAATGATGGCTATATGTGGAGCTCAGGGTAGGATAAAGGATAAAGCATACTTGTATCATATATATTGCAAAGTCAAAGACTGGATCCAGAGAGAAAATCAAATCACACAATCAGATCAAGATGTGCACGTGTATGAATATGGTGAGTATGGTAAGGTGGATACTAGGCCCAGAATGGGTGCTAGATATTACCATACATATATGAGGAAACATGTTGATTGATGGTAAGGTGGACACTAGCCCCGGAATGGATACTAGTTATTACCATCTAAATTATGGAACTCCTTTTTGCATGATTCTCCCTCTTGTATAAAAATCTTTTGAGAACATGGCTATCTCTCTCTTTTTTTTCTTTGTGGACCTTCATGTGTCCAACTCTTTTTTTCTCTTTTTCTCTTTTTTTTCAATACCTGGACCTTCATGTGTCCATATTTTTTTCGATAGCCATGTCTCTTTTGTAACAAAAACTAGAAGGAAGAGATCAACACATATGGAGCTTTATTTTGTGGAATGGATGAATGATACAATGCTAACTTCCAGCATAGAAGCATAGCAAGGGGAAAAATGGGTGTGCACATGAATCTTGATCATAAAAGTAGAGAAAAGAATTCTCGCAAGGGTCGCAGAGTTTGACAAAGCTCAATGCAATAACAAACAGCATGTGAGTATAAGGTTTTCAACTAAACATCATATGGCTTTGGTAGGACTTTGGCATATCAAAGAGGAGCTTTGCAAAGGATTTTTGAGTTTTCAAATAAAAATTCCCAAACACTCAAACATAAAGAGCGAAGATCATGTCATCAAACCATATCACAAATGCCAACTACTTAGATAAGCATGAGTTCCCTAATGATATTTGTTCACAAGCATCAAGATGATAAGTAAGGAATAAAACATATGCAGGCCAACCACAGGAATCATGTAGAGCAAGCATAGCACAAACCTCTGAGTTTGATATAAAAGATATGAATTGAAATTCAATCAAACTCATGGATGACGGAGAGTGAGATAGAGGGTGCACATACCATCGCTTCTGAAGGATAAGAGACCAAGGAAGACCAGTGGTAATTCGGCTGACCAAAAGGCAGCCGGCTCACTCCAGTTTACCTTGCTCATGTCATGAAGGCGTAGTCGATGTTGTGCAGGCCTGTGTGGGAGTTCTCTAATAGAAATGTCGATGATGAGCTCGAGAGAACTCCCCCACACTGGTGGCTGAATCTGGTGTTGTTCTTCAGATAACAAATGAAAACAAAAGATGGACTCTACTCTGTTCGAGAACCATAGAGCCTTTATTCAAATTCAAATATTTTTGTTGTTTTTGTCTTTTTATTATTATTGCCACTATGTCATTTGCTCGAACAAGGTTAGATCAAGATTACACTTCATACACAAAGGGGAATATACTTACCTTGGACCTTTGAGAGGTCATACGTACCACCTTTGCATGTTGTGCAACATGAATCTGACACCTCAACTTACCTTCCCATTTGAATTTAGCTCAAAACCTTACCCATTCGAATTTGACAATTTTCTGCAGGGGTTAGTCAGCATATATGCAACCAAGATCTATGAGGATATAACACTAAGGTTCATCAATCAAAACTTGACACCATGTCTTGTTTTGACTGAAGAAGACAGTTTTAGCCTAAGCACCATGCTTAATTTAAAATAGCCTATGAATGTTTGACGTGTTCATTCATTCAAACCAGAGCATATGAACAAAGATAAAGGAAGCATGCATGCATGATCAAGCTATTTTTAGGAGGGCATAAGCATGAACATATGACGGTGAACCTCGGGCAACCTCCCGGAAGGGCTTTGTTTAATGTCAAAAGCAGGACTTACCTAGCTAGTGGGCAAGATGCAAGAGCTAACATCATCTTCACAGCAGGATAAGATTTGGTAGAGGAGGAACTTTACTAGGATGCTCACATACCTCCCCCACACTCGAAGTTTGCATTGCTAGGCAACAAAACTCAAGTGTGTGGAGATCAAGCTTCCTTTTGTAAATGTTCCCTCACCAAAGCTTACCTTAGGTGTTGCATCTGATGTAACTCACATGTTCATAGGCATCACTTGTCCATCTTTCTTTTCAATCTCCACCTGAAAGGTTAGTGACCAAAAATACCTGAAGGACAAATTATCCTAAAAACATGTTCTTGCTTTTATTTGAAGAAGGGAAATAAAACCTATGCTAGTCCAGGCTATCTCCTGGTAGTATTTTTTATTACGGTCATAAGCTTGACCATGGGAGATTTCGCTTGCAGCCACATTGGTGGTGTCCTTCCCATCTCACCACCAATCATCAATGAATCAGTGAAGCTCTAGCTGCAAGGTTAGTGCCATATATACGAACACGAGTTCAAAAGATGACAAAGCTAAAAGCAGACATGACCATTCCAGGGAGGCTGAGACAGCTCCTGGGGTGATCACAGGACTCGAGAAGCTATAGCACTAGGGTGGACCTCAGAGATGGAAGGTTGAGCACTGAGGCTAGTGCTCTCACTAACGATCTCCGACTGAACTCAGCTCAGAAAAACACACAACCTCCAAAAGAGGATAGAGTAGAAACTGAAACGGCCGGTGTACGTTCAGGAGCTAGAGTTCGGGTGAAGGGTGAGGTTTAGCTCATCCTTCCCTTAGGTAGAGGGACCGATGTTCTCATCAAAATGATGAAACATCCCGAGGTCTAGCCTAAGCTTCCAATGGGGGGTTATGGATAGGCTGGAAAGATCAGCTCCCATTGGGCGTCGATCAAGTCAAGCATAAGATAAGAAGTAACGCTTCGCTTGACTGATCGGCATTGATCGATGAGCTTAGCACACTAGATTCAATCGGTAAGTGATCATGCTCCTTCGGTCAAATTAATGAATCCTCATGGATTATAAAGCAGAGACCGATGCCTCAGTCCATATGTAACCTTGGTGCTAGGCACCTCAGCTCAAATCGAGACGTAGGAACATGATAAGCCTATCGTACTCTCCTTAGGAGATCTTAACTATGATCAGACAAGTCACCCTAGCCGAGAATGATTCGTCTTTTCCTAATTACTCTCTCCATCCTCCCACGAGACAAAGCCTTGGGGAGAAGTTCTAAGAAGAGGTACGAGAGGGGAACCCAAGGGTAGACTCTGCGCTAAGCAATCTTTCCCTTAGATTCCTGCTATTCAGGAATGATATCTTCAGCCGGAGCTTAAAGCCTCAGCTCGGCTGATGATGAGTCTAGGTGGCTCAACATTTCTTCTGACGGGCACCTCATCGACCGGGATGCTAGGGGAGCTGAAATCCCGGAGGTTTTCCACGATCTGTTTTCCCTCAACAGCGTCCAAGTGCACAAAGGAGCCTCCAGAGAGAGCATTAAGCTGCATGGCATTGTCCTTTCGTAACCCATACCAGAAGCGTTGAAGCAGCATCCAATCGGGAACGTGGAGGACTGAGCAATCTTCCATCGAGGAGGCGAAATGATTGCATGCCATTTCTAGCGATTCCTCCTCAACTTGCTTGAGACTGAGAATCCTTATCCTCAACGAGATGACACGTTGTATCGGGAAGAATCGGGAGCAGGAAGCTACTCTCAAATTTTCCCAAGTGAGGTAGTCTCTACCAAAACAACGGTGTCAATCCCGTGCTTTCCCAGAGAGGGATAGCGGGAAAAATTCCCTTTTCCAAGCATCCGGTGATTCTCTGATTTTATACGAAGTTTCAACCAGACACTCGTAGTCTCTCACATGATCGAAGGGGTTCTCATGAATTGACCCCGAGAAGGAAAGATCCTGAATTAGCTTCATGAGAGAGGGGCGAATCCGATAGCCAGATGAAAGAATGGGTTCTAACAAGGATGGCTCTGAGGGTTGACTCCTCGAAGGTGGAAGGTGTTTACAATGATAACCTTCGAAGGATAACGGGGGTAGAGGCAGAAGAAAATGAAAAAAGATAAATACGACGACCACTAGGTTCGAAGATAGATACAACAATCATTCCCCGGCAACAACGCCAGAAATGCTTGTTGGCGTTTCTTAACGTCACCACTAGGCGCCGTGGGTAGCGTGAGCGTGTAAGAAACTCCCGGGTACACTGATAAGTGCGAACGAATCCACAAGCACACGAATACACCATTGTAGCACTTCTCCCTCGGAGAATGAGTATTCTCGTCGGGTTTCGTTCCAAGGAACGGTGTGCACTATCTTCTATTCTAATATGGACGGTCCAAGGACACCAAGCTCAGCTATGGTAGGGGAGAAGGTGAAGGGCTTCCTAAATGTATCGATGAAGGTCGTATCGTCTCACAGTATATGGAACTCACTACGGGGAGCCAACCCACCCTACTTGTTTAAGGCTAGGCATATGTTCTGGCAATGGGGCCCAACTCAGTACACAGGCGCAGAGGGTTTCAAAGGGTCCAACAGGCTGTCACCACTGCGACCTACCTCTATCATTACGCGAATGCACTTGGTCTTCGTAGGATAACCAGAGTCCAGACACCACGTCTGCACTCCTGATAACTACTATAGCACGGTGACATCTGCCCGACCCGCCTACAACACTATAGCAATCCGTATAAATACGGAACCACGAACGTAAAGCAAGTGTGGACTGGATCGTACCTTATCAGACCAGGATAGGTTAGGAAGAACAACTACTGACATATTTATGAGCCTCAACTAGATCAAAAGAGTGATCCATAGACAAACAGATAAATGCACTTGTGTATGTATTCAACTAGATCGAAGGGTTGTGTTCATGAAGAACACAAGCCACTAGTTCAAGAACACATGAAGAACACAAGAACACATCAATCATGCATGAACACACTTTAGTCTAAATGAGATATGTCAAAATACTTACTTTGGTGACGTCTGCCCGGCCCGCCTACAACACTATAGCAATCCGTATAAATACGGAACCACGAACGTAAAGCAAGTGTGGACTGGATCGTACCTTATCAGACCAGGATAGGTTAGGAAGAACAACTACTGACATATTTATGAGCCTGAACTAGATCAAAAGAGTGATCCACAGACAAACAGATAAATGCACTTGCATATGTATTCAACTAGATCGAAGGGTTGTGTTCATGAAGAACACAAGCCACTAGTTCAAGAACACATGAAGAACACAAGAACACATCAATCATGCATGAACACACTTTAGTCTAAATGAGATATGTCGAAATACTTACTTTGGTCTAAATGAAGAACAAAGAAGAACACCTTCATCTCACCTTCACTTCCTGTTGACGGCTATTATCCACTCATTTTTATACCCGTCAACATGTACCTTTTGGCATGAGAAATAATCATCAACACTAGAATAGTGCTTAAACTAATCATTTCTACAAGTGTTGGTGATTATGCAAATACAGGTCATTAGCACAAGATAGATGAGTAAAAGCACAAGTCTTCCAAGTACTTCAAGCTCGGCCAATGAGGGGATGCCACATAGGACTCCCCTGGATCCCTGACGTCATCAATCCAAGAGAGGCAAGTCCGACAAATCACATATCACCACGTGGACATCACATGGATTCAAGGGCCCACTTATCCCCCAAAACCGTCGGGAAACTTAGCATGCACGGGGGAGTGACTTCAGGGCCCACTGGTCAGCCACCTGGAGAAAACACAGGCCAAGAGGCCGCCCTAGGGCTTCGGCCGACACTAGGATCGGCCGAACCGACCTAAGGTCGGTTCATCCTGGCCTTGCACGTGGAGGTCTCCCATTGGCCACTTGCTGCGATGCCGTGTGTTTTGGAGCACTTTGAGCTCCGGAGCAAGCCTCCCTCTTGCCTATAAATAGAAAGGGAGGGGCCTCATTCTTGGACACACTTCTCCGCCTCCTCTTCATTTTGGCCTTGGAGCCTCTCTCTTTAGGAGAGGAGACCTCTTTGTATAGGATTAGTGCTAGGAAGTGAGGTGGGAGGCTTGGGGCCATGTCATGTTCATGACATCTTCCTCAAGAACGATCCTCAGTAGTGCCTTTATTCTTCATTTAGACTAAAGTGAGTATTTCGACATTTTCTGTTTAGACTAAAGTTCTATGCATGCGTAGTTGCTTTGTTCTTGTGTTCTTCATTTGTTCTTGATTTAGAGGCTTGTGTTCTTCGAACACAACCCTTTCGATCTAGTAGAACTGGATCATGAGTTTGCATCTTGTTTGCTAGCTTGTCTATTAGAGTAAAGTTGATGCTCCTGCATATATCTAACTAGATCAAAGTGCATTCGTGATCTTGCATAAGTGATAGGGCATACCTTGAGCTAGTGCTAGTATCTCCCTCGCGCATTTGTAGTTCCGTATTTATACGGGGTGCTGTAATCGGGCTATCGGGATGTCAGACGGTGTCCAGCTATAGTAGTAGCCAGTGGTGTAGATGTGGTGTCTGGACCATAGGTTATACTGCAAATACCAAGTATATTCGTGTAACGATAGAGGTAGGCCGCAGTGCTGACAGCCTGTTGGACCCTTTGGAACCCTCCGCGCCTGCGTACCGAGTAGGGCCCCGTTGCCAGAACATATTGCCTAGCCTTAAACAGCTGGGGCGGGTTGGTGCCCAAAGCGAGTGTTATACCTGAGAGACCGTGCTAGACTCTGTGCTCGGTCAAGGCAGATCCTTTCTACCTATCCTATCAATTAGTGTTGTGTCCTTAGACCACCAGCTAGGTTCGAGCCGGAGCTCATCCATCCCGTGGATTCGATACCCTTGGAATACTCCTTCCTAGGTAAAGTGCTACAATGGTATTTCCATGCGCTTGCGGATTCGTTCGTACTCGTCGGTGTACCTAGACACCTCTTGACGCTCATGCTAACAGGCGTCGTTAGTAGTGTCGTTAAGAAACGTAAACAAGCATTTCTGGCACCATTGCCGGGGACGGTTGTTGTTTCTATCTTCGAGCCTAGTGGTCTTCGTATCTTTTTATCTTTTCTTTTTATTCTACCTTTACCCCAGTTACCAGGGAGCAACTCTCTACCCAAAACCTTTCTGCTCCCAAACCTGAGTTGTTAGAGCCACCGCCATCGGAACATCCAATTTCCACATCTAGCTATCAACTCAGTACCAATCTTATCTCTTTGATTGCGGAATTGTATTCCTCTTCCGGGGACCATCAAAACCCCTATGAGCATTTGCGAGAGGTTCGAGCGTTTGTGTTCATGTTACGCCTTTGCTGGCATGACACACGATACTATTCATTGGAAATTGTTTCCTTTTTCCCTCACGGGAAGTGCGAGACAATGGTACAACGAACATGCGGGCTCTATTGGCAGCAGATGGTCGGAACTTGTCGGTAATTTCTACCGATGTTTTTTCCACCTGCTCATCTCATCGCCCTGTGAAAGGATGTGCTCGGATTTAAGCAAAATGATAAGGAAACCTTGGGTGCGGCGTGGGAAAGACTCTTACGTTTAGTAAATTCAGGTCCCACGCTGTCGCTACCCGACCATGTGCTCTATCAGTATTTTTATGCGGGATTGGACGTCAAGTCCGCCGGGCACCTTGACGATGCCTCGGGAGGCTCCTTTCCAGATAAGACGCCGAGTGAGGGAAGGCAGATTCTTGATCATATAGCAGCTAATGCCTCCGTCACGGCTGAGTTGGAAGGTCCTTAGGAGGAATGTGTACCTGAAGAAGAGATCACTCCTGAACCTGAGCCTGAACCTTCACCGTCCAAATTCATAAGCCCAGTTCAGGAGGCCACGACACCGGAGGAAGAGGCAGTTCAACCTCTGGAGTCCCTTCCGACGTTTGAGGATGATATAGTTGGTGACTTTGGAAATACCTCAAACTACTATCGCGAGAGAAGACCACCATCACCCGTGTCTCCCCTAGATCCTGTGGAAATTGCCTCCCTTAGGGACAATGTTCGGGAGTTAACGGCCATCATGACCGAAGAATGGTCGAGAGAGGCGTAATCAACGGCTAGAACTTTCTAGCTCCTTCCACCTCGGTCGACCCTCTCTTGTGTTGTGCATGGAAAGGTAGTGAAAGTTCTCTACAACCCCCTGGTAGGAGTCAACATCATGTCTAGGACCTATTCTTTGAGAAACTTCATGGACGAACTTTTGAATCCTACCCAGACCTCTATCAGGACTCCTGAAGGGGAAATCCTAGAAGGAGTAGGGATTTTGAAGGCTATCCCTGTCATGTATAAAGAGGCCGACTTTGCCCTTGATTTCCATACCTATGATGTCCTTAGCTTCAACCTCATGATAGGATTGCCCCTCGAGAAAATTCTCGTAGAGGCCCCTACCCAAGGTAAGCTCAATGTTTGCCCTGGAAGGGAGGTCTTCTATGTAGAAGTTTCAAGAGCGAAAAATGCAAGAACCGATCCTCCTGATGACTCTACACAAATTGAGGAGGTTAAGGCAATTATTCCGGGAGACTCGACGGAATCCCTCCTCGACGAGTGGGCACCTGAGTTCATAGATGAGATAGAAGAGCCTGATGAGCCTATAGATATATCTGAATCCTAGGGTCCACCTAAGCCCCCTATCGAACTGAAACCTCTGCCCACCGGCCTTCGATATGTTTTCCTCCATGGGGACACTAAGTCCCCAGTGATCATTAATGAAGATCTTTCGGACGAGGAATCCAGAAGACTCATCTCCGTCCTAAAGAAGCACCGATCTATGTTCGGATACTCTCTTCAGGATCTTAAGGGGATAAGCCCGACTCTCTGCACCCATCGCATCCCCGTAGATACAGACATTCCACCGACGAGGGAGCCTCAACGAATGCTGAATAATGTGATGAGAGAGGTCGTGAAGAAAGAAGTTCTTAAACTTCTTCATGTTGGGATCATTTATCCAATCCCCTATAGTGAATGGGTTAGCCCCGTTCAATGCACACCCAAGAAGGGAGGAATGACGACATCCCCCAATGAGTTCGGCGAGAAGATTGCTCAACACCTTCCCACGGGGTGGAGGATGTGCATAGATTATAGGAAGCTCACCAAGGCTACGAAGAAGGATCACTTCCCACTCCCATTCATCGATGAGATGCTTGAGCGGTTGGCGAACCACTCCTTCTTCTGTTTCCTTGACGGGTATTCTGGCTATCATCAAATTCCTATCCACCCTGATGACCAAAATAAGACCACCTTTACCTGCCCTTATGGAACCTATGCTTATCGGAGAATGTCTTTCGGGTTGTGTAACGCACCCGCATCGTTCCAGAGGTGCATGGTGTCTATCTTCTCGGACATGATTGAGCAGATCATGGAGGTTTTCATGGACGACTTCTCCGTCTATGGAAAGACTTTTGATGAGTGTCTCAGGAATCTAGACAAGGTCTTACAAAGGTGTCATGAGAAGGATTTAGTCCTCAATTGGGAGAAGTGCCATTTCATGGTAAGAGAGGGCCTCGTGTTAGGATACCTGGTGTCCGAACAAGGGATAGAAGTGGATCGCGCCAAGATTGAAGTAAGCTTCCACCTCCTCTTAATGTCAAGGGCATTCGTAGTTTCCTTGGCCATGCTGGGTTCTACCGGTGATTCATTAAGGACTTCTCACAGGTCGCTAGACCCCTCACCAATATTTTGGCCAAGGATGCGCCCTTTGAATTCACAGATGAGTGTATGAAATCCTTTCTCACTCTCAAAGACGCTCTCATCTCTGCTCCAGTCATCTAGCGTCCCGACTGGATGCTACCTTTCGAGATTATGTGCGATGCTAGCGATTACGCTGTAGGGGCCATCTTAGGCCAAACTAAGGATTAGAAACACCATGCTATAGCCTATGCTAGCAAAACCATGACAGGAGCTCAACTAAACTATGCTACTACTGAGAAAGAGCTCCTTGCTGTTGTCTTTGCTATAGACAAATTTAGATCTTACTTAGTGGGAGCCAAGGTAATAGTTTATACTGATCATGCTGCTCTTAAATACCTGCTCACTAAGAAAGATGCTAAACCCTGCCTGATTAGATGGATTCTGCTCCTTCAAGAATTTGGCTTAGAAATAAGAGATAAAAAAGGAGTAGAAAATTCTGTTGCGGATCATCTGTCTCGTATGCGCACTACTAACCTGCAAGAGGAACCCATCAATGACTCTCTATGAGACGACATGTTGTTAAAGGTCACGGATAGCAACCCCTGGTATGCGAATATTGTGAACTGTCTGGTTACAGGGTTAATACCACCAGAACCTGATAAGAAGAAGTTGATCCATGAAGCCAAAAGGCACATGTGGGATGATCCGTACCTGTATAAAGTCTGTGCTGATGGGCTGTTGAGAAGATGTGTACCGAGTGCTGAAGGAATGCAGATCATTGAAAAATGCCATGCTGGACCATATGGTGGCCACTATAGCACTTACCGTACACATGCAAAGATATGGCAAAGTGGGTTCTTCTGGCCAACCATGTATGACGACACGAAGAATTTCATCCGAAAATGCAAGGCTTGCCAGAAGCATGGAGGAATTACTACCAGGGATGCAATGCCCCTACATGATAATTTGCAACTGGAACTTTTTGATGTATGGGGTATTGATTACATGGGTCCATTCCCAAAGTCTGAGGGAGCTAAATATATCTTAGTGGCAGTCGACTATGTGTCAAAATGGGTGGAAGCTACAGCCTGCAAGTCGGCTGATGCCAAACAGTCCAAAAAGATGTTCAATGAAGTGATATTCCCTCGCTTCGGCATTCCAAGGATGGTAATTAGTGATGAGGGATCCCACTTCACTGATACGGGATTCAGAAGATTTCTACAAGAACGAGGGATCCAACACAGCATCGCCACTCCATATCACCCCCAGACTAATGGCCAAGCCGAAACCTCCAATAAACAGATCAAGAATATTCTACAGAAAACAGTGCAGGACGCTGGCAGAGCTTCGAGGAAGCACCTTGATGCCTTATGGGCCTATCAAACAGCTTACAAAACCCCACTGGGGATGTCCCCGTATCAATTGGTATATGGGAAAACATGTCACCTACCAGTAGAGGTGGAGCATAAAGCTTATTGGGCAATCCAGAGGTTTAATCTGGAATTTCTAAAGTCCGAAAGAAACAGGCAGAAACAATTATCAGAGTTGGAAGAGTGGAGAGAGAAAGCCTATCATAGTGCAAAGATCTATAAAGAAAGAACCAAGAGGTGGCATGATAAGAAAATCAAGAAGAAAGAATTTGCACCTGGTGATAAAGTGTTGCTATTCAACTCCCGATTCAAGCTATTCGGAAAAGGAAAACTGCGCAGCAAGTGGGAGGGACCATTCACAGTAGTAGAGGTAGCCCCTCATGGAGCTATCACTCTACAAAATGATGAAGGAAGTTGTTTCAAGGTGAATGGCCATCGGTTGAAAATCTTCCTCGAACCGGACGACACAGAATATGAAGTGATCAACTTCGTCGAGGACGAATAAAATGGGCAAGAGCGTGCCCAGACATCAGGTAAGTCCCTCTCTCTCTACTCTCTTTATCTTTTTAATCTTATTTTTATTTGTTAGGAGAAGACAGTGTGGGGGAAATCCCCAACCTGCAGAATAAAAGAAGAACCTAAGGTACGTACCTTCCCTATCTCTTCCCCTGTATCTTTGAGTTTGTTCGAATTTCAAAACCAATCTTTTATATCAAACTCAGGAGATAATTTTCCATGCCATGCATGAATCCCAAGGTTGGCTCGCAAATGTTTTATTCCTTACTTATCATCTTGTTGTTTGTGAACCAATATCATTAGGGAACTCATGCTTATCTAAGTAGTTGGTGTTTGAGATATGGTTTGATGATATGATCTTCGCTCTAAATGTTTGAGTGCTTGGGAATCTTTTGAACCTGAAAACCCTTTGCAAAGCACCTCTTTGATATGCCACCGTCCTACTAGAGCCATATGATGTTCTTAGTTGAAAACCTTCTACTCATATGCTGCTTGTTATTACATTGAGCTTTGTCAAATTCTGTGACCCTTGTGAGGATTCTTTTCATTCTTTCATGATCAAGATTCATGTGCACCCCACCTATTTACCCTTGCTATGCTTCTACACTACAAGTTAGCATTGTATCTCTCATTTCATAAAAATAAAAGCTCCATATGTGGTGTGACCTCTCTCTCTAAAGTATCCTTCAAAAAGAGACATGGGCTATGAAAAAAAGAGAAAGAGAAAGGATAACCCATGTCCAAAAATAAAAGGAGAAAAAGGAGAGAGGTGGTCATACGAAAAGGAGTTCCATAACCTTGATGGTAATAACTAGTGTGCATTCTGGGGCCAGTGCCAACCTTACCGTCAACCTACAGTTCTCATCATAAAAGTATGGTAATATCTAGCACCCATTCCGGGCCTAGTATCCAACTTACCATACTCCCATAGCCATACCGGTGCACATCTTGATCTGATTGTATGATTCGATTTTCTCTGTGGATCCGGTCTTTGACTTTGCAATATATGTGATATAAGTACGCTCTATCTTTTATCCTACCTTGAGCCCCACATACAGCCATCATTAGAAGTAGGATGAAGAAAGGCAGTAATGCCTTGGTGAGGACATATACACATTGTCCGATCTGAGAGAATCAAATGAGGAGCTAAGCAAAGATTGTTTTTGAAAACTCATTACAAAACCCCAAGTTACTCTACATGATGAGCAGGAGTGATTTGAGTCATGATTGTTCCATTCCTCAACTACCCAAGATGGCATGATAGACACTTCATAGAGTTCACAAGTGCAAGGTATGGTTTGGAATATCTTTTATGCTCGCTCTATACTTTTGGGTATCATGTTCTACCTTGATCTTGTTCTCCCCTTCACTCGGGACGAGCAAAGGTCGAATGTGGGGGTATTTGTTGACGGCTGTAATCCACTCATTTTTATACCCGTCAACATGTACCTTTTGGCATTAGAAATGATCATCAACACTAGAATAGGGCTTAAACTAATCATTTCCACAAGTGTTGGTGATTATGCAAATACAGGTAATTAGCAAAAGAAAGAGGAGTAAAAGCACAAGTTTATGATCCAAGTACTTCAAACTCAGCCAATGAGGGGATGCCACATAGGACTCCCCTGGATCACTGACGTCATCAATCCAAGAGAGGCAAGCTCGACGAATCACGTTTCGCCACGTGGACATCACATGGATTCAAGGGCCCACTTATCACCCAAAACCGTCGGGAAACTTGGCATGCACGGGGGAGTGACTTCAGGGCCCACTGGTCAGCCACCTAGAGAAAACATAGGCCAGGAGGCCACCCTAGGGCTTCAGCCGACCCTAGGATCGGCCGAACTGACCTAGGGTCGTTTCATCCTGGCCTTGCACGTGGAGGTCTCCCGTTGGCCACTTTCTGTGATCCCGGGCGTTTTGGAGCACGTTGAGCTCCGGAGCAAGCCTCCCTCTTGCCTATAAATAGAAAGGGAGGGGTCTCATTCTTGGACACACACTTCTCCTCCTCCTCTTCATTTTGGCCTTGGAGCCTCTCTCTTTAGGAGAGGAGAGCTCTTTGTATAGGATTAGTGCTAGGAAGTGAGGTGGGAGGCTTGGGGCCATGTCATGTTCATGACATCTTCCTCAAGAACGATCCTCAGCAGTGCCTTTGTTCTTCATTTAGACTAAAGTGAGTATTTCGACATTTTCTATTTAGACTAAAGTTCTATGCATGCGTAGTTGCTTTGTTGTTGTGTTCTTCGTTTGTTCTTGATTTAGAGGCATGTGTTCTTCGAACACAACCCTTTTGATCTAGTAGAACTAGATCATAAGTTTGCATCTTGTTTGCTAGCTTGTCTATTAGAGTAAAGTTGATGCTCCTGCATATATCTAACTAGATCAAAGTGCATTCGTGATCCTGCATAAGTGATAGAGCATACCTTGAGCTAGTGCTAGTATCTCCCTCGCGCATTTGTAGTTCCGTATTTATACGGGGTGCTATAATCGGGCTATCGGGATGTCAGACGGTGTCCAGCTAGAGTAGTAGCCAGTGGTGTAGATGTGGTGTCTGGACCATAGGTTATCCTGCGAATACCAAGTACATTCGTGTAACGATAGAGGTAGGCCGCTGTTCTGACAGCCTGTTGGACCCTTTGGAACCCTCCACGCCTGCGTACCGAGTAGGGCCCCGTTGCCAGAACATATTGCCTAGCCTTAAACAGCTAGGGTGGGTTGGCGCCCATAGCGAGTGTTGTACTTGAGAGACCGTGCTGGACTCTACGCTCGGTCATGGCAGATCCTTTCTACCTATCCTATCAATTAGTGTTGTGTCCTTAGACCACCAGCTAGGTTCGAGCCGGAGCTCATCCGTCCCGTGGATTCGACACCCTTGGAATACTCCTTCCTAGGTGAAGTGCTACAACGGTATTTCTGTGTGCTTGCGGATTTGTTTGTACTCGTCGGTGTACCCAGACACCTCTTGACGCTCACACTAACAGGCGATGTTAGTAGTGTCGTTAAGAAACGTCAACACTTCCCTCTCTACCTAGCACTCACACACACACACCCTACATGAGAAATGAGAGGAGAGGTGAGCTTGGATGTGCTCCAAAAGGGAGCCCCTCCCCTCCTATTTATAGAGGAGGGGGTGGCTTGCCAAGAGGCCAAATCCTCTCCAAGATGTGCAGCTTGCATTGGCCGCCACCAATAGGAGAGCGACACATGGCGAGGAATCTTGCAATGCACTCTTCTGTAGCTTCCAGGGGAAGGAGCCAAACCGACCTTCTACCGGCCAATCAACGGGCGCCATGTCACCAATCCACCTCGGAACGTTGCAAGGGATCAACCAGGAAGCACCACGTGGAAGCAGATGACGAACTGAGGCAAAAAGGGTTCGGCTGAACCTAGGTTCGGCCGACCTTGGCCCACCTCCTCTTGGCTCATGCTTTCTCTGGGTGACTGTTATGTGGGCCCTAATGACGGTTCTAGGTGCATCAGAGTTTTGAGGTGGTTTGGGTCCCTGGTGGGCCCTTGGATCCTTGTGCTGCACACGTGGCGGTGTCTGATTCGTCGGGAGTTGCTTCACATGGATTGATGAGGTGTCATGGACACATGGCATCCAATGTGGCACACGTCGCCACGTGGTCTGGTGTGGGTCCTACCGAGCTCACAAGAAATCGGGAGTATGATCTTGTCTTGTGCATATCTTTCCCATCCGGACTCCGAAGTAGACAAATGATATATTCATTTCGACCGTCTCGATGAGCCCGTCGCAATGGTGCAGTCCAAATTGGCATTTGAGGTTGTTTATGATAGCATCCTTTAATAGCCATTGGACTACTTGCTCTCAACTGTACCATTTGGCATGTATTTCGGTGCATCCTCCAACAAAAGCTAGAAACACCAACACTTGTGGAAACTATCAGTATCAAGCCCTATTCTAGTGTTGATGATCCTTTTACATTTATTTTATGTAGGTATTGACGGTGTAAAAGTAGCACTTAACAGCCGTCAACACCGACAAGAAGCACAAACCAAATCCTTCTCGAATTTGAACTTAGGCAATCCTCGGACAAGGTCTAGGCCACTCAAGCGGGAAAGCAACTCAGAGCTCAAGTGTCCTAGCCTCCTATGCCACTTCCAAAGCTCGGCCGAAACACCAGCAACAAAGCATCGAGGAGGACCAACAGACTGGGAAAAATCAGCATGAAAGATTTGACCCTCGGGAACAATCGTATAGACAAGATCGCCTCGAGAATCAAGAACATGAGAAACGCCCAACTTAAAATGAACCTCAAAACCCTCGTCAAGCAACTGGGATACTGACAACAGGTTAAAACCAAGTGAATTGACCAAAGCCACACTCTTCAGGGACACCTTGCTACTCACCTTCACCATACCTTCAGCAAGCACTCGTCCTCTCCCATTGTCCCTGAAAGTGATGTACTCCCTCGTACTCACCGGGGTGAGGCTGGAGAATCACCCACGATCTCCGGTCATGTGACATGAAGAACAGGAGTCGATCAACCAAAAGTCCTCCAAGCCTCCCACCTGCAATCAAAAACGAGAACAAGAATGAGCAAGCGACTCAACACTGGGGTTAGTACCAAAGGAGTCAAACCAGTGACGAGACATTTGCTCAAAAGAGGGGTTAGCAAAATCCATCCTATCAAAACCTCTAGGCGGAGCCCTCTCACGCCTACCACCGAAGAACCTATCACGTATCACTAGAGGAGTACGAGCACCACGAGGGGGAAAATGTGGCCCATAGTCCCTCTGAGAACCAAAACTGCGATCCTGCCTCCCAAACTTGTAACAGTCACGAGCAGGTGCACGTCCAGCAAACTCACCACGCCCAAACCCAACATGCCTATCTCTTTGAGGAAACACACCTCCACCACCACGAGTGGGAACTGTATGCACAAACCCATCACTTCTAGGTAGAGGCCCTCTACGAGGCTCAGGCACCCCATGGGAAGGGTGGTACCTGTCCTTGTTTGCCATCTCCCTTGCAAACCTCTCATCTCTCTTCCTCCTGAAACAGAACTCATCCTCATGCCCATCCCTCCCACAATACTCACAATGGAAGCGAACTGGCTGCAGCTTCTTTGTGGGCTTCTCAATAGCTTTCTCTCCTGACTTCCCACCAAAGACATTCTCATGGGTGCTCACAAACTTGATGGGTTTTTGGTAGTTTTCTGTTTTGTGGGGGAATACTGGTGGATCTAATGTTGTGTCTAGCTTGTTTTTGAGGTGGTTAGGCTTGGGTGCAAATTTGTTCATGGGTGTAGTGTGTGGTGGGATAGGAATCTCTCCAGCTTTCTCTTCTACCTCACCACTCTTCTCACCACTTTTACCAGCCCCCAACGCCTGACCATCAAACCTCTTAAACTCAGCCAACATCAAACTCAACTGTGGCTCATGCCCAGACAACCAACTCATCAATTTCCTCAACTCATCATTCTCATCCTGCAAACGGTCAACATAGTGCGCAAGTTCCATGGTTTTCAAAGCATGCATTTCACAGGTAGAGCATGATGTAGGAATAGGAGCTTTCAATGCAGCCTCAAGAGAAATTATCTTGGTATGAGATTAATCTAGCCTAGCATGCAACACAGGGCAAGACGTGCAAGCACCTAACAAGGCAAGTCTAGATTTCAACTCATCACACTCAATCCTTCGAAAGCCCTGTATCCCACAGTTTGTCTTGGGGTAGGCCGCGGTAGTGACAACCGTTGGACCCTCTGAAATCCCCCACGTTCGGATACAGCGTGTAGGCAACCATTTGCCGTGAACCAACTATTATAGCCAGGAGGGGCCGGTGTCCGAAGCGAGATCTTATCTGAGCTTATTCCTCTCTAGAGTCGAGAACCTACAGGAGACTTCACATCACTCACCTACCTCAGCAGGGACTGTGTGCCCTTGGATAGTCACTCGTAGAGTCCCCCATACCGTTTCTTGGATTCGTTACCCTTGGGAATACTCCTGAGGTGAAGTGCTACAATGGTGTATCCGTGCGCTTGCGGACTCGTTCACACCCGTCAGTATACCCGGGTGATTCTTACACGCTCACGCTAACCCGGCGCCATAGTGGTGAGGTTAAGAAATACCAACAAGCATTTCTGGCGCCGTTGCCGGGGAACGGTTGTCAAGAATCTACGAACCCAACTATCATCGTATCCTTTGTTTTCCTTTTATTTCTACCTTTACCCCCGCTATCCCAGGAAGGTTATCCTTGTACACACCTTCCGCCTATTATGAGTGAAACCATGGAATCAACTCTCTGGAGACAACCCGCTCTTCTAACACCTTGTATGGTTCACCCATCTCTCATGAAGCTAGTTGAGGAAAAACCCTTCTCGGGGATGAGTCATGAGAATCCCTATGATCACGTAAGAGACTTTGAGAAATTGTGTTCTACCCAGGGTAAAAACGGGGCATCACAAGGTGTTCTTAAGAGGAACCTGTTTCTGTTCTCCCTCTCTGGGGAAGCGAGAACTTGGTACCGTTGTTTTGGTTGCAACCACCTACGCTGGGAGGAGTTGAGAGCATCTTTTTGCACTTGATTCTTTCCGGTGCGGCGTGTCGTTTCCTTAAGAATGGCGATCCTCACTTTCAAACAAAGAGAGAAGGAAACCTTAGGCAGGGCATGGCATCATTTTACCTCTTTGGTTGAAGCTTGCCCAATCCTCGGTCTGCCCGACCCAGTGCTCTTGCAGCATTTCTGGTTTGGTTTACGAAGAGATTGTGGCATGATGCTTGATGCCATTTCAGGAGGTGCCTTTGTGCTTTTAGTGCCGGAACAGGGACTGGAAATTCTAGGAGAAATCCGAGATTTCAGCTCCCCACCTGACTCGAGTGACGAGGTAGCCAAACGAGAAAATGTCGAGTTGCCTAAGCCCATCCTCGAGAGAGCCCGAGCTTACATGCCAAATTTCTCTATGCTCTGGTCGAAGATATCACTCCTCACTGGTAGGAATCTATGGGAAAGAGCACTTAGTGCAAATTCTGCCCCTAGATTCCCCTATTATTTCTTCTCTTAAAACCCAGCCTTCGAGACTTAGTCTCGAGGGAAGGAGGAGAGGAGTATCGAGGAAGAAGAATCGTTCCTGGCGGGGATGATCACTTCAACCTTGCCCGTAACTCTCCAGGGGAGGTCATGATGGGTGTTTTTCGTGCTTCATGTCAAGGCTCAATCCGAAGTGCCGCCACACTGAGGGTTATGCCATGACACGAGCCCTGGCGCTGTGAAACTTCCATATCTTTGGCTTACGGAAGCACGATCTTATATCCGGTCTAGTTGAGCAATCCATCTCATTATCTTAAGTTCAGCTAAGATCGATGCCGATCAAGTCGAGTGGATGTAAATCCTACTCTTCACTTCTTGACCTGATCGATGCCCTGCGGGAGTGTGGTTACATACCTATCTTTTACACTTCTGTTGGAAGCTTAGGTTAACTTACGTGTCATCCCACTTAGGTGTGGGTGAGGTCCTTTGTCAACCCAAGGAGAGGATGAACTAGCAAGTTCGTCACTTTTGATCCACCGCTCGAATGATCGTTCGACCCATAAAATTTTCACTCACTCAATCTGGGGTCTGATCATTCTCGAGTTCTGTTTCTAGAGGTGAAAGCTTCACTTTTAGAGCACTCTAGGCTTTAGGCTCGGATCTTGTGCTCACTCCATCACCTCTATCATCTCTCGTCCGTAGTGCTATAGCCTTGCTAGCTGCCCTTCCCTCCTAAGGTTACCTATCATAGTTCCCTTAGGATGGTTGTGAGGATCACCTCTATTTCACCATGTTTACAGCTTGCATCGTACATATGCACTAACCATGTAGGAGGAAAAATACATCCTACCATAAAGAAACCTGCAAGGAGGACCACATGGCAGAGTAGGAGGATATCACCAGGAGAAAATGGATGATATGAGCAACAGGGCAACAATAACTCTTCATCCAGGTATGAGTCTAGGTAAAGTCCCCAAGTTGAGCTATTAAGGTATAAAGAGGTTTAAGTAAAGTTGTCTGGGGTAGAAGGCAATTATACGCCCAAAATCCCATTCTAGCCCTTGTTGAAGCCTCCAACCTTAGAATTGGTAGGCCACCTGACCCAGAGACCCTGAGCCCCGCCGGAGCCCACACGCCGAAGCAGAGGACCAGCGGAGCCCAGATGGGTTCGGCCGACCCCCTAGGTCGGCCGATCCACTAGGGTCGCCGCCGCCTCTCGTGTTTTGCGTGCGCACTCCTTCGTCCCCCATAAACCCTTTTCTCGTCGCATGACGGAGTTTTGCGTCGCGTAGAACCCCACCTCCTCTGCTCGATCCTCGTCTCAATCACCGCTCCGCTGCTCTGCACACCTTTGCCCGATGGCTTTCTCTGGCTTCGATGGGGAGAAGTCCTTCTGCTTCAGCGACCTTGGAGGCAGTGAGCTTCACCCATGGGACGGAACTCAAGATGATTTGATGACTCTGGAGCGAGGGAGGAAGGGGAGAAGCCCTACTTAAGACTCGGTAGAGCCCCCAGCTAGGCGCGGCTCATCCTGACCTCCTACCTTCGCTAGTCACTGCTCCCTATTCAATGTCCTAGGGAAGAAGCCGGCTCCTGGATTAAACAAGAAGGTGCTATTTGATGATTGGCCAGGTCCGCCACTAAAGGTCGGAGAGCGCTACGCAGGATCACTGTTTGGCGAAGATGGCAACTCCTTTTGCCATAAGTATGAGCAGGATGTGTGGGATGAAGTCCCGCAACCTGAGACCAGGTTTCACATCTTTGGAGGGAGGACCCCAAAGGACAACTGCGGGGTGCCTAAGCCATACCCGCCAAATTGGGAGGCGGAGCTTGGCGACATCCTAGCTTCGTTGCCTAATAGGAAGAATCTCTGTGTGGGCAAGGTGGCAGATGATCTGACAGAGGTGTACTTTGAATTTGACCTCTTAATGAAGACTGTGAGAAGGCAGCGTGGGGAATATCGACAACTTAGGAACCTTCTCCTCAATACCCGTGAGGAGATGAATGCCAAGCTGCAGCGGTTGATTGAGGTCGAGGGTTTGGAAGCCCTCTTTGCTGAGTAGAGGGTTGTGCCCCCCTCTTGTTTCCCTTTATAAGTGCTTAGTTAGGTTTAATTTACTTCCCTTAATTTATTTCCCTTCCAATTATTTCCTTTATTTCCATCATTTGTGTAAGCACCTATTTCTTTATTAGTAAACTTGGATGAATAATTTTGGCTCTACCGGTCATGTAACCCGGTTGAGTCACTTGTGTGTTAGCTATTTTTGTTTTTGTTTTAGTTTGTATTGAAGAACTGCACCCAGGTACAAAACAGTGTGGGGGAGAGCTGCACACTCCGAACGCGAACACAACAGATCATTATTGTACCCACACTACGCTCACACAGCGCTTGCGATCGACCACGCTTAGAGAACCTGAACGGGACATGCATTCGTGCGCATCACAGGAATCCCCGTCTGGTCCACACAGAAACCAGCGCTGGTTTGCATCTCTTCCTCATTTCACCATGATTTCTGAGTTTGTACGCTCATGCTTGATAAATTCTCCATAAATCAACTCAAGAAATCTATGGAAATGCTTACTCCATGCCTAGGTTTGTCATGCGTAAGTTTTATTCCTCGTTTATAACCTTGAGGATTGTGAACAATATCATCATAAGGACAACATGCTGATCTAAGTACTTGACAAGTGAGATATGACTTGATGACATGATCTTAACTCTGTTGGTTCTAGTCCTTGGGATAATTTTGTTTTTGAAAAGAAAAAAATGCTCTTGCAAAACTCCTCTTTGATATGCCACCGTCCTACCAAAGACATATGATGTTCATAGTTGAAAACCTTATCCTCATATGCTGCTTATTATCGCATTGAGCTTTGTCAAATTCTGCGACCCTTGTGAGAATTCTTTTCATTACTTTCATGATCAAGATTCATGTGCATGCCACCTTATTCCCCTTGCTATGCTTCTACCCTGGAAGATAGCATTGTATTGGTCATCCATTCCGTGGAATTAAGGCTCCATATGTATTGATCTCTCCCTCCTAGTTTGTGTTACACAAGAGACATGGCTATCGAAAAAAATGGACACATGAAGGTCTAAGTGTTAAAAAAATAAACATATATATAGAGATAGCCATGCTCTCAAAAGATTCGTATACAAAAGGGAGAATCATGCAAAAAGGAGTTCCCTAACTTAGATGGTAATAACTAGTGTCCATTCTAGGCCTAGTATCCACCTTACCATACCCACCATATCCATACACGTGCACATCTTGATCTGATTGTATGATTTGATTTTCTCTGTGGATCTAATTTTTGACTTTGCAATACATGTATGCTTTACCTTCATCCTACCCTGAGCTCCAAATACAACCATCATTAGAATTGGGGTGAAGAAAGACAATCTAATGCCTTGGTGAGGACATATACACATTGAGCGATCTGAGAGAATCAAAGGAGGGCAGAGCAGAATTTTCTTTTAAAATTATTAAGAAAACCCCAAGTGTTGACCAACAGGTGCTTAAGAAACTCGATTCATGGTCATTCCTCTTATCAACTACCTAAGATGGCATTGTAGCTAAGCCACAGAGTTCACAAGAGCAAGGTATGACCTGGAATAACTCCTATGCTTGTCTTATACTTTTGGTTTAAACCCATGTGATCTTCCCTTTCGCTCGGGACGAGCAAAGGGCAAGTGTAGGGGAGTTGTTCACGGCTGTGAAGTACCTAATTTAAGGCCATCAATCCCTGCATTTTATCATAAGAACTAAGCATCCACACTAGAATAGGGGTTTAAACTAACAATTTCCACAAGTGGCTATGCTAAGTTGAATGCAGGTGTTTAGCATAAGAAATGGAGAGAAAAGACACCCTCATGATCCTAGCAAGTTAGGCTCAGCCAATGAGGGGCTGCATGCAAGCATCCCCTGGATCCATGACGTCACCAATCCAAGGGAGGAAGCCTCGGCGAATCAGAAGCCGCCATGCAGGCATCACATGGATCCCATAGCCCACAGAGCACCTAAACTGCCTCCAAATCATGTGGACACTGGGAGCCGACCTTAGGACCCACATATCAGCCACCAGGAGGAAGCACACCCCGAGTGGGGCCCACAGGGGGTCGGCCGACCCCACAAGTCGGCCGAACCGACCTTGTGGCGCCCACTCAGGTGCTTCCACGTGGTGCTCGATCATTGGTCCTAGAAGCTATCCCCGGGGTGTTTGATTGCTCCCACGCCGGTTGCTCAAGCCTATAAATAGGAGGAGAGGGGTGTAAGAAGAGGATGAACACACTTGAAGCCATTTCTCACCTTTGCCTCTTTCTCCCTCTCTCATTCTCTCTTGGTGGAGGTAAAACCTCATCCCACCATGAGTGTGTGTGTGTGGAGGATCTAGACTAGGTGGTGCTAGGTAGGGAGGAGTGTGTGGATGAGTAGAGGTCAGGTGGTGATGATCCGTTCATCATCCATCGTCCCCTTGTACCTCGTGAGCGATGTTGTTCTTCATTTAGACTAAAGTGAGTATTTCAGTATTTTCTATTTAGAATAAAGTGGTTCTCATGCATGAAAGAATTGTTCTTGAGTTCTTCGTTCGTTCATCATTTAGAGGCTAGCGTTCTTCATGAACGTGCTTTCTCGATCGAGTTGACGAGCGAGTTATTCATTCTTTTGCGTTTGTTCATAAGTTAGAGGCTCGTGTTCTTCACGAACATGACCCTTGATCTTCTGTTATCAGTGCATAAGTTTGCATTCCGTTTGTGTGATTGCCTGTCTATTAGAATATATTGAAGCTCATGCATATCTGGTTTAGATCAAGTATCAATCATATATCCTTGCACGAATCGATTCAATGACGAGTAAGGTCTAGCTCATCCTCACGAGTTCGTCGCTTCGTATTTATACAGAGTGCTATAGTGTTTCTACGGGACGTCAGACGTAGCTGTGCTATAGTAGTAGTCGGTGGTGCAGACGTGGTGTCTAGACTACTGGTTATCCTTCGAATGCCCTGTATCCCACAGTTTGTCTTGGGGTAGGCCGCGGTAGTGACAGCTGTTGGACCCTCTAAAATCCCCCACGTTCGGATACAGCGTGTAGGCAACCATTTGCTGTGAACCAACTGTTATAGCCAGGAGGGGCCGGTGTCCGAAGCGAGATCTTATTCGAGCTTGTTCCTCTCTAGAGTCAAGAACCTACAGGAGACTTCACATCACTCACCTACCTCAGCAGGGACTGTGTGCCCTTGTATAGTCACTCTTAGAGTCCCCCATACCGTTCCTTGGATTCGATACCCTTGGGAATACTCCTGAGGTGAAGTGCTACAACGGTGTATCCGTGCGCTTGCGGACTCGTTCGCACCTGTCAGTATACCGGGGTGATTCTTACATGCTCACGCTAACCCGGTGCCATAGTGGTGAGGTTAAGAAATACCAACAGGCATCACGATTAGTAATCCGAAAGACCTTCAACTGATTGTACCTCAAGTTGATGAGTATAGCATTCTTGGGAAAAATGGTAAGAGGGCAGCACTAGAAAAGTTGGGTGCTTGGGTACTTAACCTACCTCTCTACAAGGATTATGGTTTCGATCACACACTCTGGGTTTTGAGGTTTTTTGAATCCTCGCAAGTTACTTATGCCACCCAGGATGCATTTCTGTCGTTTGAGATTGCAAATCAACTTGTGATGCATGGTTACCTATTTATGTAAACAAATATTTAGTATTGTGTAGTAATGTGCTAGCTTAAGAACAAATCAGTGTGTGTGTGTGTATGTGTGTATGTATGTATGTGTGTATGTATGTATGTATGTATGTATGTATGTATGTATGTATGTATGTATGTATGTATGTATGTATGTATGTATGTATGTATGTATGTATGTATGTATGTATGTATGTATGTATGTATGTATGTATGTATGTATGTATGTATGTATGTATGTATGTGTATGGTAGAGATGTAGTCAAGAAATCTGCTACTTTATGATGTGAAACTCTGTTAACAAATTAGTGTAATGAGTTCTAAGATGTTTTTTATGGCAGTACAAAAGATCTTGAGAACCACAAATCAATGGAGATTTGGAGAAAATTTGATTAATCTATACATGTTTACATTGTTATCTAAGAATGAAAGTCAAAAAAATAATAAGAACATAAGCCGTACGTGACCATAAGAAGTGTGGGCCCTTGCTTCCCCGGGCTCACATGTCATTGCCTTTAGGATGGAAATAATTGTGATGTATCTAGCTTTCCTAAAAAGCACAAATGTCGTCCTCTTTCCTTTTTTCCTCCTCCCCCAAAACAACCCAGCAAACCACGTCAGCATCACCCTCACCGGACGCAACGCTTTCCTCCCTTCCCATCGCCAGCCGCATCCTTCTCGTCCACCTGCACCGGGATGATGGCGAGACGCAGCAAGTCCATTTCCCTGAGGTAGCTGCGTGACGCACGAGGTCGCTTCACGTGAAGTCCGGCGACCTCTAGGCTGACGACAAGGAGCCGCGACACCAAATCCACCACGGCAGTTGAGGCAATCGCCGGGGCGGCAGCCAGGAAGAAAGGACATGAAGTGGGAGCAAGCGCCGCCACACCCACGAAACTAAGGTGATGCAGCAAGTGGTGCAAGCAGCACCGCCGCTGCCCCATCACGCATCATTAACCAGGTGACCCAGCCACTACCAGCATTTCCACAGTCATATATAGATTGGTTCAGAAATCTACCCGAGGATTAGTGTAGCTACAAGATGTGGGGTTTAGAGGGTAGAGATTTTGTCTTTGTTCATTTTCTAGATTGGATCTGGTATCTTGGCGTGCTAGTACGAAATGAGGCTGATGACTGCTGTGATATCTTGATTTAATGCTAGTCACACTATTATGAGTGCAGCAACAATAGATTGAGATTCATATTTGTTACATTCATTTTTGGTGCATTCACATTTGCAATGCACCAAAATATACCACATATATAAAGTCATTATATGAAATATTCCACATATATCATCAAATTAGATTAGTTCACTACAATCGGTGGATTATAGGGAATGCAACTACCAAGCAAAGCATTACATAACCTAGGAATACCTTTCAGATGTTAAACTTTGTTATCTCCTCATATATAGGTCCGGTGAACCCACCGTGTTTACACGTGTGATCCTGTTACCCTAGAGTCCCCTGATGTTCAGTACGACTTCCCAGACTTGCCTGCTTGCCCTGGAATTGCTTTGGTGAGTACCTTGATTAGGCAAATTAGATATTGTTGTTTTTGTGCTAGTTCAATTGGGGTAAGTACCAGTAGTATACCCAATGTAAATGTGCTATGGAACTTTTTGATCATGCATCATTGTGATCTTGTTTATTTTTTAAAATGAAGGCTCGTGGAAAGAATTATGAAATTGTGTACCACAAGATAACTTGTCACTTTGCGATAAATGCTGAGAGAGATGACGAGGTTACTAATGATCCAATTTTGTATGGTGCGCAGGTGATGCTACTAACTCAGTTTGTCGAATTGTAACTATTGTGAGTATTTGTTGGCTCATATGACAATTCATTTCTGATTTGGCAAACACAAATACAAAGCCTCATAATAACTTAGTGGCGACTTGTTATGGTATATATTCTGAAAACATATTTCGCAAACTTGAGTAATCATCACATATTTTTTGTCATTCAAATAATGTGTGGCATAATTCTTCATCATATTCCTGCTGCTAATGCACCCTTTGTAAAATGTCAGATATGACGACTAGCGGAAAAGTTTCGCAGAGCTGTCAAACGAAGGATGCAGGTTGGTAAGTACCGCACTGAAGATGTAGATGACTGAGCTACTTGTCTTAGACGATGTGTCATGGGGCATATGAATGTTGTATGCCAAAGGATGTTCACTGTCGCAATGCAAGGGCAACAACTTATTATTACACATAGCTAGATGCTTGTCTCTGGGTGGTATCCATATGTACTGGAATCAGTATTGGATGTTGCGTGTGCTTTCTTATGGTCACAGTGCCAACAACTTGTTAGTACTTTATGTGTTAATCTCGTACTCTGTGGGAGGTTGTATCTTTCACAGTCTGCCTGATGCCTGCCATATGAAATAACCGAAACAAACAAAAAAAAAGAGAGACAAACACCTTAGTCCTGGAGTAGTCTCTAACAAAGTTTCTTAAAGTATCAAAGTGAATCTAGGACTAATTGATGACCAATGTATACTTCCCCTTTTGAAAGTGACAAAATGACTAAAGTAATGTTTGACAAAATGACTTTCTTTTACGATCCAATACAAAGAGAAGAAAAACCGAAACACATTGATGACACCCGACCAGGGTGGTTAGACCGGCCTTGTAGGGCGGTTAGACCGCGTTAGCCTGTAGAATCCGTGAACAAGTTGTATTTTGACACGTTTTTGAAAGAGTTTCGACACGTAATGGAGCAAGACCTCCCCTCCCTATAAATATAAAGGGCCACGTCCGATCAAAAACAATTTCGATCATCTTTTTGTGCTAGCTTTTCCAATCTGCTACTTGCGTTGTTCCTCGTTATTCATATCTACCTCGGTTGAGGGGCGTGCTAGGTGCCACTCCTCCAAGATCTCTCGACCCGGATCCCATCTGCCAAGGTATAATCAATTTTGAGATCAATGTGCATGGTACGTATTTTATTAGTTTTCATTATAACTAATACTGATCGAGCACCCTTTGTACACATGGTTTTATTAGGAGTTGTGAATCTGCTATAGTTGGTTCTTTTTCTAATGGAAAGTGAAGGGCGTTGTAGTTGGATGGGATTGCCTACTGATGATAATGTGTGGCAACGCGGATTCGACAAGTTTATGGAGGAAACCTTTGAAAACACAGTTGATGGAGAGTTTGGGGAATGCCCATATGCTAAATGTCATTGCATGGGATACCGTGGTAAATAAGAAGTTGAACATCACTTGGTTACAAAAGGGTTTGAAAAGAATTTCATCATGAAAAAGCAACAAGAACGTCCTGATCGTGCTGCTGAACCTAATGGTGTGGATGATCTCGATGAAGATGAAGATGGCGCTGATCATGACGATCAGGAGGCCACCACTAATTTGTTTTCCTCTCTGATTAGTGGTGCCATACATGATCGAATTAGAGATGGTAACAATGGCGAAGAGGAGACAAATGAGACAGCAAGCAAAATTTTCAAATTAATGGAAGAAGCAAGGATAGATTTGTACCCTGGTTGCAAGGATTGTTCAAAGGTTTCTTTCATCTTCAGGCTATATTAGATCCAGTGCATGTGTGGTTTAAGCAACGCTGCACTAGAGCAAATACTATTCTTATTCTCTCTTGCATTGCCTAAAGGGCATTGTCTCTCGGATACCCTGCATAAAGCTCGAAAGGTGGTTCGAGACCTTGGCTTGGACAATGAACAACTTTGGACAATAAATGACTTTCCTGCTTATGCGATCTCATCTGGCTGGAGCACCAAAGGGAGGTTTGCTTGTTCTTATTGTCACAAGGACCAGTCTAAGAGGTACCTACATCCCTCGAAGGGTTCAATGGTAGAGGGATATATTTCGGAGGAGGACCACCATGAGGATTTGACAACTTGGAGGAGGGAAGGTGTGGAAGGGACAAGTGTTGATGCTTCTGTTCTTGCTCGTGCTATGCCCATGCTTGAACCGGATCACGCAGGCATACCTGAAGACGATCACGATGGTGATGAGACCAACATTGGTGACAGAGTAGTGGTTGCTCCATCCATTTCAGATGGACATGACAACGATGGTTTTTCTCATAATTAGGGCTTACATTGGTTACTTGTATATTGAACTAGTACGTCCAAAATTTGTGTGCAATAAATAATTTTAGTATTCCTGACTCTTTCGTTTGACATAATTTATTACCCCAAATAAATATGTGAATTTCTCAACTATTGAAATTAAAAATCTAAATAGTTGAATCTCGGCCAACTAAATATTGGGCAGAACGCAGGAGGGAAAACTCAGCGCGTTTTCGTCCAAAAAAATTCACATCTCGCCAGATTAACCCTCAGATATCTCGGCCTCATCCTCATGTCCCCCAAAAACACGTGCGGCGTCTAATCACCCTAAACCATGCGCGGCGGCTATGCGACGACCATAGTTACGAAATCATTGTCTTCGGGAAGGCGACAACCAAGGGAGGGAACAAGAAGGCTAGAGGTGGAGGATGATTCTATTCTCCCCTAGCGAGTCCATCCATGGCCAGCAAGGTACTATCAGTCATAAGATGGAATGGGGTCATAGTCGAAGACATCGAAGCTGTTGACGAAAATGGTGCCATCAGGTGCGTATAACTGTGTGCAATAGATATGTTGTTCCCTCCGTGCACTCGATTTGATATACCTCTTAACCCATCTAGGGTTCTCAGGGGTGGATCTAGGATTGAAGTTCAGGGGGGGGCTTATCTTCTTCTTCCTTCTTTTCTTCTTCCTTCTCTTCATCAATGGATGAAATTTTCAGGAGGAGCTTGGATGAGCTACCATTGAATCCACGGGGGTAGGCCCGGGCGGAGCTAGAGGGAAGTGAAAGGGGGTGCGGCACCATAGTAGAAGTGGTAGAGAGTTAAATTAACATGGTGAAATTTTAGATTTGATAAAAGATTACGGAATTTTTGTGGTTGTGGTCGCACCCACTACTGAAAACGTAGCTCTGCCCCGACCTGTTAATTGCATTTTTTTTCCATGATCAATTACATTCATGAGTATAAATATACATGCACATCAATTAATTTAGTTATTTTCAACATCCGTCCATTGTCTTCCTTCCCTTAATCAGAAATACTTGTTCATTTTTATGTGCACATGCATGTCTATATCAATCTTAAAATTTGTAACAGAACATAATTGTTGGTGTTGTAAAAATTACTAAGCTGAATAGGCATTGTGCTATTTGACCACTGCATATTTGTTTTTTCACATACTATCTACTAGTATATATATACATATATGCATATACCATTGTTAGTACTACAACTAAATTTTTTCATGCTGGCGTATTAATATTTATGTGGACATGAAGAGAAAGCGACAAAACAGGTGACGTGTGGAATATACTAGTCGAATGCCGCGGCCGGGGAAATATAAGATACTACTCTAGTGCATTGGACAAGGGTCTTGTAGACTTTAAGGTCCTGTCAGATCTTAAAGAAAAATTTGGATATGATCAGCGGGACTACGTGTACTACATGAAGAGAGATAATGAAGATAATAGCACATCAGCGTCTCTTGGGGAAATTATCAATAAAAAAGCATTGGTGGTCATGATTGATTACGTGGAGTCATCCAATGAGAAGACAATATGGTTGGTACTATCAACAACTGATGTGAACGGAGAAAAAGTCAACATTACACCCCTGAAATGACAGAGGTAGCGTGGGCCTAATGCTGATAGTGATGATGATGATGACGGCGATTCTTATAAGATTGTGATGAATACAAAGATTGGATAGAAGAGCAACCCGAAGACAGTGGTACGTATGTTGCTTGTTCTACACTGTCCACATCTAGCCTTGACTACACATTTTACTCACATACAAGTGTGTCTAATTTGCAGCCCTATATGATGACTTTAGGGATGAAACAAGAAAGACGTACCAAAAATGGTTACAGTGCAAAGGACTTCTGAAACAAATTCGTAAATCCTTTTTCCATGTCAACTGCAGCATATTTGTGATGAATAATGTGAACTTACTAATAGGTACAAGTGCTTTCCTTTTTTCAGTGGCTTATAATAAAGCTCAAGCAAAACCTACAGAAGTAGTCGTACTCCCATGTGCTGACAGCAATGACATCAGCACGACGCCGCTAGAAATGACACCGCCACCATAAATGACGCCGTCATTGGAAACAACACTGCCACCACAACATCCATTGCATGCTAAAGAAAAAAGAAGACAAAGGGTTATAAAAGCTTCACACCTCCAGAAACTTCACTCTGTATCTAGATGCGAAAAACTAAAAATTGAGTTCTCACAAAAGTTGGGTGGTCCCTGTGGAGAAAATAGATGTGCCCTTGTTGATGACATTGTTGTACATACAAGGATGAAGGTTCCAATAATTGGAGTCAGATCTTGGAAAGATATTAGTGAAGATGTCAAGGACATCGCAAATTGTGTAATGGTAAGTCACTGTCTAGCACATGCATCTTGTTTATGTTATATAGCAAATGCGTTCCCTATATTTTCTCTATACACAATGCTATGATTGAATCATGCATGCATAACAAGTTTCCTCCCCACCAGGAAGGATGTGATTTTGAGGGCATTAAAGATACAAAGGAAAAGATATGGAAGATTGCCCATGCACGCTACAAAGGTTGGAGAGGCGACTTGAATGCTACATGCAAGTCACATGACAGTTATGGAGAGAGAATGAAACACAAGACTTATGAGTTGAACATTGTGGAGTGGCGCTAGTTGTGATAGTACTTTGGAACTGAGTATTTCAAGGTACATTTTTTTCTACTTAATCTAAGATCAACATTGCGAGTTACATAGAATATGAGTTCAACCTTTCATCGCTTAACATCACTGTTTCATTCCTTGCAGAGAATCAATAGCATGAACTCTGGCAATCGTGGCCAAATGGTAACCTTGCATTCGGGGGGTTCGAAACCTTACTCTCAGTGGAGTTGGGAACAGGTAAAGATTGGTTACAATATTCTCATCATTCACTATCTTCATAGGACAATCATATATTAATGTTGTGCAATGGTCCAATCATAGCGAGATCCCGAAACTGGTGTTGAGCCACGGCAGTTAGTACTCTGGAGGGTTACTCACTTGAAGAAAGGAAAATAAACATCTGACGTGGCTAAGAATATTTATGTGAGTAGAAATTCGATCGTAACCTTTGCTTGCACATAACACTCGTTCAGTTCAGCATCAAACCATAGCCACTATTTTCGATCTTACAATTATGTCTTGCCCTCAGGATCGTACATCTAGGAAATTTGCTCAGCTAGCAAATTCAGATGAAATGGATGAAGAAGGAACACCAAGTGTCACTTATGCTATTGTTAGGGAAGAGCAATGTTTCCAGGAAGCATACAAGGAAACGACAAGAGTCAAATCCTCTGTGTCACGTGGCCATGGTTACATGGGACTCCAATTAGCAACAAAGAACTCCAGGAGAGGATGTTACAGGAGAGACTCAAGAAGGTCGAAGCACGAGAATTTGAGTTTGAAGAAATACTCCAGATGAAACGAACCGGATTTCCTAGAATGGAAACCCGATCCTTTGCACCTCTATGATAGTCCCAGGAGGCTATCACGTGCAACCCCTGTCTCAAATGGTAACAAATCCATACAGAACAAAAAGAAATTTAGGAGATCCACATAATTAATATTATTATTATAAATAAACATCTGAGTACATCTCATCGGGACATGCCGGGTACAAGTCCAATAGGACTGAATCAAACAGAGTAAACATCTTCACAGTGGAACTCATGTAGCGAAGTAGACACCATCTCCCATATGCAGCTCGAGTGTAGAACAAGCCTCAGTCCTCCCAGCCGTCATTCTCGAAGTCGTAGTCGGGCTCCGAGTCTGTAAGTCCTCCATCTACTCGATAAGCGAGTAGGTCATGCCATCTTCCCAACAAAGAGTGGAAGCAAAGGAATAATTCTAGTATGCATGGTTAAGCCTATATATGGCTGTAGAAGGTTATGCAAGCAGCGGTAGCAACATCAAGGTAAGTAGAAATGCAGAGAGGTCACCATCTCTGAGGAGATCCACACCTCCGAGGCCAACACCTCAGGGGTCAACACCCCAAACAAGGGATATATACACCAAAATACCGAATCTCAACCAAGACTCAGCATCCCACTCTCATCCGCGATGTGGGGTCACCAGCTCCGATCCCCATATCTCAACGGCACAAAGCCAGGCTCACACACACAGGGGAGAGACACAACACAGAAAAGACTAGCCAGGTGAGAGATCGAAAGGGCTGTCCTTACCAGTGGACACAGACTATAGCTATAGGTTTAACACTGTGCAGAGATTGTACAATTGGACCCGCCAGATAGGACAGAAATGGATGCCTCCGATCCACATCCCTACCTAACGGCCGCAGACCTAGTAGTGGATAGCACTCTCCTATGAGAAACCAAGTTGAGATGTGCCTTGGTTTGTATATGATGAGCGATTGACCGGATGTTTTGAGACATTGTGTTGAGTGTGTTTCGTCGAGTTGTGTTGTCAGTTGTGTAACTTTTTATGTGTTGTGGTGTGTTGTCAATGCACTCGTGATGAGTGGTTGACAACGTTGTGCGGACTAACTCTTGGCCTAGTATTGCAGGTGTGGGTTGCGGCTTGATTTGCGTTGGTGCAGGTGAAGAACAAGCACGAAAGGTCTATGCCTGTGTGGCCTCCAAGGAGTGGAGAGACAAGTAGGCTTGGTTCGAGGGACCCGGTGGCCGACGGGATCAAGTGCGGGCCGCATGGTGGCAAGAGGAGGAAGACAAAGTCATGTACAAGGAGCCGGCGCAGGGTGGCGGCTAACAACCCATGTCTGCGCACGGGGTTTGTTGGTTTGGCCACAAAACCAACACTGAGCCAATGCAAGGTAGCGGCTAACGACCGAAGCTTGTACGCGGGGTTTGGTGGTTTGGCCACAAAACCATCAGGAGGAGGGCTTCTCGGTTTGGGCCTCAAAACCGAGCCTGAGGGCCTGACGTGACGGAGATGGTATCCGGGTGCGTCGGGAAGCTTCGAAGCGGGGGACACACGGTGTGATCGCGGTGCTTGCGTCGGGAGGACACTAGGCCCGGTGGATGCGTGTCCGCTCGATGGGTCTATAAATGTGTTGACCAAAACACCCCTGGGAGGGCTTGTGCTGTAACTCCTAGTGTAGGGGCACTTCGGTCATTTGTCCGGAGGGCCTATATATAGGAGGAGTGGCTGATTTGGGCAGCCAACTCTTTGGCTAGAGGTGGGAGTGCTCTTTCATTTTGGGGTGCTCTTGGGAGAGAACGAGAGAGGAGTGGGTGGCTCTTTGTTTGGAGCTTTTTGCCATCCAATATTTGGAATTCTTGAGAGTGTCTTGTATCCGAATATGGCTTGAAGAATCATAGTGATTACTTCCTCTTAATCTTGTGTCATATCCTTTTTCCCCTGCGTTTTTCTTTTTCAGAGGTATTTTCAGAGCTCTTTTGGAGGGATTTTGTTCTTCGCTTGATTCGTCGATTTGAGGGTGTTTCTCTCCGGATTTCTTTGAGGGAATCATGGGTGGATGCCTTGTGCATCTTTGTGTGTGATCTTGACACCTCAAACGTCGGGAAAACCCTTCGATTCGCGAGTTTTGGTTGGAGCTCGAGTTCTTGGTGGTGGTTCATGTGATCTGCGATTCTCGGTGATTATTGAGTTAGAGGCCAAGATTTCTGGGGCATAGCTTCATCTTGTGATGCTTCTCATCTCCCCCAAATCTTGTCTCAAGAGCTCTAGCCGTTTGGGAGATCCATCGACTTGAGGAAAAGTCCCCTCTCTAGGGTTCGTAGCCTAAATCATTTTTCTGGTGGTGTTTCTGTGATCTTTTGGAGGACATCTTTTGGGAAACAGTTCTTTGTGTTGTTGAGAAGCTATGGTTAAAGTTTCGTGATTTTTGGAGGTCGTTTGATCGAGTTTTAGATTTTCCTCCCTTCTCTCGCGGGTTGTTTTTCTCTGTTTTCTGGGGCTGTCGGAAGTTCCGGCACAGGAAGTTCCGATAACTTGTTCACAGTCTGACATAAAGTCTTTATCAGAAGTTTTGACCCTAGGGCGGAAGTTTCGATGGATGGAAGTTCTGACCCTGCACCGGAAGTTTCGATAATGAGTTTTTGATTGTCAAAGAACCCGTTATCGGAAGTTTCGATACTTGGCCGGAAGTTCCGACAAAACTGCAGTAAGTTGTGTAGAGCTCGTTCTTTTTCTAGTCTCCTTTTAAGCTTGCTTCCGCTTTGTTTCTAGGCTTGTCCAAACTTGTTCCTAGGGTCAGTAGGTCTGTTGTGACTACGTGATCTTGGCAAGTTTGTGCGGGATTCTTTGGAAGTGATATTGGGGTTTAGGCCGAGTTCTTGAGAGGAATTTTTATCGGCTCCCATTCACTCCCCCCCTCTCTGGTCGCCAATTCGGTCCTTCAGTTGGTATCAAAGCCGATTGCGGGTCTTTGCGACTCTAACCAGTCTAAGATCCATAGGACGACAAAAGAGAAGGGGTGCTTTGCTTGCGGATTTGGTTTGCATGATTTGAGCTTGTTTTTAGCTAATCCTAACCGGTGCTTTGAGTATGGCACCAAGCTCTTCTCCTTGTGATTCTTTGAGTAGGAGGAGTGTGGAGGTTGAGGTGGAAGTTAGAGTGGAGAAGATGATGTCCCTCATCGAGGACTATCAAGATGGTGATCTCAAGAAGGGAGAGCTCTACCACAAGCTAAGGGACATGAACCAAGGTACGCTTGCCAAAGGTATCTTGATCCTATGCGATAGGTTGAATGATTGTGAATGTGATTGTGGGATTTGCATAGGAGAAACATAGATTTGTGTGATGCTTTGCGTAGGAAGAATGAGAAGATGAAATGCTCCCTTGCTAGGTTGAAATGTGGTATGGGTCATTGGAAGTCTTGTGCTTTGAATTCTTGCACTTCTTGGAACACCATGCATGCTAAGAATGATGTTTTGAACTCTTCTATTGCTTGCTTGAAATCAGAAATTAAATTGTTGAAACACAATGCATCTTTGCCTTGCAAATCTTGTGATGCCTTGCTTGTTGAAAATCTTGAGTTTGCAAGTGATGTGAGTAGATTGCTTAGAAAGAATGAAGAGTTGAATTCTTCTCTTGCTTGTTTGATGGATGAGAATGACTTGTTGAAATCCAATGCTTCTATGCCTTGCAATTCTTGTGTTGCTTTGAATACTGATCTTGATGTGGCTAAAAGTAAGATTACTTTGTTGGAGACAAGTGCTTCCCTACCATGTGTTTCTTGTGAGTCTTTACATGTTGAAATTAATAAACTAAAATTGACTGGCACACATGTGTAGATGAACTTGAGCATGCTAGGGCTGAAATTTGTGATATGAAATCCATGCCTTGTAGCAAGTGCTCTTTGTTGCTTGTAGAGGATGCTTGCCATACTTCTTGTGATGATGATGATGCTTTGGTTGATGTAAATGATGATACTTGTTCATGTGGTCTCATTTGCACTTCATGCATTGATTTGGAAAGTGAAGTTTTGGCATTAAAGAAAATGCGCGATGATATGAGCGCCAATTTGGTTGTGCATGATGAGATGAGTGCCAACCTTGAGAAAGAGAATGAACTCTTGCGTACCACATATGCTAGATGCATTGAGGAAGAAATTGAGAATTTGAGAAATATGACATGTGGTACTTGTGAGCGCCTCAAATTTGAAAATGAGGTTTTGCTCACAAGGTGCAAGAGTCTTTGTGCAAAGGGTTTGGATTCTCGCATTTCGTGTCACTTCGATGTTGATGCTTTTACATTTGCTTCTTCTCAACCGGAGCTGACTTCTTCTCTTGAGCGTGAGTCATTGGATGGTGGCACGTGTGGTGGTGCTTTGGATAGCTCTCCCATAGCTATTCCTAAGCTTGGTGGATCTTCTGGTGATGCCCAAGGTGATTTGAATAGCAAGGGTGCCTCCCACATATTTGGAACTCATACTCCCAAGCCGATGTTCCAATGCACCTTTTGCAAGAAGGAGGGGCATACTATTGAGTTTTGCTTTCGCCGTGTTAAGCACGAGCGACGTGTGCGTGCCAAAGCTTTTAAGAAGCCACGTAGGCTTTCTCATGGCACGTGTGATTCTAATGTGGGCACCAAGGCGATTGTTGGGGTTGATGCTTCTTGCTCTATGTCCCAAGGGACTTCTCACTTACAAGAGAATGGTGATTCGTCCACTCGGACCGTGCCTCTCGATAGGCCTTTATACCATTGCTCTCATTGTGGGAAGGATGGGCATCAAGAGAGCTTTTGCTACCGCCGGGCAAGGAAAATGTGGCGAAGAGGTGCTTCTAGGCCTTTGGTTGTTCATAGCCCTTCTCATGGCATGAACACTTGTGAGCCTAAGAAGGCACGATTTGTGGACGGGTTTTATGACACTCTTTCTAGTGAGTTAGGCCATGCTCGTGGACATGCTTCTAGTGTTTCTTATGTTGGTCTGTGACATGCTTCCCGTGGTGCTTGTGTTGGTTCTTCTCCTATGACCTCGAGGGACCTTTGCCTTTTTGCTTGTGGTAGCACTCGGTTTTCTTTTTTTTGAGGGAAACAGCAGGGGAGGCCCCTAGTGGATTTTTTATATATATGAAAAAGGGAATATTTACAAATTACAAGGCCTCAGGCCCAAGAAGAAAGAAGCAAAGTACAGCTAGTTGAAATTTCAAAACCAATTCTGCAAATCCATCTTCCGAGAGGGAGAGGCTTTTAAGAACTCAGTTTTCTTCACGAGTGGCTCCTTTGTGGCATAGTTCTAAGGGTGTTCGAAAACCTTTTCATTCGAACCGGCATTTGCATCATGCTAACCCACATGATAAGTTGAGTGCATCGTTTACCAGTGTGACCAAGTATTGGATTCCCAAGTATGTGCTTGCTAACCCTTTGGGATGCAAGACTCGGTCTTTTTCGTCTCCTTGTGTGTAAGTATGGAGATGTGATTGGAGAACATGGGTTGGATGGTGCTTGATCTTTGCCTGTGAGGTGATCAAGACAAGATGGTTCTCCATACCGCTTTGGATGGCTCTTGAAAGCCTTTGTACACATGTATAGTGAGTTTTCTTTTCCCTTTGTGCTCACTTGTATATACTTGTGTCTTGCTTGTGTGTAAACCACGGTAGTGAAGAGTATCTTGGCTCCCTAAGTGGGTTTTGGTGATTTAATGATGAACCATTAAGCTACTAATGATGTATTGAGTATATGAGCAGGTACTAAAATTCTAAGATGGCATCTAAGCGCTTCATTGCTATATAAAAAGGAAGTGATGCTAAAAGAAGGATTCCTTGGAGGTTTATTTAATTTATATTTTTAATTTGAGTCCTAGGAATGCCGTACTATAAAGAGGGACATGAATTGTATCTTCCAAGAGTTGAAAAGGTGCTCTAGATGACTAACCAAAATTCTATGAGAGACACCTTTGCACTACACGTTCACCGAGCTATCCCTTGTGTGCTAACTCTGGAAGGCCGGATACTCCGGGTTTTATCCCGAATAGTCGGACTTCCCGGAGTCTCCGAACCAAGTCCGGATACTCCGGGTCTTAGTGCTGTAACAGCTCTTTTTCTGGGTGAGGAGGTATTTATACCCCCTCAACCCTATCCACTCCCTCTCTCTTGCCCATTTCGACCTGCAACACTCCGAACTCATTCACTCCCCCTCTTTACTCCCCTTGGCCTTGGTTTGGTGAGATTTGTTGGGGATTAAAGGAGGGATTGAAAGCAAGAGCTTGGAGAGTGCTAGTGAGCAGATTTTCCATCTCTAGAGCACCTCGTTCTTCACTTGGTTGGCAATCTCGTGTTTGTTACTCTTGGAGCTTTGAGCTCCTAGCCGGCTAGTCGTTGCCTTGGAGCATCCAAAGGATTGTGACTGCCCAAGGAAGTTTGTATTACCCCGTGATTGAGTAAGTAACCCTAGCTTGATCTTTGTGGTCGCTAGGGGGAGGAAAGTGACCTAGGTGTAAAGGTCCACCCTTTGTGGGTTCCTCAACGGAGACGTAGACCTCAAGGTGTGAGGTTGAACTCCGGTAACAAATCCTGTGTCTCCTTGTGATTGTTGCTCTTATTGTTTGCTTGTTATCCTCTTGAGCTCATTTCTAGGGTTTGTTGCCGATCTACATTTTGGTAAAGTTGCTGCTGGTTCTGGGTGGTGAAACAGGCTCTACTCATCTCATTCCATAACCTATTTTCATATATTCACATTTGAGCAAGTTTAATTCTGTCGATTTAGTTTCCCCCTCTGAAGCCCGGAGAATCCGGACATTTTTCCGGATACTTCGGACTTTCCAGAGTATCCGGAAAAATATTCGGAGACTCCAGACTTCAGCCTGACAGTTTGGTTTTAAGTTGTGATTTTTCAGGAATGACTATTCACCCCCCCTCTAGTCGACCTCTAGATCCTTTCAATTGGTATCAGAGCGGGTTGCTCCGTTTGAAGCTTAACCGCTTGGAGAAAAGAGATGTCGACCCCAACTAATCAAGCAACGCCGCCCGAAGGTGACTTGACCAACCCCAATGGTAATCAACCTCCCGTGCATACACTCGAGGATCCTACGGGTGCAGCGGGAGGTGCCGGTGGAGCAAGCACAAGTCATCATCCAAGAAATGACGATGGTGGATCCTCCTCCTCAAGTGATGAGGATTTTGATGATGCAAGATCGAACCGCTCCACTCATCAGCCTTCGGGAAGGGAGTTCTCTAAAATCCCTTACGATTACTCAAACTTAATCTTTGATAAACCATCGAGTTCCCACCACATTGGAAAGATACCCCAATTTGATGGAACCGGCTATTCCAAGTGGAAGAACTCGATGGAGGAGTATTTGATGGCGGTAAACCCCACACTTTGGACTGTTGTTAACAGGGGAATTAACTTTCCAAGTGGAGATGCTACCTTGACACAAGCTCAAGCGAATGAAATCCAAGGCAACTATCAAGCCATTCGCATCATCAAGAGCTCTCTCACAACCGAAGAGTATGCAAGGTTGATGGTTTGAAGTCCGCCAAAGATGTGTGGGACACTCTCTTTATCAACCATGAAGGAACAAGGCAAGTTAGAGAAGGAAGAATTCGAGCTCTTGAAAGTGAGCTCAATCGCTTTGTCATCAAGGAAGATGAGTCTCCACAAGACATGTACAACCGCTTGAACAAGATCATCAACAAAATCAAGTCTCTTGGGAGCACAAGATGCGGTAGAAAAGAAGTTGTTGATAAGATCCTCTCCGCTTACATGGCTAGGGATGTTCAACTCCCTACACTTATTATAGAGAAGAGAGGCTTCAAGAAGTTCACTCCGGTGGATGTGATTGGTAGAATTGAAGAGCATCTTATCACTGTCAAGGAGTCAAAGCTTTCACAAGAAATGTCAAAGATGCATGAACAAATCGAGAAGAACAAGGGAGTAGCTCTCAAAGCTTCAAGCAAAGACAAAGAGAAGAAGGCAAGCTCATCATCCTCCAAGGCCGGGATCAAGGAAGATAGTGATGAAGATAGTGATGACACCTTGTCTCCCGAGCAAATGGCTCTATTTGTGAAGAGATTCACAAAAGTGATGAAGAAGGGTAGATTCTTCAACAAGAACAAGGACAAGGACAAGATCAAGACTAAGAGAACATCCAAGAGGCCATGTTTTGGGTGTGGCAAGGAGGATCATTTCATTGCGGAATGTCCCAACATCAAAGTGAGAAGAAGAGACACCAACAAGTATGACAAGAACAACAAGAAGGAAGTTGGTGAAGCTCATTTGGGTGAAGAATGGGATTCAAATGACGATAGCTCTGACTCCGATGATGAAGTGGGACTTGCTCCAATATCCATTGCTCAACCCACAAGCCATCACTCTTTGGAGATCTCACCGATGATGAAGATGACTTCACCCACACATGCATCATGGCTAGGGGACTAAGGTAGACACTAAACCTTGTCCCCTAGATGTTGATGATGATAATGATAGTGATGATGAATTTGCAAAAATGATCACTAGTTTTGGCAAGAAAGCAACCAAAAGAATTATGAATCTTCTAAATGAAATCAAGAATAGAGATGAAACTCTTGAGGTGCAAGAAGAACTCTTTAGACTTGAGCGAGAGAAAACCATTGCCCTTGAGAATGCCCTTGTAATTGAAAAGAAGGGTTTCAAAGTGCAAGAGGGCTTGCTCAAAGAAAAGGAGGAAGAAATTCTTAGCCTCAAGAACTCTCAAGCTAAAGAGGCCGTTGTAGTAGATGAATTAACTAGGAAATCTTTCCTAGCTAAGGATGATTGCACCAGACTTGAGAATGAAAAGGTTGAACTTCAAGAGAGCTTAAAATGCTTGAAAGCTAGTCACATTGCAATTGAAGTTCAACTTGACAATCTTAAGAATAGTGCTAAAACAACCTCTAATGATGCTACCTCTAACTCAAATGCTTCTACAAGTAATGGTTGTTCTAGATGCTATAAAAATTGATTTAAATGCTTATGCTACTAACATTGCCGAGATGAATGCAATGAAGAAAGAGATTGCTCGGTTGTCAAACTCTCTTATTGAGGAAAAGAAGAAGGAACCTAAGAGAGGCGAGTTTGAGAACCATACCAAGGGCTTTGGTTCAAACTACATGAAGAAGTTTGGCTTTGAGAATGGGAAGGGGCTAGGTAAGAATGAGCAAGGCTCCAAAGACCCTATTCCATTCATCAAAAACAACCACACAAGGGGTGTGGGAACAAGAAATGTGGTGCATGGGATGAAGCAATTGGGTGCCAAGGTTGAAGGTAAACAACCTAGGCTCAACACTCCCATCAAGTTCAAGAGCTCCAATGGCACATCCCATGAACCACAAGTCAAGACCAAAGTGGTGCAAGCCAAGCAAACCAAGAAGCCCAAGGCACATGCTTCACAAGACAACTTTTATGCCGATTATGTGTTGACTTGGAACCACAAGGGTAAGGTGGTGGCCAAGTATATGGGACCCCGCACACAAGGTTCTATGATCAAAAGGAATGTGTAGGTGCCCAAAGTTCTTGTGACTAACGTGAAAGGACCCAACTCTAATTGGGTACCTAAAAATCAAGCCTAATTTGTTTTGTAGGCATACTCCTCCGGTGGAGCCAAATGGGTGATTGATAGTGGATGCACTAATCATATGACCGGGGAGAGGAAGGTGTTTATGTCTTGTGAAATGATTGAACATCCTACGGAAAAGATTGCCGTTGGAGGCAATGGTGGTGGAACGGTTGTTGGTGTAGGTAAAATTGCTATCTCAACCAATCATTCAATTTTCGATGTTTATTTGGTTGAATCTTAGGACTATAATTTGTTGTCCGTGTCACAACTTTGTGAGATGGACTACAATTGTTTGTTCACAAATGAGGGTGTGACCGTTTTTAGAAGAAGCGATGACTCTGTTGCTTTTAAGGGTGAACTCAAGGGAAGGCTTTATTTGGTGGATTTTACATCGGAGAAAGCCCAACTTGATACATGCTTAATGACAAAGTCTAGCTTGGGTTGGCTTTGGCAACACCAGCTAGCCCATGTTGGGATGAATAATCTCAACAAACATCTAAAGGGGGAACACATCCTAGGACTAACAAAAGTTCATTTTGAGAAAGATAGAATTTGTAGTGCTTGTCAAGCCGGAAAGCAAGTTGGTACTCCGCACTCCTCCAAGAATGTAGTCACCACTACAAGACCTTTGGAATTGCTTCACATGGATATCTTTGGTCATGTGGCCTATGTTAGTATTGGAGGGAGCAAGTATGGATTTGTCATTGTTGATGATTACTCTCGGAATACATGGGTATTCTTTTTGCGTCACAAGAGCAAGGTTCATGATGTATTCAAGAAGTTTGCAACTAGAGCCCAAAATGAGTTTGATATGAAGATCAAGAGAGTAAGAAGTGACAATGGCTCCGAGTTCAAGAACACCAACATTGAAGAGTATCTTGATGGTGAAGGCATTGGTCATGAATTCTCCGTCCCATACACACCTCAACAAAATAGGATAGTGGAAAGGAAGAATAGGACTCTCATAGAAGCCGCAAGAACTATGCTTGATGAGTACAAGACTTCGGATAGTTTTTGGGCGGAAGCGGTCAACCCGGCTTGTCATGCTATCAACCGTTTGTATATTCACAAGCTTCGACACAAGACCGCCTATGAACTCCTAACCGGTAAGAAGCCTAACGTGTCTTACTTTAGAGTTTTTGGTTATAAGTGCTTCATTATCAACAAGAAGCCCAAGAACTCTAAGTTTGCACCTAAAGTTGATGATGGTATTTTTCTTGGTTACGTCTCAAATGCTCACGGCTATCGCGTTCTCAACAAGACCACCGGTAGTGTTGATATAGCGTGTGACGTGACATTTGATGAATCTAATGGCTCTCAAGTGGAGCTAGTTGATGAAGTGTGTGTAGGCAAGGAAAAGACCTCTACAAATGACATCAAGAAGGTGGCCATTAGATAAATCAAGCCTCAAGAAGAAGATGAAGAAGATGAAGTCATTGAAGCATCACCAAACTTGACTGCCGCTACGAAACCCGGACACTCCGGAGAAAAGTTCGGAGAATCCGGAAATTTCAGAGACTCCGGACCCAACCCCGAAGAGTCCGGACCCTTTGAGGATGATGCTCAAGACCTTCAAGAAAATGAGGATTTGATTCAACAAGAAGTTTCGGAGCCACATCCAAGAGTTCGTCAAAGTGTTCAAAGAGACCATCCTGTTGACAACATTCTTATAAGCATAAGAAGAGGGGTTACAACAAGATCAAGATTAGCAAAATTTTGTGGGCATTACTCCTTCGTGTCCATGATTGAACCTCTCTCTGTGGAAGAAGCATTACAAGACATTGATTGGGTGATGGCCATGCAAGAAGAGTTGAACAACTTCACTCGGAATGAAGTCTGGTCCTTAGTGGAACGCCCTAAGCAAAACGTGATTGGAACAAAGTGGGTGTACCACAACAAACAAGATGAGGATGGGGTAGTGACCAAGAACAAGTCAAGGTTGGTTTCCAAGGGCTATACTCAAGTTGAAGGCTTGGACTTTGGAGAAACCTATGCACCGGTAGCAAGACTTGAAGCAATCCAAATCTTATTGGCATTTGCTACTCACCATGATTTTAAGCTATTTCAAATGGATGTCAAGAGTGCTTTCTTGAATGGCCCAATCTCCGAAGAAGTTTATGTTGAGCAACCACTGGGGTTTGAAGATCCTCAGTTCCCCAACCACGTCTACAAGCTCCATAAGGCGCTCTATGGTCTTAAGCAAGCACCTAGAGCATGGTATGAATGCCTTAAGGAATTTCTCCTAAGGAAAGGCTTTGAAATAGGTAAAGCCAATCCTACTCTTTTCACTCGCAAAGAAGGAAATGATTTATTTGTGTGCCAAATATATGTCGATGACATCATATTTGGTTCTACTAACAAAGCTTGGGCGGATGAATTTAGTAGGATCATGAAAAAGAGATTCGAGATGTCCATGATGGGAGAGTTGAAGTTCTTTCTTGGATTTCAAATCAAGCAACTCAAGGAAGACATGTTCATAAGTCAAACAAAGTACACTCATGACATGCTCAAGAAGTTTGACATGGATAAAGCCAAGCCCATCAAGACTCCAATGCCATCCAATGGACATCTTGACTTGAATGAAGATGGAAAAAGCATGGATCAAAAGGTATATCGCTCCATGATTGGATCCTTGCTTTACCTTTGTCCATCTAGGCCCGATATTATGCTTAGTGTGTGCATGTGTGCACGGTTTCAAGCCAATCCTAAGGAATGTCATCTCACGGCTGTTAAGAGAATCTTTAGGTATTTAGTACACACTCCTAACCTTGGTTTATGGTACCCAAAGGGCTCCACTTTCAATCTAGTTGGCTATTCCGATTCGGACTATGCCGGTTGCAAGGTAGATAGAAAGAGCACATCCGGAACTTGCCAATTCCTTGGAAGGTCCTTGGTGTCTTGGAGTTCCAAGAAACAAAATTCCGTTACCTTATCCACTGCCGAGGCCGAGTATGTTGCAGCAGGTGCTTGTTGTGCTCAACTACTTTGGATGAGGTTCACTTTGAGGGACTTTGGTTGTACGTTTAGCAAGGTGCCACTCTTGTGTGACAATGAGAGTGCCATCAAGCTAGCGAACAACCCTGTAAACCACTCAAGAACAAAGCACATAGACATAAGACACCATTTCTTGAGAGACCACGAAGCCAAAGGAGATATCGCTTTAAGTCATGTGAGCACCAAAAAGCAACTAGCCGATATCTTCACAAAGCCTCTTGATGAACTAAGGTTTTGTGCTTTGAGGAGTGAATTGAATATCTTGGATTCTCATAACTTGGCTTGAGATAATGCACATGTTTGATCGTCTTAGGCTAGATCTTTACAAAATAAAAGGATTTGAAAAATAGTGTGAATTTGCTTTGAAGAACATTTGGATTTTCTCTAGGTAGAACACTTGGACTATTGTTCTCATTGTATGTTTGTGGCTAGTACCAAGTGTTGGAACCTCTCTAGCTCACATAAGTTTCACTCATAATCATCTTTATCTATCTCAATCTCACTTCCTTGAAAATCTGTTGCCAAGTCTCAAGGGGAGCCGGAGACTACGGGCTTTTTCCCAGATAATCCGGATTTCCCGGAGAGTCCGGGTTCAGCCCGGATACTCCGGACCTTTACTCCTATATAAGGTTTTTCACTGCAGTCAAACCCTAACTTTTCACCTTTTCACTACGTGGGCCGTTTACCTCTCCTCCCCGTCGCCTCCCATCTCACCCCGTTGCCCCTCTCCCTCTCACCCTTGGTTCCTCCATTAAACCTAGGGTTCCACCCTCAAAATCTTAAGAGAGTGAGAGATTGAAGCCTCCAAGGAGTGGGAAACAAGGTGTTGCACGTGTTTTGAAGATTTGGACGTCTTCTCCCTCGGTTCCCTCTCTTCCCTAAGGTATTCAAAGGCTCCTTTGCCCGATCTTCTTTTCTAGACCAAATCTTAAGAAATCTCTTGGATAGGAATGTTTCTTAGACTCTAGAACTAGTGGATCTACGATATCTCAAGTTTCCCGTGGTGGATTTGTGTGGCATTGCAAACTAGGGTTTCGCCAGGAAAACCCGGAGACTCCGGATTTTTTCCGGACACTCTGGATTTCCCGGACTGTCCGGGAATTTTCCCGGAGACTCCGGATTTTTCTGCTGAAACTCCAAATTTGCTTTGTCACACACGTTTTCCATGGATGCATTCTCATGTACTCCTTCCTACTCATCTCCAGATCATGAGGAAGAAGTACAAGCAAGATGAGCCGGCCACCCAAAGGAGGACAAAGGCTAGGCACGACCCTCAAACCTTGGGGGTGGTACATGAGACTTTGGGGCTTGGCTCTTCTCGGCGATCCACTCGTGCTCGTGCTCCTGTCTACACCGGTGAAGAGATTGAAGAAGAGGAAGAACAACAGGCCGTTGGTGAGCAAGAAGAGGAGGAAGAAGATGTTGAGCAATATAGGGTTGCTCCTAGGTGTCACGGGAAAGGTCTAGCTCAGCCATCAAATAAATCCTGTGAGTCCCCCAGCATCTCTCGTTCTAGGCCCGTACCTCGACCATCTATGCCAAAGAACCATCCTACTCCCTACTCCCACATTTGTCCCCAAACTCCACCCCGTCTCACAGTCTCCTTTCCATCAAATGTGAGGGTGGTGACCGCTCCTATCAGCCTAAGGGACCCTGGGGCTGTGCAAGGGTTTGCTCAACAAATGGTGAGAGATTACTCTAGGAATGCCGTTGCAGTCAGAGAACAAAGGGAGGAGGATGTCTACATGTATATCTCCAGTGAGGCACTTGAGTCAAGGTTTTGGTGTGACTTCCATAGGGACTTCTATCAGACAGTGATAAGAAGTCCACAGATGAAGGCAAAGAACAAGTCACCAATTGTGGAGATGAAGTACATTGATTGGGCCTACTATGAGAAGTTGGAGAATCCCACCTTTGATGTCGTGATTGATAAATGCAAGGAACTTGGACTATATGAGATCATGGGATTTCGCTATGGATGGAATAGAGAAATTCTTGCTCAATTCCATTCCTCTTACTATTATGATTCTCACCAAAACACTATCACTTGGACCACTCAAGGCGAGAAGCACATCATTGATTACATGACTTTCTCTCGCTTGCTTGGTCTTGGCTCAAAGGATGAAGATCGCACTCCTATCCATAATGAAGACAAGTACAAGCCCAAGGACATGGCATATATGTTCCCCTCCGCCTTCCTAGCTCATGAGGGAAAAGCTGAAAATCTCATCCCATACTACTACTATTTCAATCAGTTTTTCCGTGCCACCATTGATCCAAAAATGGGAGATATCACAGCTCTTAGGCACTATGCCGTCAATCTCCTCAACCGTGTGGCTCCTGAAGAAGAAGGATTTTGCATATTTGACTTCATTTTGAATGAACTTCGACGTGCTATGTGTGACCCCATGAAGCATCTTCCTTATGCTCCATACATCATGTATATGATTGAGAGGGTCACCAATACCCAATTTCCAAAGGATGTTACTCATGAGCCTCTTAGGCATCTTCGTGTTAGAGACAAGAGAACTCCAATGAAGAAGAGCACAAGATTTGCCGGATCCTCTAGTGCTGCCCCTCGCCATGATGATGAGCCCCTTCCTCTCCCCTCTCACACATATAAATCCTCTCGCAAGGTCAAGGGCTCCATGGTCAAGAGGGCTTTCAAGAGCATCTTCTCCATGTGCAAGCGCATCGTCACCGAGACTAATGAAAACCGCCGTGACATCATTGAGATCAAGTCTCATCTTAGGCTTCATACGGATACCTATCATGAGCTCCCCGAGTTTGATGACCTATTTGTGGAATGGGACGCTCATGATGCCGCTGCTGCTGCACAAGAAGAAGAAGAAGAAGAGCAAGAGCAAGAGGAAGAAGGAGAAGAAGAAGAAGAGGAGGAGGACAACGATGAAGAAGAAGAAGAAGGAGATGATGAGGACACGGAGTGATTCCCTGCTACTACTGCTGTCTTCACACTTCCTTTTTAGCGCTTGATGCCAAAGGGGGAGTGAGTATCTTTAGTTTCATGCTTTAAGACTTGGAAAATTTGAGAACTTGGTCTGTAATAACTCTTTTATGTGTGAGACTATGTGATGTGAGCTTGAGACTATTTATTTGTGTGCTTCTGGTGCTAGATATCTAGGTTGCATTTTATTTGTCTAAGGATGCTTATGATAGTTTGAAAATTTTTGTGATGATTGATTTCTACTGAGTCCTAAAAGTCCGGATACTCCGGATTTTTCTCCGGACTCTCTGGGTTTCCCAGATTCTCTGGGGTAGATCCAAACACTCCGGGCTCTGACACTTCAGCCCCCTTTTTGTCCTTCATTGAGTGTATAATCTGTCATATGCATCACATGTATCCTGTTTGCACAAACACAAGCACCCCACTGTTGATCATCTTAATACACTCTCTTGTTTTCCTCTCTTGTGCAAAATTTGGTGCTAAAAGCACCTTTGAGATTCAAACCCAATATGCACAAATTAAGGGGGAGTGTTGCAAGATAGATCAAAGCTCTTTACTGAATTTATTGATCTCTCTTTTAGAAGCTTAAAGGTGTTGTCATCAATCACCAAAAAGGGGGAGATTGAAGAGTATCTTGGCCCCCTAAGTGGGTTTTGGTGATTTAATGATGAACCATTAAGCTACTAATGATGTATTGAGTATATGAGCAGGTACTAAAATTCTAAGATGGCATCTAAGTGCTTCATTGCTATATAAAAAGGAAGTGATGCTAAAAGAAGGCTTCCTTGGAGGTTTATTTAATTTATATTTTGAATTTGAGTCCTAGGAATGCCGTACTATAAAGAGGGACATGAATTGTATCTTCCAAGAGTTGAAAAGGTGCTCTAGATGACTAACCAAAATCCTATGAGAGACACCTTTGCACTACACGTTCACCGAGCTATCCCTTGTGTGCTAACTCTGGAAGGCCGGATACTCCGGGTTTTACCCTGGATAGTCCGGACTTCCCGGAGTCTCCGGACCAAGTCCGAATACTCCGGGTCTTAGAGCTGTAGCGGCTCTTTTTCTAGGTGAGGAGGTATTTATACCCCCTCAACCCTATCCACTTCCTCTCTCTTGCCCATTTTGACCTGCAACACTCAGAACTCATTCACTCCCCCTCTTTACTCCCCTTGGCCTTGGTTTGGTGAGATTTGTTGGGGATTAAAGGAGGGATTGAAAGCAAGAGCTTGGAGAGTGCTAGTGAGCTGATTTCCCATCTCTAGAGCACCTCGTTCTTCGCTTGGTTGGCAATCTCGTGTTTGTTACTCTTGGAGCTTTGAGCTCCTAGCCGGCTAGGTGTTGCCTTGGAGCATCCAAAGGATTGTGGCTGCCCAAGGAAGTTTGTATTACCCTGTGATTGAGTAAGTAACCCTAGCTTTATCTTTGTGGTCGCTAGGGGGAGGAAAGTGACCAAGGTGTAAAGGTCCACCCTTTGTGGGTTCCTCAATGGAGACGTAGACCTCAAGGTGTGAGGTTGAACTCCGGTAACAAATCCTGTGTCTCCTTGTGATTGTTGCTCTTGTTGTTTGCTTGTTATCCTCTTGAGCTCATTTCTAGGGTTTGTTGCCGATCTACGTTTTGGTAAAGTTGCTGCAGGTTCTGGGTGGTGAAGCAGGCTCTACTCATCTCATTGCATAACCTATTTTCATAGATTCACATCTGAGCAAGTTTAATTCTGTCGATTTAGTTTCCCCCTCTGAAGCTCAGACAATTCAGACATTTTCCCGGATATTCCGGACTTTCCGAAGTATCCGGAAAAATATCCGGAGACTCCGAACTTCAGCTTGACAGTTTGGTTTTAAGTTGTGATTTTTCAGGAATAACTATTCACCCCCCCTCTAGTCGACCTCTAGATCCTTTCTGGTAGGCTGCCACCTTCCTCATGATAGCTTTGTGATCTTGTATACCTATCTTGCTATCTTTTGTATGATATTGTGGTGGATGATATATATGAACATCATGTCATGCTTTATGGTTGTTCTATGGTGGTTATGTCATGATGTTCATCCATATCATTTTTGTCTAGCTCTATAGTATCCTTTCTTGTTAGCATTTTTGTTCCCCTATGTATATCTTGTCATGCTAGCTTTGTAATATATGTTGGTGGATGATCCATATGAACTTGTATCATGCCTTTGTTTAGTTCTTGTATCATGTTTGGCATGTTGTTCTTTGGTATCATTTTATTTTAGTATCCTTGTATAGGGTTATACCTTGTTGACATGCTTGCTAGCCCATGCTTATTCATATATGTCAAATCATGTTACAATGCTTTATTTATCTAGTTTGGTATTGTCAATGCATTGTGTAGCATGTTTTGAGCTTGCTTTGGGTTTTGGGCTTGGCTTGTCTTTGAGCTGTGTTTTGTTCCTTCTTTGGTTTTCTCCTTTTTAGGTTGGTTTTAGAGCTTCTCTTTGCTCCTTCTTTTCTTAGCTTTTGCTTTGCTAGTTGTCTTTGGTTGATGGAGAGCTTGGCTTCTTTCGATGGGGAATTTGGTTTCAAGGTGTGCTTTGGATTTTTGTAGTCATTTGTGATCCTTCAATTGGTATCCTTTCTATGGCATTCAATTGGGATCTTTGGCGGTCTTTCAATTGGTATCCCCTCTATGGTACACAATTGGGATCTTTGGCGATCTTGCAATTGGTATCTTTCTTATGGTACTGAATTGGGATCTTTGGTGACTCTTCTCTCGTTTGGAGCGGTTCTTAGTTGGTGTTTCCCCTTGTGAGCGTTCTTGGTGTTAAGTCGAGTTCCGTGTCTCCCCATGCATTTTGCATTGCATATGTTTCATATATCATGATGTATAGACTTTGGTAGGTTTGACATTCATGTTTTGCATTGAGTCATATATATCTTGTTGCATTTGAAGTACATATCTACCCTTGTGCATTTGTATCATACGCATGGTAGGTTGAGCTTCTCCTATATGCCAGGAATACTATGATATGCTATTTGTGAGCTTTTGAGCATGTTTGATATGATTTGGTGATGGATAGCAATGCTCTTGATAGTTTTGCTTTATATATGTATGTTGAGATGGCTATTTTTGAAAAATGCTAGGATAGGCTCTCTCTTGTGAGTTTAAGGCCTTGCATGATCTTAGTGTGCTTTGGTGGTCTATATCATGCTTAATTTGTGCTGGGATATCATGTGCTTTTCACTTGGGGTCAAAGACCCATTTGTCATTATGAATGTTTAGCCCATGTGATACCTTGTGGGTGAGCATAAGCTTCTTTTTGCCGCAAAGGCACTTCATGTACCATTTTGTGCTTAAATTGAAAAATGAAATTGGTATGAAATGCTTATGCTTGAAATTATGCTCTCACTTGTTCCATGTCATAAATGCTTTAAAATTGCAATAATTTGGGTGCTAAACCGTTGCATGTTGTCTACTATGAGAAGTCTCATTTGAAGAAGTGGACACATGGCTCGGTGGCTTTAACATGCCATGAGATGCTTATGGGTGTTTGTAATGATCTTGTGATGAGGATATGTGACCTAGCATGAAGTTTGTGTGATCTAGATTCACTTTGGCTTGTTTTGCTCACGTTTAGGTCTTTGCTCATGAGAGGGAATTTTTTCACAAAAATGCTTAATTTGATTATGCCTTTGTCATATGCCTGTATAGCTTTACTATCTTGATGGCTATGCTTTTATGGAACTATGAACTATCTTGCTTGCTCATTATCTCACTTGTAGCATTTTATAGTGCTCTTTGTATATTTGAGAAGCTAGTAGTTCAATCTTTTGCAAAATTGCCTTGATTCATGCATTGTTAATAAGAAGGAAAAGTTGCATTTGGGGGAGAATTTGTTTCAGTTTTCATGCATTTATTGCATTTAGAGGGATACTCAGTTTAGGGGGAGAACTAGAGTTTGCATGCACATGTTCAGGGGAAGTATGCATTTGTGTAGGGGGAGCTTTGGTGAGTTTCCTTTGTTTGCCCGAGTTGTGCTTTGGTGGTTGCTCTTTTCTCTATCACATGTGTTTAGGGTGAGCTTTGTATCTTCTTTGGCCCTAGCACATGTGTTTAGGGAGACCTTGTGAGCTTGGTGTGCTCTTTGCTCTATCACATGTGCTTAGGGTGAGCTTTGTATGCTCTTTGGCCCTAGTGCATGTGTTTAGGGGGAGCTTGTGAGTTTTGTGCTCTCTTGCCGGTGGTGTTGAGCCCCTTCACCTCTTCTTGAGGAGCCTGCGGTTGATTTGAGTTTTCGATCGTCACATGATTGGTGTTGAGCCCTTTGTGCCTCTTCTTGAGGGATCATGTGTTCTTGTCTCAGTTCTGTCGAACCGTTGCCCATGTCTTTGGGGACTGAGATGTTGTTATGGCCTTTGTGGTTAGTCTCATGCCAAGTGACTTTGTTCATTGCCCTTGTGTGGTTTTCGTTCACTTGGATGAGATTTTCGGCCTTTGCCCTCTCAAACCATTTTTTGTGCTCATATGTTGTCAACACACTCATCAAGGGGGAGAAAATTTGGAAAATCAAGTTGATACGAACCTTGATTTGATGGTGATGAGCGGTTGACGAGTGCTTTGTTAAGAGCTAAAATTGGTTTGTTAGCTTTCGGGATTGCTTCTAGCTCTTGTGGATTGCTTGACTCTTCAGTGGTGTTTAGCCTTTGTGCTTCCTTTGGTTCTGAGAGTCTTTGGTTGGAGATCTTCTCATTCCAAGTTGCCTTGTGTTTGCTTTTTCTTGGCTTTCGGGCACTTGAATGAGTTTTCCTTTTGCTTTCAAACCATCTTTTGTCAATGCACTCATCAAGGGTGAGATTGAGAAACCAAGTTGAGATGTGCCTTGGTTTGTATATGATGAGCGATTGACCGGATGTTTTGAGGCTTTGTGTTGAGTGTGTTTCGTCGGGTGGTGTTGTCGGTTGTGTAACTTTCTATGTGTTGTGGTGTGTTGTCAATGCACTCGTGATGAGTGGTTGACAACGTTGTATGGACTGACTCTTAGCCTAGTATTGTAGGTGTGGGTTGCAGCTTGATTTGCGTTGGTGCAGGTGAAGAACAAGCGCGAAAGGTCTATGCCTGTGTGGCCTCCAAGGAGTGGAGAGACAAGTAGGCTTGGTTCGAGGGACTCGGTAGCCGATGGGATCAAGTGTGGGGCGCATGGTGGCAAGAAGAGCAAGACAAAGTCATGTACAAGGAGCCGGCGCAGGGTGGCGGCTAACAACCGAAGTCTGCGCGTGGGGTTTGTTGGTTTTGCCACAAAACCAACACTGAGCCGGTGCAAGGTAGCGGCTAACAACCGAAGCTTGTACGCGGGGTTTGGTGGTTTAGCCACAAAACCATCAGGAGGAGGGTTTCTCGGTTTGGGCCTCAAAACCGAGCCCGAGGGCCTGACGTGATGGAGACGGTATCCGGGTGCGTCGGGAAGCTTCGAAGCGGGGGACACACGGCATGATCGCGGTGCTTGTCAGTGTACCCGGGAGTCTCTTACACGCTCACGCTATTACGGCGCCTAGCGTTGAGGTTAAGAAATGACAACAATGGCCAGATAATTAAGCACTCTCAGATAATTTTGAAAGGCCGATGATCGATATATTAATAACCTTGCAAGGTGGACCTAAACATACGGGAGAAAGTACTCACAATGAGTCCATTCAACCAAACGGTTCCCGTCATTCCTCGGATTGGGATCGGATGCCATAGTCCTAGGTACAAGGCTAGCTGGCACGCCTCACACTAGCGTCCAGCATCACACATGCACCACAGTTTGCAAGACTGGGGCCGCAAACCAACATTAGTAGCGCAAAGTTCCCGCACCTCATCATTCAGGTACTAGGCTTACCGTACCCATTTCCGACAAATATTTAGTACGTTCAAATGCTTAATCGCTTAACCACTGGACCGGAGCCCAAAATTCCATGCTGTTACCACGTGAGCACAATCCAATTTAACAATCTTATGATTCCAACATAAGAACCTATTCTCGCGAGCGAAGTACATCACTGGACTTGTACCGAGTCCTTAGTGCATAGCAACTAGCGACCTAGCATACTAGTAAAAGATCATAGGTACTTAGGGATCATGCAACAAGGGTTTCAATTCAACTCCTGAACGTAAATGCACAAAGATATTCAGAGATAAATTCAGAAGTTAAAAGAAAACATATAGGTGAATGACAAACTGGGGCTTGCCTTCGGCAGCTCCAGCAGTCATACAATCTTCCGGACTTTGGTCCGGGTCTTGATCTACGGTCACGAAGTGCACGTCTCCTCCTGCTCCCTCGTCCTCGTCAGCTGGCACGAGCGTGTAGCTACCGTCGGGAAATTCTACACGGAGGATGCATATGCAATAATTAGTTGGTGAATGTGAATTAAGTAAACACAAACATCACATGACAATCATAGAGTGCACAGTTGACCACATTCACCTAGATAAGAATATATTCAGCATACTCTTCCATAAGGATAATTTAAGTAACCATTTATCAGCAATTATTTTGATGGGGATTGTGTGCACATCTATACAAACCAAACAAAACCACTTCACAACAGTATGGAACTATCACACATTCTCTGAAATTTAATAACACTCTACTGAAAAAAATACAAGAAGATCAACATGTATATAACACACACTATTAAGCATTTCTGTAGCTATTCAAACTACTACTAAGCATATAAAATAAATATAGCTCCTCTGGTCTTGATTTTTCTCACACAGCAAGATGGCCACAAAACATGCTCCCACACCAGAAATCATGCAGGGGAAAAATCTATATTAAATCTAACAAAAATAACAAACCAGCCTAGTAATTTAAACATCATTTAATCTAGGCAAAACTACTCATGCAAAAAACTTCAAACTTTCACCAGAGGACAACAACAACATAACAAGGGCCTACACTAAAGTTCAAGTTCTAATTCTACACATATCTTCAAATATACCCATAGGTTACTCTAGAATGCATAAATCAAAAACCTATTCTAACAGGGTCAAACCGGCATGCAAACGTTACTAGGGAACCAACACATCACAACTGGCTCAGGGTATAAAAAGTAGCCAGAGAGCAACAATATACAGTGCTAGGCAAAAAGGTGAAGCTATTACTAGCATAAAGGATAAAAAAGCATAACTCAAAATCTATGCAGTAACTTTGTGCAAAACATTAGCTAGAACTCATGAACATCATTTGGCACAACATATCCAAATTTCAAGTCAAACTCCCATCTAGAATTTAAACTACAGCAAAAACAGTTCAAACTGACTTTTCAAATTTAATCAAAAACTATTCAGAAAAAGACTATACATGCTTTCTAGGAAACATAGTACTCTTCACAAGGATTCCAAAAAGTCCTCATTTGCATTTTTTTGATTTATCTGCTAAGAGATATAAATTTTGGAAGGTGCTGGACCTAGTTGAAAGGAAACTAAGATAAAGGTCATCACAAACGGGTCCCTAATTCACAGATACGTCCCTGGACTTCACAACTATGCTCTTCCGGCAGCGAGTGAGCTCGCCGACAGTGATGCACGGCCCGAGGATGCAAACAAATGACAGGGATGTGCGATTGGGCTCACCGTGGTTCGATTGGTGGCGGTGGTGTGGCCGGGGATAGCTCCGGCGAGCGGCGACAGCGAGGTCGCTGCGGCATGGCCGCCTCGGCTCGGTTTTCGGCGAATGTGGGGACGGAGCTAGGCCATGGATGGCTATGGGAGCTCTAGTGGGTGCTAGGGAGAAGCTTTGAAGCACTTGTTGGTCACGGGCGCGAGCTGGAGGAGGATTTCACTGGCGGCGGCGGCAATGGCGGACGACGGCGGTGTGTGGCTCGCGTAGGGGGAACGGGACGGGGGTTTTATAGCGAGCGCAGCGTGGAGAGGCGGTAACCGCCCAAGTCTCCTCCACAGTCGTGGTCATGGCGTGGCTACAGGCAACGCGACGTGGGGGAGGGCCGCCGGCCAAAGGCGGCTCGGCGCGTGCGCGCCTGAGAGTTCGAGCGCACCGCGTGGCACCGGCCTATGGCCTCTAGACCGCGTCAACCATCCCGGAGCACAGTGTCCAAGGCACAGTGCATGGACCGGCGGTCAGAGGGGAACCTCAGCGTGTGTGTACCTAGCTTCTGATGTGGCGCGGCGCGACGGTGTCGTGCGCAACGAGTTCCCGGCTCAGTTTTGTTCTGTGTGACCCCGTTTGACTGGCCTAAACTCAAAAAAAATGAAACTGAAGTGCCCCAAGTGACCTATACCAAAGTTGGAGATCTTGTGATCCTTGACAACTTTTACAAAGGCTGGAGGGTGTTTTGATAAATGGTTTTTGCATAAACAACATGCCAAGTTGAGCATTTTCTCGGTGCTGGTAAACAGTGTCCTGTGCCGTTGACTGTGGTTTTTCACCAACTTCTACTTCGAATTTGACATGCCACTCAAAAGCAAAGTTGTGTCCCTTAAAAAACTGGACAACTTTTATTTTGGCAGAATTTGAAGTGTTTAGGTGAATTTGGAGAACGTGGCAAAAGTTGTAGGCAGGGTATTAGGGTCCATGGGTTTGACTAGGGGTTTGACCCTATCTTTGACCAAGGGCTTAAGCACTAATTACATTGACTTGATTAGGAGGGTGATTAGCACTAATTAAGACTTGATTAAAAACATGGGGTGTTACAGCCTACCCCCGCTTAAAAGGAATGTCATCCCGAGATTCGAATTTAAAAGATAGCTGGGGAAAGGTTACGTACGATGCTGGCTTTGAAGAAAACCCGGATACTTGGTGTTGAGAAACTGCTCGGTTTCCCATGTAGCTTCTTCTTCAGTGTGTTGAATCCATTGTATCTTGTACATCTTCACCGTTTGTCTTCTTGTCTGTCTTTCTTTTTGATCTAGCACTCTCATTGGATATTCCACTAGGGATAGGTCAGGTTCTATCTCTGCATTGATCTCGGTGATTATTTGTGCTTCTGGTATTTGGTCATATTTCTTCAACTGTGAGATGTGAAACACGTCGTGTACTGCGGAGAGTCTGTCTGGGAGTCTAATACGATATGCAACCGTACTGAACTTCTCAGTGACTTCATAAGGGTCGATGCAGTGTGGAGCTAACTTCCCTCTCACTCCGGACCTTTGTACACCTTTGGTTGGTGAGACCTTTAAGTATACATAATCACCAACTTCAAATTCTCTGGGTGCCTTAGCCTTGTCATGATAGCTCTTTTGTCTCATTTGAGCGGCTCTCAAATTTTCTCTAATTACTTCCACCTTCTCTTCAGCTTCTTGTACTAGCTTAGGACCGAATAATGTCCTCTCACCTGCTTGTGACCAATTCAAGGGGGTGCGAGACCTTCGTCCATACAAGGCTTCAAAAGGAGCCATTTTCAAACTAGCTTGGTAGCTATTGTTATAAGCAAACTCTGCCAAGGCTAAGCATTTGTCCCAAGTTTTGTCAAAATGAATGACACAAGCTCTCAACATGTCTTCCACTATTTGATTTACTCTTTCTGTCTGACCATAAGTCTGAGGATGATAGCTAGAGCTATGGATCAACTTGGTACCCAAGGATTCATGCACTTGTGCCCAAAAGTGAGCAAGAAACTGAGTGCCTCTGTCGGATAGGATAGTCTTTGGAACGCCGTGCAAACGCACAATGAAGTCAACATAGATCTCTGCATAACGCTCGGTTGAATAGGTAGTGTGGACAGCGATGAAGTGAGCGGTCTTGGTAAGTCAGTCCACTATAACCCAGATAGAATCATGTTTCTTGGGGGTAGGGGTAAACCTACTATGAAATCCATGCTGATGTCATCCCACTTCCATACAGGTATAGACAAAGGTTGCATTTCGCCTGCGGTCTTTAGGTGACTAGATTTGATCCTTTGACAAGTGTCACATCCAGACACATACTTGGCTATTTCACCCTTCATGTTTGACCACAAGAAATTTTCACTAAGGTCTTTGTACATCTTGGTACTACCAGGGTGAATGGTGAATTTAGAGAGGTGAGCCTCATCTTAAATCTCCTTCTTTATTTCCGGATCCTGGGGAATGACCAATCTCTGATCGAACCATATCACTCCCTTTTCGTCCTTTCAGAAGCAATTGTACTTGGGGTCTCCCTCAGATAATTTCTGGTTGATCAACTGTATACCGTCATCAGTGAGATGAGCTAAAGGAATTCTATCATGGAGAGGGGATTCAGTGGAGATAGCATATAAATTTCCATGCTTGACCACTTCTAGGTTGAGCTTCCTCATCTCTTCACATAAAGCTTCATTATACGGCTCCACCGTCATGCAGTTGCAGTACTTGCGGCTAAGCGCAGCTGCAACCATGTTGTCTTTGCCGGGGTGATATTAGACTTCTAGATCATAATCCTTTATCAACTCCAACCACCTTCTTTGCCTCATATTCAGATCCGATTGGGTGAAAATATATTTAAGGCTTTTGTGATCGGTGAAAATATTGCAGCGATTTCCCATCAAATAATGCTGCCAAATTTTTAAGGCATGCATAACCGTTGCCAGGTCAAGATCATGGGTAGGATAATTCTTCTCATGTGGTCGAAGTGCTCGTGATGCATAGGCAATAACCCTGCTGTCTTGCATAAGCACACAACCAAGACCAGTGCCTGAAGCGTCACAATACACCTCAAACGGTTTCATCATATCTGGCTGTGCTAGCACTAGGGATGATGTTAGATGTTCCCTCAAGGTGTGGCAAACCTTGTCACAAGCTTCCTCCCACACATACTTGACACCTTTCTTCAACAGTTCAGTCATGGGTTTAACTATTCTGGAGAAATCCAGAATAAATCGACGGTAATAGCCAGCTAGACCCAGAAAACTGCGGATTTGATGCACCGACTTGGGTGGCTTCCAATCCATGACCTCCTGCACTTTACTAGGATCCACAAAGATACCATCCTTGGAAATAGTGTGACCCAAGAATTTCACACTATCTAGCCAGAATTCACATTTGGAGAATTTAGCATAAAGCTTATGATCTCTCAAACACTGCAAAACAATCCGAAGATGTTCTGCATGTTGTTCTTCATTCTTGGAATAAATGAGGATATCATCAATGAAGACCACTACAAACTTGTCCAATTAATTCATGAAGACGGAGTTCATAAGGTACATGAAATGGGCGGGTGCATTTGCGAGACCAAAGGACATCACCAGAAATTCATAAAGACCATATCTGGCGGAGAAGGCTGTTTTTGGAATGTCACTTGGTCGAATCTTAATTTGATGATAGCCCGATCGAAGATCGATCTTGGAAAAGACATTGGCACTAGCCAATTGATCGAACAGAACATCAATGCGGGGCAAGGGATACTTGTTCTTTATTGTCATCGCATTGAGAGGACGATAGTCAATGCACATCCCCAGACTACCATCTTTCTTCTTCACAAAAAGAGCGGGACTTCCCCAAGGAGATAAACTTGGGCGAATATACCCTTTATCAAGCAATTCTTGCAACTGATTTTTCAACTCGGCTAACTCTTTGGGTGGCATACAACAAGGTCTTTTGGAGATAGGTGCAGTGCCAGGTTGAAGTTCTATCACAAATTCGATGTCCCTGTCTGGTGGCATGCTAGGCAAGTCATCGAGAAACACATCCAGATATTCACAAACTACCGAAATGTCCTCAAGTAGAGACTTGATAGCTGCAAAAGCATAAGACTGCCCATTGCCATTGGAAGGTAAGTAGAGAGTAGAGGTGCCCACAGTAGGTAAATTGATTTCAATCATTCTTGTAGCAAGGTCCAAGATGACTTTATGTTGTGTCAACCAATCCATCCCTAGAATCACATAAATACCTTCTAGGCCCAAGGTAATGAGTCTTGTTGGAAAGACTGTGCTACCCAGCTCAAGTGGTACCCTCAACGCTAGGTCTCTAGTGGTAATGTTTCCACCAGGTGTTGTTATCAGAAAAGGTCGGTTCATGTGACAACTACCCAATCCCAGTTTGTGCAGAATTTTCCCATTTATGAAACTATGTGTAGCACCAGAATCAAACAACACTTTAACTGAATAGCTTCGGATAGAAAAGGTACCCGTCAGCACTGGTGCTCCTTCTAGCATGTCCACCATGGAAGTGAAGTTCAGTTTGCCTTGCTTCACTTGCACAGTGGGCTTCTTGCCCTGATTGCCCTACTTGGCCCCGACCCTTCACCTTGCTGGTAGGTCTTGATCTGCTTAGGCTTGGGACACTTATTTGCATAGTGCTCTGGCTGCCCACAATTGTAGCAGTGATGATCCTTGACCACACTATTGTTGGTTGGGGGTGCACTAGGCTTGTAAGGCTGCTGCTGTGCCTTACGATACTGGAAGTTTCCAGAGGACTTGTTCTGAGACGGGGTCATTCTCCAGTGTAAAGATGAAGATGAATGGGAATGCCCCTGTGTACTCTTCTTGACAAAGCAAAATTTCTTGCCTGATCCACCAGCAGTGGTGAATCCGGCCTGCCTCTTCTTATCCTTCTGCGCCCTTCTCATGGCATCTTTCTGGGAGATGGCCATGTTCACAAGGTCCTGATAGTTGTTAGGCTCAAAGAGATTAATCCACTCATAGAGATCTCCATCCAACCCATCATGGAAACGCTCTATCTTCTTGGGATCACTATCAACATGATGCCCACCATACTAACACAAGGAATTGAATTTCTTGGTGTATTCATACACCGTGTCAGTACCTTGCTTCAGCGCAAGTAACTCTTTCATCTTTCGGTCCATGAGACCCTTAGGAATGTGATGTTCCTTGAAGGCTTTCTTGAACTCAGTCCAAGTGACCTGATGTCCAGCTGGAACCATGGACATGAAGTGCTCCCACCACAACAATGCAGCACCATGGAGTTGTAAGGCGACGAAGCTGGCCTTACGCTCCTCTGAGCACGGTAAGACGAACACTGAGAACTTTGCCTCAATGGCCCTGATCCATGCATCAGCAGCTAGAGGCTCCTTGGCCTCCTCAAACGTTGGGGGCTTCATGGCATAAAAGTGCTCATACTTGGTGACCAAGGCTTGGCCATCCTGATTTCCCTGACGTGGGGCTTGCTGCAGCTGTTGAGCAATCTGCTGCTGTGTCTGCAGTATCTGTCGCATCACCTCGGTTTGGGTGGCGATGAACTGCTCTTGGATTGTCATGTTGGGAGGAGGTGGCGGAGCATCACTCCCACTTGCACCGAAACAATTTGGGGAGGTGCGTGTCTGTCCCACCATCTGAAATTCATGGAGTTTTCATTAGCCACATATTCGTAAGCTTGCTTACATTAATCCACAAGAAGAATATGCAAGACGAAAACTCATAAATATCCACATTTTAGGAACCGGACAGCACAGCCGATTTGGTGAATAATTCATAACTCTCTGCCCATACAAGGAAAAATTCTCATTTTTGGTCAGTAAGTGTAGAATTTCATAGGCACCAACATTGGTATTCAACTCAGGATCAAATTCCAAAGGTATCATGCTCGAAAAATTCTGTAACCGAGCTTCTGCCTAGATGTTTTCACAGGAGGCCGAGATGCACTAAAATTGCCATAACTCTCGGTACGCTTATGCAAACACGATAAATTTTGGTGAGCATGATCTTGACAACATTTCACACAACTTTGGTATTCAGCGCAAGATCCAATTTTGATCACGACAACCCGAATTAATTCATTGAAACCACAACACAAAGGTGTTCATCCAAGCATTACAAGATGCATAGTTTTGGGGATCACCAACTGTTGGAATAAATGGGCCTAGAGCCATTTATTACAATAATGAAAGAATTAAAGCCCATTTATTTAATTCTAGGGAAAAGTGAGGAATACCAAATGGGTAGTTGAGGAGTCTCCCATCCAACTTATGAGGTAGCCTTTCGGTACACCTCTTGTGAAGTTGAATAAAGGAGACAGGCGTGCCACACGCGCACGCGCTCGATCGCCTCGCCGAGCCGGGCCGTGGTCGAGACGAGACGAGACGAGATGAGCGGTGCGGACGGACGGACGGACGTGATGTGTTGCGGGGCGGAAGCATCTTTTTGCTGTTGGCTGTTGGAAAGGAATAATGGCGCCTTAACAGCGACCGTTACTGAGCCTTAACCACGGTGCCTTAACCGCGACTGTTACTACCAAAGGCGCCTTAACCGCGACGTCTAGGTTCATCCCCCCCCCGCACCTGCTTGCCTATGTAAGACGCTCCTTCTCCTCCTACTCAGATTACCAATTCACACTCAGGTACTCCTGCTCAGGAGACCTCTCCCTCTGTTTGCTGCTTCTTTTGCATTCCCATCGCCTGCACCGCGCGCACGGTACCGGCGAGAGCAGAGCCTCCGGAACCTCGTCCTGCTGCTGAGATCCTGCTCGGGATACGCGGGCGATAAGGTTTTTGGGTAGTGTCTTCACATGACTGCTCGCTCCTGTACGACTACTTCCTCTACATCGACTCCGAACGACTACTTCCTCTACAGCCGGGTCGTCACTGCGATCATCTTCCTGCACCGAATTTGTACGGCTACATCGACTGAGGTCACTCTACGATCAGTATGACTGATTCGAGTGATATCGGAACTTCGGGTGACTCCGTCACCCGACCTTCCACGGGGTACATTCTTAAACTGGTATTCATGCTTATTAGTTGTATAATCATGAATAGGTTTATGTCTAATTGTTGTTTAAACATGAATATTTGCACATGGATTGTTTCATTGACCGCAATATTGAAATATCTATTTAATTATGTAATTAAAATATACCAGAATATTACCTATCATCTAACAATCCAAAAACCTTATTATGTTGATAGGAATATGTTTGTTGTCACTAGCTTTGCAAATGCAATTAAACCAAAGCCTTTCGATGGTTCCAATTTTAAGAGGTGGCGTGAGTTGGCCACCCTGTGGCTCACTACCATGAACGTGATGTACGTCATCACCGGAAAGGCTCCCGAGGATGTCTTGGGAGAAAAGTTTAATTCAGATGATAATCTGTTCCGGGGTGCCGTCATCAGCGTTCTGATTGACAATCTGGTGGATACCTATCTCCGTTACAAAACGGGGAAGGACATTTGGGAGGCTCTTGAGGCTCAGTACGGAGCTTCTGACGCCGGTGGTGAGCTGTACGTAATGGAACTGTTCCTAGTCTACAGGATGGTTGAAGACCGTCCTGTGGTGGAACAGGCCCATGAAGTACAGGCGCTGGCTAAGGAGCTTGAGAACTACAGCAGAGACGTCCCATGTGTGTTGCCCGAGAAGTTTGTGGCTGGAGCTATTATCGCTAAGCTGCGACATTCCTGGAGGGACTTTGCTACCTCTCTAAAACACAAGAGAAAGGAATTCACTTTTGATGACATTGTTGCGACTCCTGATGTTGAGGAGAAGGCGAGAGCAAAGGACACACGTGGAAAGGCAATAGCCGGTTCCTCAAGCGCAAACTTTGTGCAGAGGGGCAATCCCAAGTTCCAGAACAACCAGAACAAGAGGAAGAAGCCTTCACAGAACCCGCCCAAGGCTAAGCAAGCTGACGGGCCTGATAAGAAGAAGAGAAAGCCGGGAGGTGCTTGCTATACATGTGGCAGTCCGGATCACTTTGCTGCAAAGTGCCCGGATCGCAAAGATCACAAGGCCCCCAAGACAGCGAACATGGTTGTTAGCGAGGGTGGAGGAACATCAGGGTATGGTAATTTCTTACCTATAGTTCTTTTAGTATGTTCTTCACCAGAGTGGTGGATAGACACTGGTGCTAATATTCATGTATGTGCTGACATTTCTATGTTTTCTTCTTACCAGGTCAGGGGGACTACATCCTTGTTGATGGGGAACAGTGCCCATGCGCGTGTTCTTGGTGCTGGTACGGTCACTCTGAAGTTCACTTCGGGGAAGACCATACAATTGAAGAATGTGCAGCATGTACCTACCATCAAGAAGAATCTAGTCAGCGGGTCTCTACTGTGTAGAGACGTTTTTAAGTTAGTCTTTGAGACGAGTAAAAGTATCATTTCTAAGTTTGGTACCTTTGTTGGAAAAGGCTATGATAGCGGAGGCTTGTTCCGCTTTTCTTTATTGTTCGATGATAATGTCGTGAACCATGTGATGAATGATGAATCAGATGTTCGGCATTCGATGATAATGTCGTGAACCATGAATGATGAATGATGAATCACACTAGAAATCATGCAGGGGAAAATCTAGATTAAATCTAACAAAAATAACAAACCATCCTAGTAATTTAAACATCAATTAATCTAGGCAAAACTACTCATGCAAACGACTTCAAACTTTCACCAGAGGACAACAACAACATAACAAGGGCCTAAACTAAAGTTCAAGTTCTAATTCTACACATATCTTCAAATATACCCATAGGTTAGTCTAGCATGCATAAATCAAAAACCTATTCTAACAGGGTCAAGCCGGCATGAAAAATTACCAGGGAACCAACACATCACAACCGGCTCAGGGTATAAAAAGTAGCTAGAGAGCAACACTATACGGTGCTAGGCAAAAAGGTGAAGCTACTACTAGCATAAAGGCTAAACAAAGCATAACTCAAAATCTACGCAGTAACTTTCTGCAAAACTTTAGCCAGAACTCATGAACATCATGTTGCACAACATATCCAAATTTCAAGTCAAACTCACATCTAGAATTTAACCTACAGCAAAAATAGTTCAAACTGACTTTTCAAATTTAATCAAAAACTCTTCCGAAAAAGCCTATACTTGCTTTCTAGGAAACATAGTACTCTTCACAAGGATTCCAAAAAGTCTTCATTTGCATTTTTCTGATTTTTCTGCTAAGAGATATGAATTTTGGATGGTGCTGGACCTAGTTGAAAGAAAACTAAGATAAAGGTCATCACAAACCTGTCCCTAATTCATAGATACATCCCTGGACTTCACAACTATGCCCTTCCGGTGGTAGATGAGCTCGCTGGCGGTGATGCACGGCTGGAGGATCAAACAAATGATGGGGATGTGCGATTGGGCTCACCGTGGTTCGATTGGTGGCTGTGGTGTGGCCGGGGATGGCTCCGACGAGCGGCGACGGCAAGGTCGCGGCGGCGCGGCCGCCTCGGCTCAGTTTCCGGCGAATGTGGGGACAGAGCTAGTGCATGGATGGCTGTGGGAGCTCTACTGGGTGCTAGGGAGAAGCTTTCAAGCGCTTGTTGGTCACAGGCGCGAGCGGGAGGAGGATTTCACCGGCGGCGGCGGTGTGTGGCTCGTGCAGGGGGAACGTGACGGGGGTTTTATAGAGAGCGCGGCGTGGAGAGGCGGTAACCGCCCAAGTCTCCTCCGCGATCATGGTCACGGCGTGGCTACATGCGACGCAACGTGGGGGGAGGGCCGCCGGCCAACAGCAGCTTGGCGCGTGCGCGCCGGCGTGTTCGGGCGTGCCGCGTGGCACCGGCCTATGGCCTCTAGACCGCGTCAACCGTCCCAAAGCACAGTGACCGAGGCACAGTGCACGAACCGGCGGTCGGAGGGGAACCTCAGTGTGCGTGTACCCGACGTTTGACGTGGCGCGGCGCGACGACGTCATGCACGGCGAGTTCCCGGCTCAGTTTTGTTCGGTGTGACTAAAGGACCGAATAGGGCGACCAGAGAGGGGGGAGTGAATGGGAGCTGATAAAAATTCTTCCCTTAGGTCGAACTTGGCCTATATCTCGATTGCCACTCCAAACACTCGCGCACACAAAGGAAGCTCCAAAAAAGGCACACACAAGCCTAGAAGAACAAGAGACAAGCCTAGGAGCAAAGAGCGGAAGCACCAAAGGAAGAACCAAAGGACTTAGGCACTGCTGTGAAGTCCCTGGCGGACTGTCCGGAGTGACCGGGAGGACCGTCCGCGTGGAGGTCGCGGACCGTCCGGACGGTCACGGCGGACTGTCCGTAAATACCACCCGAACCACCAGAGATGCACCCCCGAAATTCGGACTGTCCGTGGATGCTTCGCGGACTGTCCGTCAGAAATCTAGCCACGCGGACTGTCCGTGAAACCCCCGCGGACTGTCCGCCAAACCCCTTGCAGCCAAAACCTAAGGGCGAAACGGATCGAAACAAAAATGCGCAAGAACACGAAGAACACACGATGAACACAGGTCGCGCGGACTATCCGCGGGCTCCTTGCGGACTGTCCGCGAGCCCCGGACAGAGCTGCTCGAGCTCAAACTCGCGAAGTCAACTCTCTCAATCCATCACTGGATCTCCCAAATGCCAAAAGCTCTTAAGACAATATTTGGGGGAGATGATAGGCAACTCAAGAGGAAGCTATGTCCCAAAAATCTCGACCTCTAAGCCACTAAATCGCCGGGAATCATGGATCACACGAACTCCACCAAGAACTCGGGCATAAACCAAAAACGCACGAATCGAAGGCTCTCCACAGCGTTTGAGGGGTCAAGATCACACACAAAGATGCGCAAGGCATCCACCCATGATCCCCTCAAAGAAATCCGTGAAGAAACGCCTCCAAAATCACGAATCGAGCGAAGAACAAAACTCTCCAAAAATAGTCCCAAAAATGACACGAAAATCACAGAGGACTAGGAGATCACCGCAATGCCGAATGCTTCCATACATCCAGAGGTCAGAGTCTGTACAAGAGTCTAGCCTAAGGAATCCAGAGGGGAAAGAAGCAGTTCAGAGAAATCTACCGGGGGAGAAAGCCCTAGAGTCCAAGAGAGAGAGATGCCATCCACCTCTCCGCTATTTATACGAAGTCCATCGGAGGGAGGTAAATGACCACACTACCCCTACTGCTTAAATGAAGATACAACCCCTCAGGGGCATTTTGGTCAAGTCTTCATCGGACGGACACGCTTCCACCGCGGCTTCGCTTCACCTCGACGCAAACCTCGTGATCGCGCCACGTGCCCTCCGCCTCGAAGCTTCCCGAAGCTCCCGGATCACCATCTCCGTCGCCTCGGGCCTCCGGGCTTGGTTTTGAGGCCCAAACCAAGAAACTGTCCACCGATGGTTTTGTCGGCAAACCAGCAAACCCCGTGTGCAAGCTTCGGGCTTCATCCGCTACCTTGCATCGGCCCATGTTCACGACTTCAGCCTGCCAGTCTTGCACCGCACGGCTCGCACTTGACCCCATCAGCCACCGGGTCCATCGAACCAAACCTACTTGCCACTCCATCACCCGGAGGCCGCCACGGCTAAGGCCTTTCGCGCTTGTTCTTCACCTGCACCGATACGAGTCAGGCCGCAACCTGTACCTGCACACTTAGCCAAGCATCAGTCCACACAACGTTGTCAATCACTCATCACTAAGGAGCGACCCTCCACTGGTCCTCGGACACACCTGGTCCTCAATCTCCCCCTTGATGAGTGGATTGACAACACCCATAGTAACCATGATAGAGGAAAGAAAACAACCACGAACACAAACCTCCAAAGCAAGTGATCCAAAGCTAAAGAACAAGTGAAAATTCGATCACTCGCCAATCCAAGTCTCGGCCCCCTAAGACAAGGGCAACAGCTTGACACAGCTGAGACAAACAAAGCTCACAAGGAGCACATCACAAAGCACAAAACTCAGGCAAAACCAAAGGAGCTCCCCCTACACATATGCAAACTCCCCCTGAGCAAATGCAACCTCTTCTTCTCAATTTTTTTCTCACATGCAACATCTCACAAATGCATACCAAATTTGCATAAAAACTCCCAATGCATGAAAATTCTAACCAAATGCATGTATATCTCCCAAAATTCTCCCCCTTGTTGACAATGCAAGAATCAAGGTATATGATGCTCTTCCGCTTGATTTCATGAAAAATGCATGTCAAAGCATATACACAATCTACCAAGCTTCTCAAATATAAAAAGAGCACAACAAAGTGCTACAAAAGAGACATAGAGCAAGCAAAGTAGACATGGTGTATCTAGCACATTGCCATCAAGAAGGTAGAGACATATAAGCATGTGACATGGCTAATAGCAATTTCAAGCAATTTTCACAAAGCAATAGTCATCTCATGAGCAAGACTCTCTCTATACCAATTTGAACATAAATACACTAGATCATTCAAAGTTTATGCAAGATCACAGATTCTCATCACAAGATCATTATAAACGCCCACAAGCACCGAGCCATGTGTCTACTTCTTAAGATGACACTTCTCATGGTAGACAATATGCTACGGTTAGCACCCAAGATATGAATATCAAAACATGATTAGGAGCTCATTTTTCAAGCATAAGGCAATTCATACACCAAATTCATTTTCAAGATTAAACATGGTACATGAAGTGCATTTGCGGCAAAAAGAAGCTTATGCTCCTCCCCAAGCAAGCAAAAGGGCTAAACATTTACAATGACAAAAAGGACTTTGACCCCAAGCAAAGAGAATATGATCCTCAAGCACAAACTGAGCATGATATAAGCATTTAAGCACAAATTGAGCATATACAAACATCTACTCATGAGAGAGGCAGTTTTATCATTTTCACAACCCAAATGCTATCTCATCATACATATATAGCAACACCATCAAGAGCATAGCATTTACATCCACAATTTACCAAACATGCACAAGTCTCACAAATAGCACATTAGTGATCCATGTATATAAGAGAAGCTCATTTCCAGCTCAAGTGATCCAAAGATGGCTATCCTACCGGGTTTTGTATAGAAAGTAAAATGCATGAAGGAAATGCAACAAAATGAACATATGACACATATATACATGAGAAGCTCCAAGACCCAAGCTAGAAAGGAAAGCACACCCCAAGCTCACCCCGCAAGCGAGTGAAAGTGACTTGGTCAAGCGGTTTGGTGAAAATATCAGCTAGCTGGTCTTGAGTAGGAACATAGGACAAAGATATGTTTCCCTTTACCACATTGTCTCTCAGGAAGTGGTACCTCACTTCTATGTGTTTCGTTTTGGAGTGGAGGACAAGATTTTTGGCTACGCTTATGGCACTGGTGCTGTCACAGAAAAGTGGAACCTGGGAGCACTCCTCTCCAAAATCACTCATGGTATAGGTCATCCAAAGCAGCTGGGAACAACAACTAGCAGTAGCCACATACTCAGTCTCGGTGGTGGACTGGGCTACACTCGATTGCTTGCGAGATGACCAAGAGACCAAAGAAGAACCCAGGAACTGACAACACCCAGAAGTGGACTTGCGATCCAATCGACACCCAGCGAAATCCGCATCAGAAAAACCATGAAGTCTGAGTGTCGAGGAGGCAGAGTATCAAAGACCAAACTCAGGAGTGTAGTTCAAGTACCTGAAAATCCGCTTGACGGCCTGCCGACGTGAAGTCCTCGGTGAAGCCTGAAAACGAGCGCACAGACACACGCTGAACTGTATGTCTGGCCTCGTCGCCGTCAAGTAGAGGAGGGAGCCGATCATGCTCCGGTACTCCTTCTGGTCCACGGGTTCGCCGTCCTCGTCCGCATCCAAATCCGTAGTCGTACTCATCGGTGTAGTCAGCGGCTTGGAGTCGTTCATGCCAAACTTCTTCACCACGTCCCTAGTGTACTTTGCCTGATGTACAAAGGTCCCGTCCTTGCACTGCTTGATCTGGAGACCCAAGAAAAACTGCAGCTCGCCCATCATGGACATCTCAAATTCCCTGCTCATGTCATCTGCAAATCTGGCAACAAGATCCTGAGAAGAGCCACCAAAGATTATGTCATCCACATATATCTGAACAATCAAAAGGTCATTCCCATGCTTAAGGAGGAACAGGGTCTTATCAACTGTGCCCATCACAAACCCCCTACTCAGCAAAAAACCTCTCAACCTGCTATACCAAGCTCTAGGTGCCTGTTTCAACCCATAGAGCGCTCTCTGGAGTTTGTATACACGGTGTGGGTATTTTTCACTCTCAAACCCTGGGGGTTGCCTCACATACACTTCTTCCTCTATCACCCCATTCGAGAAAGCACTCTTGACATCCATTTGGTACAACTTGAACCCTTTAGCCACGGCAAAGGATAGAAGGATCCTAATTGCCTCCAAACGGGCCACAGGAGCAAATGTCTCCTCATAGTCTATCCCCTCCTTCTGGTTGAACCCCTGCGCCACCAACCTCGACTTGTTTCTCACAACCATCCCATTCTCACCCTCTTTGTTCTTCCACACCCACTTTGTACCTATGGGACGGCAATTTGGTGGTGGATCGACTAACACCCAGACTTGGTTTCTCTCAAAGTTTTCCAACTCCTCATGCATAGAATTCACCCAATTCTCGTCAGACAAAGCATGTCGAATATCTTTGGGCTCAAAAGAAGCAACAAAAGCAGAGTGAGCGAAATGAGACGTGTTCCTTGACCTCGACCGTGTAGTGTGTTCATGAAGGTCACCAATGATGGTCATTGGTGGGTGATCAACTTGTACTCGCCGGGGAGCCTCTCGCCTGGACAGAACCTCCCCCTCAGCAGCAGCCTCCACTCGAACAGCCTCAGTCGTAGTGGGTATAGGGGATGGTCAGTCCTCGATCATCGTCGTAGTAGTGGAAGTAGCATGTACACGATCAGCCGCTGGAGCATCACCACCATCATCGTCGTTGTCTCCATCTCCGTCCTTCTCATTCTCGAAGATCCTCGCTCCAATCTCCTCGTCACCTGCACACTCAAAAGCAGAAGAGCTACATGGCTGTGTCTCGTCGAAGGTAACCTCGCAAGTCTCCATGGTTCGGTTAGTGTCAAGATTGAGCACACGATATGCTCTAGAATGAATCGCGTAACCAAGGAAAATCCCATCCGAACATCTAGACTCAAACTTGTCCAACTTGCCCTTCTTCAAAATGAAACACTTGCAACCAAAAGCTCTAAAGTGACTCGCCTTGGGTTGTCGGCCATGCATCAGCTCATAAGAGGTCTTCTTCTTAAAGGCACGAAGGAAGATATGATTTGAGACATAGCAAGCGGTATTGACCGCCTCGGCCCAGAAACGCCTAGGAGTCCTATGCTCATCGAGCATCGTCCTAGCCATCTCACAAAGGGTCCGGTTCTTCCTCTCCACTACGCCATTCTGGCAAGCGACGTATGGAGAAGAGTACTGATGATCAAGACCAAGATCACTGCAAAAGGCATCAAAATGAGAGTTCTTAAATTCCGTGCCATTGTCACTGCGTATAGCTCGAATGGCATCACCATGTCTCTCATTCTTCAACCTCAAGATCAAGTCCCGAACAAAGCCAAATGTCTCACTCTTATCCTCCAAAAAGAAAACCCAAGAGTACCTCGAAAAGTCATCAACAACCACAAGAACATACCACTTCCCACCAGCGGAGCGAACACGAGCTGGCCCAACCAAATCCATATGCAACAGCTCACAAGGTCGCTCGGTCATGACTGAAGTCAGAGGGGCGTGAGAAGCGGCAACCATCTTTCCATGCTGACAAGAAGCACAAACCAAATACTTCTCGAATTTCAACTTAGGCAATCCTCGGACAAGATCAAGACCACTCAAGCGGGAAAGCAACTCAAAGCTCAAGTGTCCCAATCTCCTATGCCATTTCCAAAGCTCAGCCGAAACACCAGCAACAAAGGATCGAGGAGGACCAACAGACTGGGAAAAATCGGCACGAAAGATTTGACCCTCGGGGACGATCGTACAGACAAGATCGCCTCGAGAATCAAGCACACGAGAAGCACCCGACTTGAAACGAACCTCAAAACCTTCGTCAAGTAATTGAGATACTGACAACAGGTTGAAACCAAGTGACTTGACCAGGGCCACACTTCTTAAGGTCACCTTGCTACTCACCTTCACCATACCTTCGGCAAGCACTCATCCTCTCCCATTGTCCCCGAAAGTGATGTACTCCCTCGTACTCACTGGGGTGAGGCTGGAGAACCACCCACGATCTCCGGTCATTTGTCGTGAGCAACCGGAGTTGATCAAACAAAAGTTCTCCAAGCCTCACACCTGCAATCAAAAATGAGGACGAGAATGAGCAAGCGACTCAACACTGGGGTTAGTACCAAAAGAGTCAAACCAGTGCTGAGCCATTTGCTTAAAAGAAGGGTTAGCAAAATCCATCCTCCCAAAACCTCTAGGCGGAGCCCTCTCATGCCTACCACCAAAGGACCTGTCACGTCTCACTGGAGGAGTACGCACACCACGAGGAGGAAAACGTGGCCCGTAGTCCATCTGAGACCCAAAGCTCTGATCGTGCCTCCCAAACTCGTAACGGTCACGAGAAGGAGCACCCGAGCCAACTCACCACGCCCAAACCCAACACGCCTGTCTCTTTGAGGAAGCACACCTCCACCTCCACCTCCACGAGCGGGAACTGTACGCACATACACCTCACCCCTAGGTAGAGGCCCTCTACGAGGCTCAAGCACACCACGAGCAAGGTGGTACCTGTCCTTGTTTGCCATCTCCCTAGCGAACCGCTCATCCCTCTTCCTCTGGAAATAGAACTCATCCTTGTGCCCATCCCTCCCACAATACTCACAATGGAAGCGGATTGGCACTGGCTTAGGCGGTGGCTTTTCTGTGGGCTTCTCAACACCTTTCTCTCCTGATTTCCCCTCAAAGACATTACCCAGGTTGCTCACAAACTTGATGGGTTTCTGGCAATTCTCTGTTTTCTGGGGGAAGACTGGTGGGTCTGGAGTTGTGTCAAGCTTGTTTCTCAAGTGGTTTGGCTTGGGTGCATATTTGTTCATGGGTATGGTGTGTGGTTGAGTAGGGATCTCTCCAATTTTCTCTTCTCCCTCACCACTCTTCTCACCACTCTTCTCAGCCCCCAACGCTTGACCATCAAACCTCTTGAACTGAGCCAACATCAAACACAATTGTGGCTCATGCCCAGACAACCAACTCATCATTTTCCTAAGCTCATCATTTTCATCCTGGAGACGATCAACATAGTGTGCAAGTTCCATGTTCTTCAAAGCATGTATTTCACAGGTTGAACATGATGTAGGAAGAGGAGCTTTCAATGCCGCCTCAAGAGAAACAATTCTAGTGTGAGACTCATCTAGCCTAGCATGCAAAACAGGGCATGAGGTACAGGCACCTAGTAAAGCTGGCCTAGACTTCAATTCATCACACTCAATCCTAACAACATCTAGTTCCTCCAAAGTAGAGGCATGCTTCTCCTTGAGAGCAGTCAAATCAGCAAGAAAACCTGAGCAGTCACCACAGGAGCAGACTTCAAAGCAGCTATCTCATTTCTAGCATCCACAAGCAAGGATTCAAGTTCAGCTACCTTGTCCTTAGCATCACCCAACAAAGACCTAAATTCCCTCTTCTCCTTGTTGGTCTTTCTAAGCACATCATCACAGTTGTCAAGCAACTCATTCAGCCTAGCATTCTCCTCTAGCAAGAAGTTGGGATCTTGTCGTACCTCTTCATCGGAGTCAGAGTTCGAATCCGAGCTGTGCTTCCCACCCTTCTTGGAGTTCGCCATGCCGCAAAAGCCTCCTTGCGCGACGAAGCTCAGGCCAGTGAAGTTCTTGCCCGTGTGCCGCTTGTCCTTGCGCCTTTCTTGCTCTTCCTCACTGCTCGAATCGGAAGAAACATCGCTTGATGTCGAGTCGATATCGCTCGCTCCGGCCACCATTGCTCGAGCGGTCTTCTTCTTGTGGCCGCCACTCTTCTTGTGCCTTCTCTCGCCCTTGTCCTTGTGCATGTCCTTGTAGTCGTTTCGGGAGTGGTGCTTGTTGTAGTCGTGCTTGGGCTTTCCCTTGTAGTCGTTCTTGATCTCCATGGCTTCAAGGCATTCGATGATGAAGTGTCCATGCTTCCTGCACCGATAGCACATCCCCGAGCTCCGCCTTGCATTCTTGAGGTTCTCGTACATCCGCCCAAACCTCTTGCTCAACAAGGCGAGATCATCCTCGCTCAGCACCTCAAAGTCCTCATCTGGCAAGGACACAAGACGAGACAAAGAAAAGCCAACATAGTTAGCGTTAGTCCCCAATCCTGAGACGAGAGCCAAACTATGAGGATCAGTGGGGCTCTCGCTCTTGGCTCTCAAGCCACGATCAACCTCTGAAGACCTGAGCTTGGAGAACAGCTCATCCAGCGACAGCGTGTCATACACGCTTGACTCCTCAATGGGCTCGATCTTGGCTTCCCACACAGACCTATCCAGGGCATGCAAAAGCTTGATAGCTTGATCATGATCCGTGTATGGGAGCACTGTCACATTGGCCCTCATGTTGTTGACTATGCAAGTGAAGCACTGAAACATAGCATCGGTCAACTCACTGGGGAGATGAGTGAAGTTCTCGTACTCTCTCCAGTAAGTAGTAAACATACGGGCTTGCACTTGGGCATTGCCAACATGAGCATTCTTCAACTTGAGCCAAATCTTTCCGGCCACATCCTCTCCGTACACTCGATCAAACTCCGAAGCACAGAGAGCACGAAACAAGTAATCAACGGCCTTGCTGTTGGCCTCAAATATGTCCCGCGATCCTAGAAGCAGAAAACTCTATGGGATGATATAATGAGGATTCTGAGTGACCTCCAAGATGAGAGTTCCCTTCCCTCGCAAAAACGCGCCCATGCGCCTCTCCCACATTGGGTAATTCTTGCCATCAAAGTGCGGAGGACCCGACCCCTTGCCGTAATCGCCCATCTTTGGATCTTAGACTGGTTAGAATCAAGAAGATCGGTAACCGGCTCTGATACCAATTGAAGGACCGAATAGGGCGACCAGAGAGGGGGGAGTGAATGGGAGCCGATAAAAATTCTTCCCTTAGGTCGAACTTGACCTATATCCCGATTGCCACTCCAAATACTCATGCACACAAAGGAAGCTCCAAACAAGGCACACACAAGCCTAGAAGAACAAGAGACAAGCCTAGGAGCAAAGAGCGGAAGCACCAAAGCAAGAACCAAAGGACTTAGGCACTGCTGCGCAGTCCCTGGCGGACTGTCCGGAGTGACCGGGCGGACCGTCCGCGTGGAGGTCGCGGACCGTCCGGACGGTCACGGCGGACTGTCCGTAAATACCACCCGAACCACCAGAGATGCACCCTCGAAATTCGGACTGTCCGTGGATGCTTCGCGGACCGTCCATCAGAAATCCGGCCACGTGGACTGTCCGTGAAACCCCCGCGGACTGTCCGCCAAACCCCTTGCAACCAAAACCTAAGGGCGAAACGGATCGAAACAAAAATGCGCAAGAACATGAAGAACACGCGACGAACACAGGTCGCATAGACTATCCGCGGGCTCCATGCGGACTGTCCGCGAGCCCCGGACAGAGCTGCTCGAGCTCGAACTCGCGAAGTCAACTCTCTCAATCCATCACCGGATCTCCCATACGCCAAAAGCTCTTGAGACAAGATTTGGGGGAGATGATAAGCAACTCAAGAGGAAGCTATGCCCCAAAAATCTCGACCTCTAAGCCAATAAATCACCGGGAATCGCGGATCACACGAACTCCACCAAGAACTCAGGCACAAACCAAAAACGCACGAATCGAAGGCTCTCCACAGCGTTTGAGGGGTCAAGATCGCACACAAAGATGCGCAAGGCATCCACCCATGATCCCCTCAAAGAAATCCGTGAAGAAACACCTCCAAAATCACGAATCGAGCGAAGAACAAAACTCTCCAAAAATAGTCCCAAAAATGACACGAAAATCATAGAGGACTAGGAGATCACCGCAACGTCGAATGCTTCCATACATCTAGAGGTCAGAGTCTGTACAAGAGTCTAGCCTAAGGAATCCAGAGGGAAAAGAAGCAGTTCAGAGAAATCTACCGGGGGAGAAAGCCTAGAGTCCAAGAGAGAGAGATGCCATCCACCTCTCCGCTATTTATACGAAGTCCATTGGAGGGAGATAAATGACCACGCTACCCCTACTGCTTAATTGAAGATACAACCCCTCAGGGGCATTTTGGTCAAGTCTTCATCGGACGGACATGCTTCCACCGCGGCTTTGCTTCACCTTGACGCAAACCCCACGATCACGCCACGTGCCCTCCGCCTCGAAGCTTCCCGAAGCTCCCAGATCACCGTCTCCGTCGCCTCGGGCCTCCGGGCTTGGTTTTGAGGCCCAAACCAAGAAACCGTCCACCGATGGTTTTGTGGGCAAACCACGAAACCTCGCGTGCAAGCTTCGGTTTTCATCCGCTACCTTGCACCGGCCCATGTTCACGACTTCAGCCCGCCAGTCTTGCACCGCACGGCTCACACTTGACCCCATCGGCCATCAGGTCCATCGAACCAAGCCTACGTGCCACTCCATCACCCGAAGGCCACCACAGCTAAGGCCTTTCGCGCTTGTTCTTCACCTGCACCGACACGAGTCAGGCCACAACCTGTACCTGCACACTTAGCCAAGCATCAGTCTACACAACGTTGTCAATCACTCATTACTAAGGAGCGACCCTCCACTGGTCCTCGGACACACCTGGTCCTCAGTGACCCCGTTTGACTGGCCTAAACTCCAAAAAACGAAACAGAAGTGCCCCAAGGACCTATACCAAAGTTGGAGATCTTGTGATCCTCTACAACTTTTACAAAGGCTAGAGGGCGTTTTGATCAACAGTTTTTGCATAAACAGCATGCCAAGTTGAGCATTTTCTCAGCGCTAGTAAACAGTGTCCTCTGTCGTTGACTGTGGTTTTTCACCAACTTCTACTTCAAATTTGACATGCCACTCAAAAGCAAAGTTGTGTCCCTTGAAAAACTAGACAACTTTTATTTTGGTAGATTTTGAGGTGTTTAGGTGAAATTTGGAGAACGTGCCAAAAGTTCTAGGCAGGGTATTAGGGTCCTTGGGTTTGACTAGGGGTTTGACCCTATCTTTGACCAAGGGCTTAAGCACTAATGACATTGACTTGATAAGGAGGGTGATTAGCACTATTAAACACTTGATTAAAAACACGGGGTGTTACATCTACTCGGGGGGTATAACCCGTCCCCTTCACACGATCACACCGATCCGCCTACAAGTTGAATGATATCCGCAAACTAGTTCTCGAACCGAACCCCGCCCATACGTGAGCGAACGGTTTGTACGAAAATAGCCCAAAGATGAAGGTCACATAGTTGATCGGTCCTTAATTGCAAGGAGCGAGCACTCACCAACTCCATCTATCCGACATGCCTCTAGGGTGGGAGGCCAGGTCGCATCTCCCCTGGACATGTGTTCACAAGTAACCAAGCGGCTCGCTCCCGCGGTAACACGTCAAGGATACTCACTCACCAAAAACATATGCTAGAATACCGAGATATTCCAATCTCAGTCCAAACTAGAGATCCATCCATATCAAAGGGTAAAGTATCGGGAAGTAGCTAGGGGTCTGTAGCTAGTTCCAAAGGTGGGTAGTTCAAGGTACAGGATATAACAAATCAAGGCATGGCTAAAAGATTGTCTATGCATTTCAAAACCATTCATAAATAATAATTAAGCACTAGCAACTAAAAGCATGCGTGGGATCTATATGGTCGGGAGTGACATGACACCTGGTTGGCGTCTGAAGTCCTGGTGCTGGTCGTAGTCGGGGTCGAACTCCTCCTCTGGCTCGTAGCTCGGGTCTGCTCAGCACGAGATACGAGACGCTAAATTTACCAGTAATCAACTAGGCATAAATCCAAAGAATCCCAAGTTCAAAAGATCCAAAAAGACCCAAACTATCTACAAACAGCACGGGCTCGATTTTAGAAAAATAACAAAACTAGTTTCATATATTTCGGAGTTATAAAGAATTAGTTATGAATTTTCAAAGGTTAAAGGATTTATAAATTATTTATTAAATGATTTATAAAAACAAAAAAGGGTTTTTATTTAAAATAGGCGGACGACGTCAGCATGACATCAGCATGACGTCAGCCATTAGCGATTAGTGGGTTATTAATGGGCCAAAAATGTTAGTGGCCCGAAATTGGCCTAATGGACCTGGCCCAACAGGGCCCAGTGGACCAAGTCCGTTAAACCACCCCGAACTCCGGTTTTAGAACGCGAAGGTTAGACGTGCTGCATCTGGGCCTTAACAGGCGAAGGCCCAAGCAGTGGCCCATCACACGTTCAAAGTGCTAAGGTCTGTTACAGGCCCTTGGACTTAGCAGGGTGATGCGCCAGTACTCCCAGAACTGAGCTGGGGTTCGCTGGTGCTCCCTGGACATCCACGCACGCCTCAGCGCGCGGCGGCGATGGCGAACGGCGGCACTGGTGCCTCCGACCGTCAAGCGAGCGCAAGATAGCGACCACTTGGGTCAGGCGGTTAGCCCAGCGCGGCCACAGCTCTGGGGTTGAGCAGGAAGGGCTGACGCACGGTGCGACGCAACGACATTCCCAGCGCGGTGTAGCATGGTGTCCCTGGACTTGCGCTGGGGTGCGTGTGATCAGGTTTGCACACGCGGATGCATGCCTCGCAAGCGAGCGGTGAGATTCGGCAGATGCACGTGTGTGCGCACACGACACGGAGGTGCCCGGCACGGCACGGCACGGCTACAATGGTGGTGACGCGGGTTATAGGCCAAAGGCCTGGCCAGCACGTGCGCGAGTGCACGGCTGAAGGACCGAATTGGCAACCAAAGATGGGGGAGTGAATGGGAGCCGATAAAAAATCTTCTCAAGAACTCGGCCTAAACCCCAAAATCACTTCCAAAGAATCCCGCACAAACTTGCCAAGATCACGTAGTCACAACAGACCTACTGACCCTAGGAACAAGTTAGGACAAGCCTAGAAACAAAGCGAAAGCACAAGTAAACAAGTCTAGCAAAACCCACTGGGATGTCCGGAAACTCCGAGCCAAAATCGGGAAACTCAGAGCCAAAGTCCGGATACTCCAGGTTTCCAAAAATCCGGAAACTCAGGGCCAAAGTCCGGATACTCCAAGTTTCCAAAATCCGGAAACTCCGGGCCAAAGTCCGGAAACTCCGGTTGTCCGGAAACTCCGGGCCAAAGTCCGAAAACTCCGGGTTTTCCAGAAACTCCAGACAAAAGTCCAGAAACTCCGGGCTTTCAACAGCACGAGACACCCGCGAAGTCAACCCCAAGTTCCCATCACCCGATCTCCCGATTCACCCAACAGATTGAAGAGAAAGTTTGGGGAATGTAGTAGCACCACTAGAGGAGGCTCTATCTCAAAGATCTCGTCCCCAAACACCTCCATTCATGAGTAATCGCGAATCAAAGGAACTTCCACCAAGAACTCGAGTTCATCCCAAAACCTTCAAATCGAGACCGATTCCCGACGTTTGAGGGGTCAAGATCATCCACAAAGAGGCACAGGGCACTCACCCATGATCCCCTCAATGAAATCCGGAGAGAAACAGCCTCAAATCGACGAATCGAGCAACGAACAAAAACACCCAAAAATAGCTCCGAAAATGACACGAAAATCACAAGGAGCTAGTAGATGGAAATCATCACAACGCTGAATTCTTCCATACATCCAGAGGTCAGATTCTATACAAGAAATTGTCTAGCCTATGGATCAAAGAAAATGGAAGCAAATCATTCGGGGGAGAGAGAGCTAGGGCCAGAGAGAGAGAGAGATGCCATCCACCTCTCCGTTATATATATGAAGTCCACCGGAGGAGGCAAATAACCATGCTACCCCTACAACTTAAACTTAAGATACACACCCCTCAGGGGCATTTTGATCAAGTCTTCGGATATTCCCATCGAGCGGACACTCTTCCACAGCGGACTTGCTTAGCCTCGACGCAAGCCCCGCGATAATGCCACGTGCCCTCCCCCCGCCTCGAAGCTTCCCGACGCTCCCGGATCACCATCTCCGTCGCATCAGGCCTCCGGACTTGGTTTTGCGGCCCAAACCAAGAAACCATCCACCGATGGTTTTGTGGGCAAACCACCAAACCCCGCATGCAAGCTTCGGCCTCGAACCGCCACCTTGCACCAGCCCATGTTCACGACTTCAACTTGCTAGTCTTGCACCGCACGGCTCGCACTTGACTCCATCAGCCACTGGGTCCATCGGACCAAGCCTACTTGCCTCTCCATCACCCGAAGGCCACCACGGCTAAGGCCTTTCACGCTTGTTCTTCACCTACACCGACACGAGTCAAGCCGCAACCTGTACCTACACACTTAGCCAAGCATCAGTCCACACAACAATGTCAATCACTCATCACTTAAGGAGCGACCCTCCACTGGTCCTCAGACACACCTGGTCCTCAATCCCCCCCTTGATGAGTGCATTGACAACACCCATAGTAACCATCATAGAGAAAAAGAAAAGAAAAACAACCACGAACACAAATCTCCAAGCAAGTGATCCAAAGCCAAAGAACAAGCGAAAACACGATCACTCGCCAAGCCAAGTCTCGACCCCCTAAGGCAAGGGCAACGACTCAACACAACCGAGACAAAACAAAGCTCACAAAGAGCACACCACAAAGCACAAAACTCAGGCAAAACAAAGGAGCTCCCCTGCACATATGGAAAATGCACAAACTCCCCCTGAGCAAATGCAACCTCTTCTTCTCAATTTTTCTCCTCACATGCAACATCCCACAAATGCATACCAATTTTCCACAAAATCTCCCAATGCATAAAAATTCTCCCCCTTGCATGTATATATCCAAAAACTCTCCCCCTTGTTGACAATGCATGAATCAAAGTATATGAAGCAACTCAGGCAGTTCAAGGGGGAGGTGAGAGAGAAGATGGGACGACGGCTCATGTTGCAGCGGCAGTGTAGTCGTAGCTGGCCGAGTGGAGACGGCGGTGCTCGGTGACGTGGTACGCAGTGGCGCTCTTGCTCTGCTCCGGTCTTGGCTTCACCCGAACATCCTCCTCCTCCTCACGGATGGCTCCGGGCTTGGCGGTGTCGGCTTCGACGCGTCGACGGTGACGTGGTGCGCGGCTCCCCTTCTTCCTTCTCCCTTCTTCCCCCTCTTCTCCTCCTTCCTCTCTCTCACGGAGGCGGAACAGAGGAAAGGGGCAAAACCCCAAATGCGGCTTGCCTTGTGAGAGGGGCTCAGCTCTGGGGGTTCAGTAGTCAGGCACAGTTGGGCAGGGGAAAAAGAGGACGCAGCTACGACTATTGGCTGCCACGGCATCGATGGACGACGTGGCTACGCGATAGAGGCTGGTGGGTGCGCGGGCGCGTCACAGGGCATGGGTAGGATGGGGTTTTGGCTCGGCGGAGCGCACGAGGTGCTCCCGGCACGGTCTGGCTCGACGTCCGTGCCAGCCAGGCGGGGTTGTCCCCTTGGCCGGGTGCGTTCACGCGCGGACGGCGGCGGAAAGGGGAAAAGGAGTGGCAACGTGTCGACCGGCGCGGCGAAGACGACGACCGGGCGGTGGGGCCTGCGTGTCAGCGATACCGCCTAAAGGGTAAGGCACAGCGCGGGTGCGGGCTGCGTTGCTGGGCCGGCCTGCTGGGCTGCAAAGGTGAAGAAGGGCGACGGTTGATCACGGGCCGAAAGATGAAGGGGCTCCGGCAGACTTAAACTCGAGTTAGCAGGCCCAAGTTAAAGTTAGCCTTTTGAAATAGATTTGGTTTTTATATTCAACTTTACTATTTGAATTTGAAATATTTCAAATTCAAAACTCACTCAAATAATCCAAATAAAATCTAGAAAATCCAACTCACATATTTATACCCTAATTTGAATTTATATTTTATATTGGGTTTTATTTATATAGAATTTAAGGGGAGAGGCTAGCAAATGGATTCAAAATTGGTAGCACTCAACATATAACAAAAAGTTTTAAATTTTGCAGAAATTCACACTTAGCAAAAATCCAGGATGTTACATTCTCCCACACCACTGGGAATCTCGTCCCCGAGATTAAGATCCATCCTCTCCCTCGAACAAATGAAGGAACTCTCTCCGGAGGTCGGCTTCTTTCTCCCATGTTGCTTCTCGCTCTGTATGGTGTCTCCACAACACTTTGCAGTAGGGAATGGTGGTCCTTCTGGTTTCCTTTGTCGCTCGATCCAGAATCTTCTCAGGGTACTCTGCATACTCTAGGGTGTTCTGCAGGTCAAGTATCTCAATAGGGACTTGCTTCGCTTCTACTGCCTTCTCGCTCTTCTTTAACTGTGACACGTGGAACACGGGGTGCACAGCTCACAACTCCTCTGGCAGGGAAAGTCGGTAGGCTAGCTTTCCAACTCTTCCAGTGATCTGGTAAGGTCCCACGTACCTCGGAGCAAGCTTTCCTTTCACTGCAAACCTCTTGGTTCCTCGCATTGGCGACACTTTCAAGTAGACGTACTCACCTTCTGCATACCACAAGTCCCTCCTGTGACGATCGGCATAGCTCTTCTGACGGCTCTGGGCAATCTTCATGTTCTCTCGGATTTTCTCCACTTTCTCCTCAGCTTCTTTTATAGCATCTGGTCCAAAGAGCATTCTTTCTCCAACTTCTGACCACATCAGGGGTGTCCTACACTTTCTTCCGTATAGTGCTTCGAAGGGTGACATTTGGAGACTTGCCTCGTAGCTGTTGTTGTACGAGAACTCTGCATAGGACAAACTGCTCTCCCAATCAGTGCTGTAGGTGAGGGCACAAGCTCTAAGCATATCCTCCGAGACATGGTTTACTCTCTTTGTCTGTCCATCCGTTTGAGGGTGAAACACGGTGCTGTAGCTGAGTGTAGTCCCCATCCTGTCATGGAAACTCTGCCAAAACCTTGCTATGAACTCGGGTCCTCTGTCAGACACTATACTCCTCTGGGCTCCGTGTATTCTGAGTATGTGATTGTTGACAGCTGATTTTCACTCACTTCTTACCTGACAAACATGTACCTTTTGGCAAGGAAAATGATCATCAACACCAGAATAGGGCTTAAACTAATCATTTCCACAAGTGTTGGTGATTATGCAAATACAGGTAAATAGCACTAGAAAGAGGAGTAAAAGCATAAGTCTTTGATCCAAGCATTTCAAGTCCAGCCAATGAACGGATGCCACCTAGGATTCCCCTGGAACACTGACGTCATCAATCCAAGAGAAGTGAGCCCGACGAATCACGAAGCGCCACATGGACATCACATGGATTCAAGGTTCCACTTATCCCCCTAAACTGTCGGGAAACTTGGCATGCATGGAGGACAGGCATCAGGGCCCACCAGTCAGCCACCACGAGGAAGCCCAGGGTGCCACGTGGCCCCTAGGGTTCGACCGAACCCTAGATCGGCCGAACCGACCTTGGTTCGGCTGATCTAGGCCCTCCATGTGTCACCTCCTGATTGGCTCCTGGTTGCAGCTCCAGACATTTAGGGGCACTTGGAGCCCCGAAGCAAGCATCTTCCCCCTCTATAAATAGGAGGGTAGGGGCTCCATTTTGGAACACATCTTCTCCTCCTCCTCTTCATTTTGGCTTGGAGCCTCTCTCTTTAGGAGAGGAGAGCTTTTTGTATAGCATTAGTGCTAGGAAGTGAGGTGGGTGGCTTGAGGCCATGTCATGTTCATGTTATCTTCCTCAAGAACGATCCTCAGCGGTGCCTTTGTTCTTCAACTAGACTAAAGTGAGTATTTCGATATTTCCTATTTAGACTAAAGTTGTATGCATGCTTAGAATGTTGTGTTCTTGTGTTCTTCGTTTGTTCTTGGTTTAGAGGCTTGTGTTCTTCGAACACAACCCTTTCGATCCAGTAGACTTAGATCATAAGCTTGCATCTAGTTTGCCAGCTTGTCTATTAGAGTAAAGTGAAGCTCCTGCATGTTTCTAGTTAGATCAAAGTGCATTCGTGATCTTGCATGAGTGATAGAGCATACCTTGAGCTAGTGCCAGTATCTCCCTCGCGGATTCATAGGAATAGTGAGTGGTGTAGATGAGGTGTTTGGACCATAAGCTACCCTTCGAAGACCACGTACGATCGTAGCGTAGAGGTAGGCCGCAGTGGTGACAGCCTGTTGGACCCTTTGTCAACCCTCTTACGTCGCGTACCGAGTTGGGCTCGAGCAAGCACAAAGGCCTTGTGCTTGGTTCCCTAAGTGAGTGTTATACCTGAGAGAACGTAACTAGACTCTGCGCTCGGTCCGAGCAGATCCTTTCTACCTATCCTATCCATCAGAGTTGTGTCCTTGGATCATCCATACTAGAGTAGGAGATAGTGCACACCGTTCCTTGGATTCGATACCCTTGGAATACTCTTCTTCCTTGGGGAAGTACTATAGCGGTATTTCTGTGTGCTTGCGGTATACCCGGTTGTTCTTATACGCTCCCTCTAGGTGTACAACTAGTGGTGACGTTGAGAAACGCCAACAAGCATTTCTGGCACCATTGCCGGGGAACGGTTGTTGTATCTATCTTCGAACCTAGTGGTCCTCGTATTTATCTTTTTCATTTTCGTCTACCTTTACCTCTGTTACCCATTAGATATCCTTTTTTATTCCTTTTCTTCTACCTTTACCCCCGCTACCCATGGTGAAGCTTTCCTGTAAAAGCATCACTACCCCCAGGGATGAGCCCCCAGAGCCACCGCCTTCAGTGTGCCTTTTTCTCACATCTGGCTATGAGCCTCTCCCTGCGACTATCGATCTCGTTCGATGGACTATCTTCTCTGGTCTATTGAGCGAAAACCCATATTACCATCTTCGTGACTTCGAGAACTTGTGTTCTCTTATCTACACTATGGGTATGACGTTGGATACCTTCAAGTGGAAGTTGTTTCCGTACTCCCTTGTAGGGAAGGCAGAACAATGGTACACATACACCGTAGGTAGCGTGAACGATAGTTGGGGGGATCTTAGAGACAAGTTTTGTCTTGAGTTCTTCCTTCCATCTCGTGTTGCTGCTCTATGGGAAGATATCCGTTGTTTTCGACAGAAAGAGAAGGAAATGATAGACACGGCTTGGGCTAGATTTACATGCTTAGTGTATTGTGGACCGCCCTTGTCGATACCTGATTCTCAGTTGCTTCACAATTTTTATGATGGTCTCGACAAAAGGTCTGTCTGTCGTCTCGACCACAGAAAACCATTTCTTGAAAGGGGACCAGCTGAAGGTATGGAGTTCCTGAACTCCTACTTCGAAGTTGATCCCAGATCCTACCGAGAGGAATCCGAGTCGAGCCATGAGAGTCCCTCAACATCCAAGTCCGAGCCTTCATCTTCCGAATCCCAAGACTTGTCTTTCGAGCCCTCTCATGAACCCCTAACACCAAAGGAAGAAGAAATTCAACCTTCGGTGTTCACTTGCAAATTCGAGGATCCCTATTCTGTCCATACCGATCATTCTAGAAATCTTTCGACAGAACCTTCCCTTAGGCTTGCGGTGCCACCTCTACCTCCTGATCCTCCTGACGAAGCATATCCTGAGGAGGCCATGAGGGAGGAATGGTCAGAGGGAGTGACACATTTTTTCGAAACAATTTGGAATAGTTCACCTTCTCTGGTTATCCCTTGCTCTATCAGAGGCACTGCCATAGAGGCCCATTATAACCCCCTCATGGAGGTTAACATTTTGCCATGGCACTTAGCGGAAACTCTTTTGGGCAGAGTCCCGCTAGCACCATCCGACATGCTCCTCAAGACTTGTCCCTTTGGACACGTTCTTGAATGTCGGGGGATTGCAAGTGTCATGCCGCTTATCATAGACGGGATCGAGGCTACCTTAGACTTTCACATCTTCGATGTCCTTGATCTCGATCTTCTCCTAGGATCCCCTCTGGAGCAGCTCTTCGATACATCTTTAGGGAGCCTAGATGATAAGCTTAGGGGAGTCACTTCTGCCACTGCTACCCCTTGTCAGGGACATCCTATGGCAAAGCCTTTTCCTCAGCGAAACCCGCTCGAGAAGATGACGCATACATCTCCGTTCGCATCATCCGAGCCCGTTCTCATTAAGGTTGTAGAATGTTCTACCCCTCATGAGGATGACTCGGGAGACTCTCTTCACTCTTGTGAAGGCGAACGATCATCACCACTCTCGACCGAGTTTCAGCCTCTCCCCGCTGGCCCGCATCATGTTGCTTTCGATCTTGATCGAGAGTCAATATCGAGCTTACACAATGACTCTCTTGAGATGGAGAATTCATGGGCCATGGAACCTGTGGAGGCACTGACTCTGGAGTCTGGAGGAAAGGATTCCACACACGAGCATGGTGGCTTCACTCTTGATGCACCATACAGACCATGCTCGCATCATGTCCCTCCAGAGTCAGACATGCTTAGTGCGCTGAGCACACATGAGGGCTGCAATCACCTTAGGGTCCTCTTTTGTAGAAAGTTCAGAAGGTTGGTTGTAGATGTATATGTCTATCATAAGCATATCAGATTTCGTGTGTGCATTGTGGCACTAACCTTGCAGCTGGAGCTTCACTGATACATCAAGGATTGGTGGTGAGACGGGAATGACACCACCAACGATAGCTGCAAGATGAAGTTCCCATGGTCGAGCTTATGACCTTAAATAAACAAAGCACTCCCAGGAGATAGCCTGGATTAGGTTAGGTTTTATTTCCCTTTTCGAATAAAAGCAAGAACATGTTTTTAGGATAAGTTGTCCTTCGGGTATTTATGGTCACTAACCTTTCAGGTGGAGATTGAGAAGAAAGATGGACAGGTAATACCTACGAACATGTGAGCCACATCATTTGCAACACCTAGATATGCTTTAGTGAGGGAACATTTACAAAAGGAAGCTTGATCACCACACACTTGAGTTTTTTTGCCTAGCAATGCAAACTTCAAGTGTGGGGGAGGTATGTGAGCATCCTGAGTAAAGTTCCTCCTCTATCAAATCTTATCTTGGTGTGAAGATGATGTCAGCTTTTGCATGTTGCCCACTAGCTAGGTAAGTCCTGCTTTTGACATTAAACAAAGCCCTTCTGGGAGGCTCTCGAGGTTCACCGTCTTATGCTCATGCTTATGTCCCTTGTTGATGATAGCTTGATCATGCTTTCATGCCTCCTTTATCTTTGTTCATATGCTTTGGTTTGAATGTTTGAGTATACACGCATTCATAGATTGTTTTAAATTAAGCATGGTGCTTAGGTTAAAATTGTCTTCTTCAATCAAAACAAGACATGGTGTCGAGTTTTGATTGATGAACCTTAGAGTTATATTTTCATAGATCTTGGTTGCATATATGCTGACTAACCCCTGCAGAAAATTGTCAAATTTGAATGGGTATGTCATTGAGCTAAATTCAAATAGGAAGGTAAGATGAGGTGTCAGATTCATGTTGCACATCATGCAAAGGTGGTACATATGACCTCTCAAAGGTCCAAGGTAAGTATATTCCCCTTTGTGTATGAAATGTAATGTTGATCTAACCCTTTCGAGCAAATGACATGGTGACAATAAAAATAAAACAAAAACAACAAAAATATTTCAATTTGAATAAAGGCTCTATGGTTCTTGAACCAGTAGAGTCCCTCTTTTGTTTTCACTTTTTGTTTGAAGAACAAGCACCAGGTTCAAGCACTAGTGTGGGGGAGTTCTCTCGAACTCATCATCGACATATCCACTCGAGAACTCCCACACAGGCGCTGCACAACATCGACTACGCCTTCATGACAAGAGCAAGGTAAACTAGAGTGAGTCGGCTGCCTTATGGTCAGCCGAATCACCATTAGTCTCCCTTGATCTCTTAGCCTTCATAAGCGATGGTATGTGCACCCTCTATCTCACTCTATCCTTATACATGAGTTTGTTTGAATTTCAATTCATATCCTTTATATCAAACTCAATGGTTGGTGCTATGCTTGCTCTACATGGTTCCTGTGGTTGGCTTGCATATGTTTTATTCCTTACTCATCATCTTATGCTTGTGAACAAATATCATTAGTGAACTCATGCTTATCTAAGTAGTTGGTGTTTGTGATATGGTTTGATGATATGATCTTTGCTCTTTATGTTTGAGTGCTTGGGAATTTTATTTGAAAAAATCATAAAAACCCTTTGCAAAGCTCCTCTTTGATATGCCACCGTCCCACTAGAGCCATATGATATTCATAGTTGAAAACCTTCTACTCATATGCTGCTTGTTATTGCATTGAGCTTTGTCAAATTCTGTGACCCTTGTGAGAATTCTTTTCATGACTTTCATGATCAAGATTCATGTGCACACCCTCATATCCCCCTTGTTATGCTTCTACACTAGAAGTTAGCATTGTATCACTCATCCGTTTCATAAAAATAAATTTCCCTATGTGGTGTGACATCTCTCTCCAAAAGTACCCTTCAAAAGAGGCATGGGCTATGAAAAAAAGAGAGACACATGCTCAAAGCATGATGAAAAAAAAGAGGAAAGAAAGAATAGCCCATGTCCAAAAAAAAGAAGGGAGAAATAGGAGAGAGATGAGATCATGCAAAAAGGAGTTCCATAACTAGATGGTAATAACTAGTATCCATTCCGGAGCTAGTGTCCACCTTACCATCTACCAACATTCATCATATACGTATGGTAATATCTAGCACCCATTCCGGGCCTAGTATCCACCTTACCATACCCATACATGTGCACATCTTGATCTGATTGTATGATTTGATTTTCTCTGTGGATCTAGTCTTTGACTTTGCAATACATGTGATGCAAGTATGCCTTATCCTCTATCCTACCCTGAGCTCCACATATAGCCATCATTAGAAGTAGGGTGAAGATAGGCAATCTAATGCTTTGGTGAGGACATATACACATTGAGTGATCTGAGAGAATCAATGAGGAGCTAAGCAAGGTTTGTTTGCAAAACCACAAGTTACTTAACATGATGAGCAGGAGTGACTTGATTCATGACCGTTCCATCCCTCAACTGCCCAAGATAGCATGATAGACACATCAGAGTTCACAAGTACGAGGTATGGTTTGGAATATCTCTTATGCTCGTTTCATACCTTTGGATATCATGTCTCACTTTGATCTTGTTCTTCCCTTAACTCGGGACGAGCGAAGGTCGAGTGTGGGGGTATTGTTGACGGCTAATTTTCACTCACTTCTTACCCGACAAACATGTACCTTTTGGCATGGAAAATGATCATCAACACTAGAATAGGGCTTAAACTAATCATTTCCACAAGTGTTGGTGATTATGCAAATACAGGTAATTAGCAAAAGAAAGAGGAGTAAAAGCACAAGTTTATGATCCAAGTACTTCAAGCTCAGCCAATGAGGGGATGCCACATAGGATTCCCCTGGATCACTGACGTCATCAATCCAAGAGAAGTGAGCCCGACGAATCACGAAGTGCCACATGGACATCACATGGATTCAAGGGCCCACTTATCCCCCTAAACTGTGGGGAAACTTGGCATGCACAGAGGACAGGCATCAGGGCCCACCAGTCAGCCACCACGAGGAAGCCTAGGGTGCCACGTGGCCTCTAGGGTTCGGCCGAACCCTAGATCGGCCGAACCGACCTTGGTTCGGCTGATCTAGGCCCTCCACGTGTCACCTCCTGATTGGCTCCTGGTTGCAGCTCCGGACATTTAGGGGCACTTGGAGCCCCGAAGCAAGCATCTTCCCCCTCTATAAATAGGAGGGTAGGGGCTCCATTTTGGAACACACTCTTCTCATCCTCCTTTTCATTTTGGCTTGGAGCCTCTCTCTTTAGGAGAGGAGAGCTCTTTGTATAGGATTAGTGCTAGGAAGTGAGGTGGGAGGCTTGAGGCCATGTCATGTTCATGACATCTTCCTCAAGAACGATCCTCAGCGGTGCCTTTGTTCTTCAACTATACTAAAGTTGAGTATTTCGATATTTCCTATTTAGACTAAAGTTGTATGCATGCTTAGAATGGTGTGTTCCTGTGTTCTTCGTTTGTTCTTGGTTTAGAGGCTTGTGTTCTTCGAACACAACCCTTTCGATCCAGTAGACTTAGATCATAAGCTTGCATCTAGTTTGCCAGCTTGTCTATTAGAGTAAAGTGAAGCTCCTGCATGTTTATAGTTAGATCAAAGTGCATTCGTGATCTTGCATGAGTGATAGAGCATACCTTGAGCTAGTGCCAGTATCTCCCTCGCGGATTCGTAGGAATAGTGAGTGGTGTAGACGAGGTGTCTGGACCATATGCTACCCTTCGAAGACCACGTACGATCGTAGCGTAGAGGTAGGCCGTAGTGGTGACAGCCTGTTGGACCCTTTGTCTACCCTCTTACGTCGCGTACCGAGTTGGGCTCGAGCTAGCAGAAAGGCCTTGTGCTTGGTGCCCTAAGTGAGTGTTATACCTGAGAGAACGTAACTAGACTCTGCGCTCGGTCCGAGTAGATCCTTTCTACCTATCCTATCCATCAGAGTTGTGTCCTTGGATCATCCATACTAGAGTAGGAGATAGTGCACACCGTTCCTTGCATTCGATACCCTTGGAATACTCTCCTTCCTTGGGGAAGTGCTACAACGGTATTTCTGTGCGCTTGCGGTATACCTGGTTGTTCTTATACGCTCCCTCTAGGTGTACAACTAGTGGTGACATTGAGAAATGCCAACAGTGGTCCACGTACAGGTCGGCCAACTGGTCGGTCGAGAACCGGGTCTTCACTGGTACAAAGTGAGCTACTTTAGTCGGTCGATTGTAATACCCTAAAAATCCATCACAAAAATAATGTAAGCAACATGGTACTTTAGATTTAATTTTCCAAGGAATAAATAAATTATCAAATAAATTTGTTCTTTTAAATATTTAAATATCATTTAAATAATTTTAGAAGCAACAAGTGCTTGTGCATCATTTTTGGCTGCATAGTTTTTGCTTGTTTGTGTGGTTTTGAAAATCATAAAAAGGTTTTTTTAAAAAAATAAAACCCAAAGCCCCTCCTTCCCTCTCTCTCTTTTTCTCTTCTTTTTGGCCCAACCCAGCTTCCCTCTTCTCTTTTGGCCCAAGTCGCAGTTTAGGCCGCCGACCTTTCTTCCCGTGCAGCCTAGCAGCCTCCGTGGCCCAGCTTTCCCCCCTGCCGGCCCAACCAGCTCGCGCGGTCCGCACCTCCTTCCCTCCCCCGTTCTCAGCCCTGTCGGCCTCTTTCCGTTCCGGCCCAGCGGCCCAGTTCTCGCTCGGCCCAGCTCCTCCCTGTGGACCAGGTGTGTCCGAGGACCAGTGGAGGGTCGCTCCTTAGTGATGAGTGATTGACAACATTGTGTGGACTGATGCTTGGCTAAGTGTGCAGGTACAGGTTGCGGCTTGACTCATGTTGGTGCAGGTAAAGAACAAGCGTGAAAGGCCTTAGCCGTGGAGGCCTCCGGGTGATGGAGAGGCAAGTAGGCTTGGTTCGATGGACCCGGTGGCCGATGGGGTCAAGTGCGAGCCGTGCGGTGCAAGACTAGCAGGCTGAAGTCGTGAACATGGGCCGGTTCAAGGTAGCGGATCGAGGTCGAAGCTTCCATGAGGGGTTTGTTGGTTTGTCGACAAAACCATCGGTGGACGGTTTCTTGGTTTGGGCCGCAAAACCAAGTCCGGAGGCCCGATGCGACGGAGACGGGGATCTGGGAGCGTCGGGAAGCTTTGAGGCGAGGGGCATGTGGCGTGATCGCGGGGTTTGCGTCGATGCTAAGCAAGACCGCGGTGGAAGCGTGTCCGCTCGATGAAGACTGGACCATATTGCCCCTGAGGGGTGTGTATCTTCTATTTGAGTTGTAGGGGTAGCGTGGTCATTTACCTCCTCCGGTGGACTTCGTATAAATAGCGGAGAGGTGGATGTCATCTCTTTCTCTTGGAGTCTAGGGTTTCCTCCCCCGGTAGATCACTCTGGACTGCTTCTTTTCTTCTGTATTCCTTAGGCTAGATTCTTGTATAGACTCTGACCTCTAGATGTATGGAAGCATTCGGCGTTGCGGTGATCTCCTAGCTCTTTGTGATTTTCGTGTCATTTTCGGGGCTATTTTTGGGGAGTTTCGTTCTTCGCTCGATTCCGGGATTTGAGGGTGTTTTCTCTCTGATTTCATTGAGCGGTTCATGGGTGGATGCCTTGCACATCTTGGTGGATGATCTTGATGCCTCAAACGCCGGAAAAAGCCTTCGATTCATGAGTTTTTGGTCAGAGCCTGAGTTCTTGGTGGTTGTTCGTGTGATCCGCAATTCCCAGTGTTTTAGGGAGTTAGAGGTCAAGATTTTTGGGGCATAGCTTCACCTAGATGTGCTTCACATCTCCCCCAAATCTTGTCTCAAGAGCTGAAGACGTTTGGGAGATCTGGTGATGAGAAGGGAGGGTTGACTTCGCGGGCACAAGCTCGAGCTGTTCTGTTCGGGGGTAGCGGACAGTCCGCAAGCACCCCGCGGACAGTCCGCGCGTGCTGTGTTCTTCGCAGTTTGTCGCGTGTTTGTGCGAGTTTGTGTTTTGTTCTTTTTTCACCTTAGGGTTTTGTTCTAGGCAGTTTGCGAACAGTCCGTGAGTGCTTCACGAACGGTCCGCGTGGCTCAGTTTTTGTCTGGGGTTGGTCTGGTTCTGTCTGGGGTTTTTAGTGAGTTTGACACACAGTCCACGTGGCCTTCACGGACAGTCCGCGACACTGGTGGACGGTCCGCGTGGCTCAGCCGGATAGTCCAATTTTCCCGGTGCATCTCTGGTGGTTCTGTTGGAGGTTTCGGACAGTCCGCACGGTTGGTCCAGACAGTCCGCCTATGGCTGGCGGACAGTCCGCTCGTACTGCACGGACAGTTCGCGCTGGCTTTTCCAAAATTGGCCAAGCGCTTTGATTCTTGTCTTGTGCTTCCGCGCTTTGATTCTAGGCTTGTCTCTAGGACTTGTAGGTTTCTGTGTGCCTAGTCTAGAGCTTCTCTGGTGTGTGCGAGTACTCGGAGTGGCAATCGGGGTATAGGCTGTGTTTGTCCTTCGGGAAGAATTTTTATCGGCTCCCATTCACTCCCCCCTCTCTGGTCGCCTAATCGGTCCTTCAATTGGTATCAGAGCCGGTTACGGATCTTCGTGATTCTAACCAGTCTAAGATCCAAAGATGGGTGACTATGGTAAGGGGTCGGGTCCTCCACACTTCGATGGCAAGAATTACCTGATGTGGGAGAGGCGCATGGGCGCGTTTTTGCGTGGGAAGAGGACTCTGATTTGGGATGTAACTCAAAATCAAAACTATGTCATCCCAGACAGTTTCCTTCTTCCAGGATTGCGGGACATGTGTGAGGTCAACAGCAAGGCCGTTGATTACTTGTTCCGTCCTGTATGTGCCTCGGAGTTGGAGTGAGTGTACGGAGAGAATGTGGCCGGAAAGATTTGTCTTAAGCTTAGAAATGCTCATGTTGGCAATGCCCAAGTGCAAGCTCGTTTGTTTTCCACTTACCGGAGAGAGTACAAGAACTTCACTCATCTCCCCGGTGAGTCGACCGATGCTATGTTTCAGCGCTTCACCAACATCGTCAACAACATGAGGGCCAATGTGGTAGTGCTCCCATACACAGATCATGATCAAGCTATCAAGCATTTGCATGCCCTGGATAGGTCTGTGTGGAGTGCCAAGGTCGAGGTCATTGAGGAGTCGAGCGTGTATAATACGCTATTGCTTGATGAGCTGTTTTCCAAGCTCAGGTCTTCAGAGGTTGATCGTGGCTTGAGAGCCAAGAGCGAGAGCCCCACTGATCCTCATAGTTTGGCTCTTGTCTCAGGATCAAGGACTAACGCTAACTCTGTTGGTTTTTCTTTGTCTTGTCTTGTGTCCTTGCCTGATGAGGACTTTGAGGTGCTGAGCGAGGATTATCTCGCATTGTTGAGCAAGAGGTTTGGGCGGATGTACGAGAACCACAAGAATGCAAGGCAGAGCTCGGGGATGTGCTATCGGTGCGGGTAGCACAGGCACTTCATCGCCGAATGCCCTGAAGCCATGGAGATCAAGAACGACTACAAGGGCAAGCCCAAGCACGACTACAACAAGCACCGCTCCCGGAATGACTACAAGGACAAGCGCAAGGACAAGGACGAGAGAAGCCCGAAGAAGAGTGGCGGGTACAAGAAGAAGACGGCCCCAGTGATGGTTGCCAGAGCGAGCGACATCGACTCCACATCAATTGATGCTTCTTCCGACTTGAGCAGCGATGAAGAGCAAGATCGGCGCAACGCCAAGCGGCACACGGGCAAGAACTTCACTGGCCTCAGCTTCGTCGCACAAGGAGGCTTTTGTGGCATGGCGCACTCCAAGAAGGGTGGGAAGCACAACTCGGATTCAAACTCTGACTCCGAGGAAGAGGTACGACATGATCCCAACTTCTTGCTAGAGGAGAATGCTAGGCTCAATGAGTTGCTTGATAACCGTGATGATGTGCTTAGGAAAACCAACAAGGAGAAGTGGGAATTTAGGTCTTTGTTGGGTGATGCTAAGGGCAAGATATTTGAGCTTAAGTCCTTGCTTGTTGATGCTAGAAACGAGATAGGTTCTTTGAAAGCTGCTCCTGTTATTTATGATGAGGTTGATTGTAGTGATTGCAATGTTTTCTTGGCTGACTTGACTGCTCTCAAGGAGAAGCATGCCTCTACTCTTGAGGAACTAGATGTGCTTAGGGTTGAGTGTGATGAATTGAAATCTAGACCTTCTTTGTTAGGTGCTTGCACTTCTTGTCCCGTGTTGCATGCTAGGCTAGATGAATCTCACACTAGGATAGTTTCTCTTGAGGCTGCATTGAAAGCTCTTGTTCCTACATCATGCTCTACTTGTGAATTACATGCTTTGAGAAACATGGAACTTGCACACTATGTTGACTGTTTGCAGGATGAGAATGATGAGTTGAGGAAAATGATGGGGTGGTTGTCTGGGCATGAGCCACAATTGAGTTTGATGTTGGCTCAGTTCAAGAGGTTTGATGGTCAGGTGTTGGGGGCTGGCAAGAATGGTGAGAAGAGTGGTGAAGGAGAAGAGAAAGCTGGAGAGATTCCTATCCCATCACACACTACACCTATGAACAAATTCTAACCCAAGCCAAACCATCTCAGAAACAAGCTTGACACAACCCCAGATCCACCAGTATTCCCCCACAAGTAAGAAAACTACCAGAAACCCATCAAGTTTGTGAGCACCCAGGGGAGTGTCTTTGGTGGGAAGTCAGGAGAGAAAGCTGTCGAGAAGCCCATAGGGAAGCCACAGGCTAAGCCAAAGCCGATCCACTTCCATTGTGAGTATTGTGGGAGGGATGGACATAAGGATGAGTTATGTTTCAGGAGGAAGAGAGATGAGTGGTTTGCTAGGGAGATGACAAACAAGGACAGGTACCACCTTCCTCATGGTGTGCCTGAGCCTCGTAGAGGGCCTCTACCTAGGGGTGAGGTGTTTGTACGTACAGTCCCCACTCGTGGTGGTGGAGGTGGTTTTCCTCAGAGAGATAGGCATGTTGGGTTTGGGCGTGGTGAGTTGGCTTGACGTGCTCCTGCTCGTGACCGTTACGAGTTTGGGAGGCACGATCGGAGCTTTGGGTCTCATATGGACTACGGGCCATGTTTTCCCCCTCGTGGTGCACGTACTCCTCTAGTGAGACGTGACAGGTTCTTTGGTGGTAGGCGTGAGAGGGCTCTGCCTAGAGGTTTTGATAGGATGGATTTTGCTAACCCTTCTTTTGAGCAAATGGCTCGACACTGGTTTGACTCTTTTGGTACTAACCCTAGTGTTGAGTCGCTTGCTCATTCTCGTTCTCGTTTTTGATTGCAGGTGGAAGGCTTGGAGGTCTTTTGGTTGATCGACTCTGGTTGGTCACGTCATATGACCGGAGATCGTGGGTGGTTCTCCAGCCTCATCCCGGTGAGTACGAGGGAGTACATCACTTTTGGGGACAATGGGAGAGGACGAGTGCTTTCTGAAGGTTTGGTGAAGGTGAGTAGCAAGGTGACCCTAAAGAGTGTGGCTTTGGTCAAGTCACTTGGTTTTAACCTGTTGTCAGTATCTCAGTTACTTGACGAAGGTTTTGAGGTTTGTTTTAAGTTGGTCGCTTCTCGTGTGCTTGATTCTTGAGGTGATCTTGTCTGTACGATCGTCCCCGAGGGTCAAATCTTTCGTGCTGATTTTTCCCAGTCTGTTGGTCCTCCTTGATGCTTTGTTGCTGGCGTTTCGGCCGAGCTTTGGAAATGGCATAGGAGGTTGGGACACTTGAGCTTTGAGTTGCTTACCCGCTTGAGTGGTCTTGATCTTGTCCAAGGATTGCCCAAGTTGAAATTCAAGAAGGATTTGGTTTGTGCTTCTTGTCAGCATGGAAAGATGGTTGCTGCTTCTCATGCCCCTCTGACTACGATCATGACGGAGCGACCTTGTGAGCTATTGCACATGGATTTGGTTGGGCCAGCTCGTGTTCGCTCTGCGGGTGGGAAGTGGTATGTTTTAGTTGTGGTTGATGATTTTTTGAGGTACTCTTGGGTTTTCTTTTTGGAGGATAAGAGCGAGACATTTGGCTTTGTTCAGGACATGGTGATGCCATTCGAGCTATACGCAGTGACAATGGCACGGAATTCAAGAACTCTCATTTTGACACCTTTTGCAGTGATCTTGGTCTTGATCATCAGTACTCTTGTCCATACGTCGCTTGCCAGAATGGCGTAGTGGAGAGGAAGAACCGAACCCTTTGTGAGATAGCCAGGATGATGCTCGATGAGCATAGGACTCCTAGGTGTTTCTAGGCCGAGGCGGTCAATACCGCTTGCTATGTCTCAAATCAAATCTTCTTTCGTGCTTTCAAGAAGAAGACCTCTTATGAGCTGATGCATGGGCGACAACCCAAGGTGAGTCACTTTAGAGCTTTTGGTTGCAAGTGATTTATTCTGAAGAAGGGCAAGTTGGATAAATTTGAGTCTAGATGTTAAGATGGTATCTTTCTCGGTTATGCGATTCACTCTAGAGCATATCGTGTGCTCAACCTTGACACTAATCGAATCCTGGAGGCTTGCGAGGTAACCTTCGACGAGACACAGCCATGTAGCTCTTTTGCTTTTGAGTGTGCATATGACGAGGAGATTGGCGCGAGAATCTTTGAGGATGAGAAGGACGGAGATGGAGATGAAGACGAGGATGGTGGTGATGTTCCCGTGGCTGATCGTGTACATGCTACTTCCACTACGACGACGACGATCGAGGATGGTCCATCCCCTACACCCACTACGACTGAGGCTGTTCGAGTGGAGGCTGCTGCTGAGGGGGAGATTGTGTCCAGGCGAGAGGCTCCCCGGTGTGTACAGGTGGATCACCCACCGACGACGATCATAGGTGACCTTCATGAACGCACTACACGGTCAAGGTCAAGGAACACTTCTCATTTTGATCACTCTGCATTTGTCACCTCGTTTGAGCCCAAAGATATTCGACACGCATTGTCTGACGAGAATTAGGTGAATTCCATGCATGAGGAGTTGGAGAACTTTGAGAGAAACCAAGTTTGGGTGTTAGTTGATCCACCGTCAAATTGCCGTCCCATAGGTACCAAGTGGGTGTGGAAGAACAAAGAGGGTGAGAATGGGATGGTTGTGAGAAACGAGTCGAGGTTGGTGGCTCAGGGGTTCAACCAGAAAGAGGGCATAGATTATGAGGAGACATTTTCTCCTGTGGCCCGTTTGGAGGCAATTAGAATCCTTCTAGCCTTTGCCGTGGCTAAAGGGTTCAAGTTGTACCAAATGGACGTGAAGAGTGCTTTCTTGAACGGGGTGATAGAGGAAGAAGTGTATGTGAGGCAACCCCCGGGGTTTGAGAGTGAGAAATACCCACACCGTGTATACAAACTCCAGAGAGCGCTTTATGGGTTGAAATAGGCACCGAGGGCTTGGTATGGCAGGTTGAGAGGCTTTTTGATGAGCAAGGGGTTTGTGATGGGCACAGTTGATAAGACCCTGTTTCTCCTTAAGCATGGAAATGACCTTTTGATTGTTCAGATTTATGTGGATGACATAATCTTTGGTGGCTCTTCTCATGTTCTTGTTGCCAGATTTGCAGATGACATGAGCAGGGAATTTGAGATGTTCATGATGGGCGAGCTGCAGTTTTTCTTAGGACTCTAGATCAAGCAGTGCAACGACGGGGCATTTGTACATCAGGCCAAGTACACCAGGGACATGTTGAAGAAGTTTGGCATGAACTACTCCAAGCCGCTAACTACTCCGATGGGTACCACTACGGCTTTGGACGCGGATAAAGATGGCGAACCCGTGGACAAGAAGGAGTACCTGAGCATGATCGGCTCCCTCCTCTACTTGACAGCGACGAGGCCGGACATACAGTTCAGTGTGTGTCTGTGCGCTTGTTTTCAGGCTTCACCGAGGATTTCACATCAGTAGGCCGTCAAGCGGATTTTCAGGTACTTGAACTACACTCCTGAGTTTGGCCTTTGGTATTCTGCCTCCTCGACACTCAAGCTTCACAGGTACTCCGATGCTGATTTTGTTGGGTGTCGATTGGACCTCAAGACTACCTCTAGGTGTTGCCAATTCCTTGGTTCTTCTTTGGTCTCTTGGTCATCTCGCAAGCAATCCAGTGTAGCCCATTCCACTATAGAGGCCGAGTATGTAGCTGCTACTAGTTGTTGTTCCCAGCTCTTATGGATGACCTACACTATGAGAGATTTTCATGAGGAGTGCTCCCAGGTTCCACTCTTTTGTGACAGCACCAGTGCCATAAGTGTAGCCAAAAACCCAGTCCTTCACTCCAAAACGAAACACATCGAAGTGAGATACCACTTTCTGAGGGACAATGTTGAGAAAGGGAACATATCCTTGTCCTATGTACCTACCCTAGATCAGCTAGCCGACATATTCACTAAACCACTTGACCAAGTTACCTTCACACGCTTGCGAGGTGAACTTGGAGTGTGTTTTCCTTTCTAGCTGGGTCTTGGAGCTTCTCATGTATATATGTGATATATGTATCATTTGTTGCATTCCATGCATGCATTTTACTTTCTGTACAAAACCTGGTAGGATAGCCATCTTTGGATCATTTGTGCTAGGATGAGCTTCTCTTATATACTTTGATCACTATGATGTGCTATATGTGAGATATGTGTATGCTTTGGGAATGGTGATGTGAATGCTATGCTCTTGATTGTTTTGCCATATATTCATGATGAGATAGCTTCCTTTTGTTGAAAATGCTAAAAATGCTTCACTCATGAGTAGATATTTGTCTATGCTCAATTTGTGCTCAAATGCCTATATCATGCTTAGTTTGTGCTTGAGTATCATGCTCTCCTTGCTTGGGGTCAAAGGCCCATTTGTCATGGTAAATTTTTAGCCCATATGTTCACTTGTGGAGGAGCATAAGCTTCTTTTTGCCGCAAAGGCATTTCATGTACCCTGCTTAAATCTGAAAATGAAATTGGTGTATGAATTGCTTTATGCTTGAAAAATGAGCTCTAAATCATGTCTTTATGTCATGATGTATATATCTTGGGTGCTAAACCGTAGCATGTTGTCTACCATGAGAAGTCTCATTTTAAGAAGTAGACACATGGCTCGGTGGCTTTGACATGACATTTAGTAGCTTATGGGCGTTTGCTATGATCTTGTGATGAGAACTTGTGATCTTGTATGAGCTATGTATGATCTAGTTTATTTTTGCTCAAATTGCCATGGATAGGGCTTTGCTCATGAGATGAATTTTTCTTTATGAAAATTGCTTAAAATTGCTTTTGGCCATGTCACATGCTTATATGTCTCTACTTTCGTGATGGCAATGCACTAACTACACCATGTCTACTTTGCTTGCTCTATGTCTCATTTGTAGCATTTTGTTGTGCTATTGGTATATTTGAGAAGCTTGGTAGATTGTATATGCTTTGACATGCATTTGTCATGAAAACAAGCGGGAGAGCATCATGATATCTTTATTCATGCATTGTCAACAAGGGGGAGAATGTGTATGGGAATTTGGGGAGAATATGTATGCATTTGTGAGATTTTGTGCATGTGGGGAGAAAATTTGAGAAAAGAAGTTGCATTTGCTCAGGGGGAGTTTGCATACGTGCAGGGGGAGCTCCTTTGGTTCGCCTGTGTTTTGTGCTTTGTGGTGTGCTCTTTGTAGAGCTTTGTTTGTCTCGGCTGTGTTGAGCCGTTGCCCTTGCCTTAGGGGGCCGAGACTTTGGTCTGGCGAGTGATCTTGTTTTCGCATGTTCTTTGGCTTTGGATCACCTGTTGGAGGTTTGTGTTCGTGGTTATTTTTCTTTTCTTTTTCTCTATGATGGTTACTATGGGTGTTGTCAATGCACTCATCAAGGGGGAGATTGAGGACCAAGTGTGTCCGAGGACCAGTGGAGGGTCGCTCCTTAAGTGATGAGTTATTGACAACGTTGTGTGGACTGATGCTTGGCGAAGTGTGCAGGTATAGGTTGCGGCTTGACTCGTGTTGGTGCAGGTGAAGAACAAGCGCGAAAGGCCTTAGCCGTGGAGGCTTCCGGGTGATGGAGAGGCAAGTAAGATTGTTTCGATGGACCCGGTGGCCGATGGGGTCAAGTGCGAGCAGTGCGGTGCAAGACTAGTGGGCTGAAGTCGTGAACATGGGCCAGTGCAAGGTAGCGGATCGAGACCGAAGCATGCACGCGGGGTTTGTTGGTTTGCCCACAAAACCATCGGTGGACGGTTTCTTGGTTTGGGCCGCAAAACCAAGTTCGGAGGCCCGATGCAACGGAGACGGGGATCGGGGAGCATCGGGAAGCTTTGAGGCGGCGGGCACGTGGCGTGATCGCGGGGTTTGCGTTGATGCTAAGCAATACCGCGGTGGAAGCGTGTCCGCTCGATGAAGACTAGACCATATTGCCCCTGAGGGGTGTGTATCTTCTATTTGAGTTGTAGGGGTAGCGTGGTCATTTACCTCCTCCGGTGGACTTCGTATAAATAGCGGAGAGGTGGATGGCATCTCTCACTCTTGGACTCTTGGGTTTCCTCCCCTGGTAGATCACTCTGGACTGCTTCTTTTCTTCTGTATTCCTTAGGCTAGATTCTTGTATAGACTCTGACCTCTAGATGTATGGAAGCATTCGGCGTTGCGGTGATCTCCTAGCTCTTTGTGATTTTCGTGTCATTTTCGGGGCTATTTTTGGGGAATTTCGTTCTTCGTTCGATTCAGGGATTTGAGGGCGTTTTCTCTCGGATTTCTTTGAGGGGATTATGGGTGGATGCTTTGCGCATCTTTGTGGATGATCTTAACCCTTCAAACGCCGGGAAAAGCCTTCGATTCGTGAGTTTTTGGTCGGAGCCCGAGTTCTTGGTGGTGGTTCGTGTGATCCGCGATTACTGGTGTTTTAGGGAGTTAGAGGTCAAGATTTTTGGGGCATAGCTTCACCTAGTGATGCTTCACATCTCCCCCAAATCTTGTCTCAAGAGCTCAAGACGTTTGGGAGATCTGGTGATGAGAAGGGAGGGTTGACTTCGCGGGCACGAGCTTGAGCTAATCTGTTCGGGGGTAGCGGACAGTCCGCAAGGACCCCGTGGACAGTCTGCGCATCCTGTGTTCTTCGCAGTTCGTCCCGTGTTCGTGCGAGTTTGTGTTTTGATCTGTTTTCCCCTTAGGGTTTTGTTGCAGGCAGTTTGCGAACAGTCCGCGAGTGCTTCACGGACGGTCCGCATGGCTCAGTTTTTGTCTGGGGTTGGTCTGGTTTTGTCTGGGGTTTTCAGCGAGTTTGACGGACGGTCCGCGTGGCCTTCGTGGAGAGTCTGCGACACTAGCAGACGGTCCGCGTGGCTCAGCCGGACAGTCCGATTTTCCCGTTGCGTCTCTTATGGTTTTGTTGGAGTTTTCAGACAGTCCGCACGGTCGGTCTGGACAGTCCGCCCGTACTGCACAGACAGCCCGCGCTGGCTTTTCCAGAATTGGCCAAGCGCTTTGATTCTTGTCTTGTGCTTCCGCGCTTTGATTCAAGGCTTGTCTCTAGGACTTGTAGGCTTCTGTGTGCCTTGTCTAGAGCTTCTCTGGTGTGTGCGAGTACTCAGAGTGGCAATCGGGGTATAGGCTGAGTTCGTCCTTCTGGAAAAAATTTTATCGGCTCCCATTCACTCCCCCCCCTATCTGGTCGCCTATTCGGTCCTTCACTCCCCCCTCTCCTGGTTGCTGACCGCTCGGCCCCACTCGTCATTTCCGCCCCCTACCTCCAACTCCTCCCCTTCCCGCGCCGCAGTCGGGCCGCCGGCCGTTTCCCCGCGCCGCGCGCCCCTCCCCTCCTTCAATCTGCTCGTTAATGCGTAGTAAAGCACCGACCGGCATCACTCCCTTAACTCCCCCTTCCGTTACATCTCCAAATCAAGGTTTCCCCTTGATTGCAAATCAAGGCCGCCGACACCTATGGCCATTGCTCTCTCGGCCGTCGCTCCCTCTCCCTTCCAGCACCATATAAAGGTCACACTCGAGCACCTGCACCGCTCCATTCCATCAATCAAGCTCGCATGCGCTGTCGCCTTGAACTCCCGCTACCACGCCATTGCTGGCCGCTGAAGCACCTCGCTGTTAGTGAAGTGCCCTTCCCCGCCTCTCTATTTCTTGTCCTTCGTGTGCGGCTCTCACCCGTACCTCCCTTGTCCCAGGAGCTCCGTATCCTGTCGCCGGATCGAGCTACGCCGAACAGAGCTCCACCGCCAGCCTTCTTCCCACCGGCATCGATCTCCGCCATCGCTGCCGTCCTCCTCACTCGAAGCTCCGCAGCAAGGTGTGGGAGCACATACTCCTCTTTAACCCGCGCGTCCTGCGCCGTCCCCTGTCACGCGTGCTTGCCGGAGATGGCCGTGCAGCCCCCTTATGCCGTGCGCTGCCATGGTCACCGAAACCGCATCCCAGATGCCCTAGTCACGTTAGCATGCTCCACCGCTCCACGTAGAGCTTGTCCGCGCTTCAATCCATGGCTGGGAGCTCGAGATCGAGCATCGCTGGCGAGGCCGCCGCCGTGCGCCGCCGCCCGTCCACCCTGAGCCGCGCCAGCTGTTGGATCCGGCACCGATGGTCCAGATCCGCCCCCCCCCCCCCGATTCAAATATGACCGCGTACCGGTCAACCCAGGCGCCTGCTGCCCTTTTTGCAAAAGAGACCCCCAGTTCCTTTGGTTTTACATGTCGGTCCTTCCACGTATGAAAACCCTTGCAAACAAGTCCTGCTTTTATCGTTTAGACCCCTGAGCTTTTTAGTTTTTAGCGCTCGAGGTCCAGATATGTTCTTTTGCGCATTAAACCTTCGGTTTATATGTGTAATTAGGTTTTAACCCCTGGTTTCTTTCAGTTTAGCCCCTGGAAGCCTAGTTTCTTCGCAGAAAAGCCCCTGAACCTTGTTTTGGTCGTATCTTTGTCGTTTTAGCTCTGTTTTAAACGTTTTTGGTGTCCACGCGATCGTCCCAACAAGCCCGTTAGTTTTAGCAGCTGGCTTTTAGCTTTTTGATCTGTTTGGTGTATTGTTTTATTTTGTTGTATGTATTCATGTGTGCTCGTAGACATCGTGCCGGTTTCAAGTGATCAACCAGTTGGAGTGGATCAAGAGAAGTGGTTTAAGGAAGAAGAAGCACAATGTTTAGGCAAGGAAGGTAAGTGGTCTTCTCCCCCTGCATATTCCATTTTTTATCCTAAATAATTGCATAATAATTAAAGTTTACTTTTATCATTTTGCATTAATTTAATGGGAACACCTTTTTAAGGACTTACCTAGATTTTTACTCGTGATCCTTGAAACAACCCGGTTTTATAAATGTTTTTGGGTAGATAATGCTTAGTTGCTATACCTTGGGATGGTTGAAATGAAACTTTACAAAATGATGAATGATGAGCAAGATGTTGATGCTTTTGGTAATACAAGATCATATGATTTAATCTGAACATGGAGAACCACCCAAGAAAACAGTACAACTACAGTCCATATGGCTCTGGCTTAGCCAATTAATTTGGTGTGTGAATGAACTGATGACCTTATCTGAAAGGAGCAGAGGAGGATTGGGGTTGCAGGGGTATAGCCCGGTCCTTTTGGGGTAGCAGCCTTTGCTAAGGTGCTGACCACTAGGGAGGGTTATGGTCCGTCCTGATCTGTAACTATGCGGGTTGTTGGTCTTTTGCATGCCTTTGTAAAGGCTTCGTAGTGTCCCTATGCAATCACACCTCGGAAGTGTGGTATGATGCTTGGCCAGCATCGCATGGTTGGGTTCAAAGTTCTTCGAAACTTTTACGCGAGCTGTGGGTAAAGTGGACAACCTCTGCAGAGTGAAAACTGATCGATCAGCCGTGCTCACAGTCAAGAGCGGCTTGGACCCTCACATGATAATCAAACTTAAAGATGGAATTAAATCAGGGTTTTCATATGGTTTTTGAGATGAAATGTTTTTTAAATGCTTAAGTGGGTTTGTATGAACTTACATCTAGTAACTAGGTGCTTGCTAATAAAACTTGACCAACATTGAAAATGCTAACCGTTGCAAAACCTTAGCCTATCCTTGACAGCCTTGCATCTTCCCCCACTTGCTAAGCTCCAACCATAAGTGCGCTCACTGTTGCTTACCGTTGTTCAGAGGAGAACAATGGTGAAGAGTACTTCAGCGACTACGATGAGTTCTGAGGCTTGCGTTCCCCCAATCAAGTGCCTGTGGAAGCTGAAGACGGAGTTGCTTCATCTGGTTATCGTTTGTTTCTTTTAAAGACCTTCGAGTCTAACGTCTGAGTGTAATAAAAGATAATGTAATGGTTAAACCTTTGTACGATTTTAATATTGTTTATGGATATTTCACTCATGACGTCTATCATATGTGTGTAAACTTGATCCTAGCGCACATATGAGACGTATTTGATTTCTCTTCGGAAATCAGGTGTGACATCGATCCACTATGACCCACATGGAGTCATTTTCTTTCTGTGTCCGGGGTAGTCCCACCACAAAGTCCATGGAAATATCATCTCACTTCCACTCTGGTATATCCAACTGTTTAAGCAGTCCTGCTGGTCTCTGGTGCTCTATATTTACTCGGCTGCAGGTGTCACAACAAGCCACGTAGTACGCTATATCCTTCTTCATTGCCTTGCACCAGAACCTCTTCTTCAAATCTTAGTACATCTTCGTGTTGCCTGGGTGAATAGAGTATCTTGAGTCGTGAGCTTCTCTCAGGATTTGCTCTCGGAGGACACAGATCCCATCTTTCAACCACACGGTTCCTTGCTCATCCATCCGGTAGTCCTCTGCTCTTCCTTTTTCCATCATCTCCTTGAGTTCCCAAATCTTAGGACTCCGATCTTGTGCTTTCTGAATCCTGTCCTCTAGGTCCTAAGTGACTTGCAGTTTGTTGAGTTGTCCCTGCTCCACAATCTCAAGCTGCAACTGCTCTAGTTCTTCGTGAAGGGCTGGCTGGTCCTGTCTCACCATCAAGTTGTTGCAATATGCCTTTCTGCTCAGCACATTTGCCACAACGTTTGCTTTGCCTAGGTGGTAGTGAATCTCCAGCTCGTAGTCCTTGATCCGATCTAACCATCTCCTCTGCCTCATGTTCAGCTCCGACTGGGTAAATAAGTACTTCAGGCTCTTGTGATCGGTACACAGTTCACACTTGTTGCTGATCAAGTAGTGTCTCCAAATCTTGAGGGCGTGAACAACTGCCGCTAGCTCCAAGTCATGCGTAGGGTAGTTTTCTTCGTGCTTCTTGAGCTGCCTCGACGCGTAAGCAACAACCTTTCCTTCTTGCATCAGCACACATCCTAATCCTTGCTTCGAAGCGTCACAGTAAACCACGAAATCCTTCTTTATATCTGGCAAGGTAAGTACTAGGGCTGTCGTAAGTCGCTTCTTCAGCTCCTGAAAGCTCCTCTCACAGGCTTCTAACTACTCAAACTTCTTGTTGTTCTTTAGCAGCTCTGTCATAGGTTTCACAATCTTGGAGAAGTTTTCAATGAACCTCCTGTAGTAGCCTGCCAAACCAAGGAAACTTCTGATGTCTGTCATGTTGAGCGGCTGCTCCCACTTAGGCACTGACTCTACTTTCGAAGGGTCCACTGCAACTCCCTCAGCTAACAACACGTGACCCAAGAAAGTAACTTCTTCCATCCCGAACTCGCACTTGCTGAACTTTGCGTACAACTTCTGCTGCCTCAGTTTTTTCATCACTATCAGAAGGTTTTCTTCATGCTCTTCAGCTGTCTCGGAGAAGATCAGAATGTCGTCAATAAACACCACCACAAACTTGTTCAGTTCTTCCATAAAGACTTTGTTCGTCATGTTCCTAAGTAGGCAGGGGCGTTGGTCAGCCCGAAAGAAACCACAACAAACTCGTACAAGCCGTACTGTGTGGTGAAAGCTGTCTTCGGAATGTCCTGCTAACGAATCTTCATCTGGTAGTACCCGGACCTCAAGTCAATCTTTGAAAAGAACTTGGCATTTCTCAGTCTGTCTAGCAAGTCGTCGATCCTGGGCAAAGGATACCTGTTCTTGATCGTCATGGAGTTGAGTGTTCTATAATCCACACACATCATCTTCGTACCATCCTTCTTGTCCACAAAAAGTACAGGTGAACCCCAAGGTGAGGCACACGGCCTTATGAATCCTTGCTCCTGTAGTTTCTTAAGTTGTTCTTTCAATTCATCCAATTCATCCGTGGACATCTTGTACGGGCTCTTGGCCACTGGTCCTGCCCGTGGCATAAGCTCGATCACAAACTCTATGTCACGATCTGGCAGTAACTCGGTCAGATCCTCTAGCAACATGTCGGGGTACTCCCTCACCACCAGAATTTCCTCCATACTCCTTCCTTTCATGTTGCACATCATCGGTGTTGTCTTCGGGCTCTGCGGCTTGATCAACACTCGGGCTCCACTGGGGTGCTCCAACTATACGTACACCGGGTTGCATGACACTAAACCATTGTCCTTTGCCAACCACTCCATACCAAGTATCATGTCGATTCTGGTTGACTCCAGAACTGTCAGGTCTGCTACAAACAACTTCTTCTCGAACACCATGTTCACTCCTCTACACTCAAGAGTACTCCTCTTCTCTCCTAGTGGAGAGCTAGTCACTATAGGTCGTGGTCTGGGCTTAGTCCGCAATGACCTTTCCTTTACGAACTTTGTAGAAATATAGGAGAACTGAGCTCCAGTATCAAACAGAATAGTTGCCATAACTAAGTAAACAAGAAACTCAACGAGGGCCACGTCTAGTGCTGCGGCAGCCTCCTCTGCTCTCAGGTGGTTCAGTCTGCCTCGAGTGGGCGGTGGCGCGCTCCTCTGCTGGTTCTGCTGTGGCTGTCCTCCTTGAGCTAGTCCCTTCGCTGGCGTCTGGTACTAAGTGTTCCTGTTCTGACCTCCTTGCTGTACCTTCTGAGGGCACACATTTGACTTGTGGCCCATATGGCGGCAATGGTAGCAGGTGATCTGTGAGCTGTCGTAAGCTGGTGGCTACTGCGGCCTGGGCTTCCACTGTCTCGAACTTCCACTTCCTCTGGCGTGACCTCTGCCCTGCTAAGAGTACTGTGTCTGCTGCTGCTGTGAGTAGTGGCACTGCTTCGTCAATGGGTACTACAGGTGGCCTGTCCTCTATCTCTGGTGCGAACCTCAGTGTCGTGCACGGTCAGCACGCTGCCTATTCTCACCTCGAACCTCCACGTAGTCCAGTCTCAACTTTTCCATAACCAAGGCATTGCCCACCAGGGCGTGAAGCGTAGCACAGTCGTGAGCAGCCAGGTGGTGTACCAATACACTTTCTTCTTTTTTGTGTTGGAGTCATCTGGTGCGTACTTCATCAGCTCCTGAAAGCGGTTGGTGTACTCCAACACTGAAATCTGGCCCATCTTGAGGTGTCGAAACTCATCTTCCTTCATGTCCATAACTACCTCTGGGATGTGGTGCTGCTTGAAAGCCTCCACAAACTTTGCCCATGTGATGTGGGTCGCGTCCTCGTGCGAGTCACAGTAGCTATCCCACCATACTCCTGCTGTGCCAATGAGCTGGTGCGCTACAACTGCTACACACTCCTCCTATGAAAGGTCCGTGAGCTCCAGCTTCTTCTCGATCTCCCTCTACCAGTTGTTTGCCACAAGTGGGTCTGCTGAGTTGTTAAAGGTCGGTGGGTGCATCTTGGAGAATCCCTCCACTCTCGTCTCCAAGCTCTTAGGCTAGTGCCTGAAGTTCCTCATGTTGTTGTTGTTCTAAACCGCTATGTTGGCGATCGTCTGCATCAGCTGGGTTTGAAGTGCCATCACGGCAGCTAGGTTGGGTGGAACTGGCTGCTCCTGGTTCAACTCTGCCTCCTCCTCTGGTTCCTCTAGGTCAGGGTCCACTGCTCCACGGCCTCCTCGGCCTCCTCGACCACCTCGCCTGCCTCGGTGTCCACCTCGGCGTCCGCCACGTGGGGCACGACCTTTGTGGCGGTCGATTTCCGTCAACCAAGAACACTTGTTATGTTATAGTTTGGATTTCGTTTTGGAACTAACCCGCCACTAGGCATACTAATGATATAACAAGTTCATCGTTGGATGTGTGTTTTGGAGTATAATGTTTACGCAGAAATTCATGCACTAAATGGGAAGAAATACATACGGTTCGGAGGACGATTTACATGATGATCAAGAGGCTCCGACCATGCGTGAACTTGACTCCAAAAGTGGCAAGGACCTATGTGCTTCGAAGAAGAATCTCCGAGGACCAAGATGAAAAGACTGCAAGATCATGCATAAACACCCCTTGACTTGGTCGCGGAGATAATGATGTCCAAAGCCCATATCTGAAGGAGGAAAAACCCCAAAGTGCAAGAAACGACACGTGGCAAAAGACGGAGGAGAACTGGGCTGAAAGTGGGCCAGGCCGGCCGGCCCAGGCTAGCCAGCCCACCCCGGCTCTGCCTCGGTTCGCCGCTGCCTTTCTTCGGTGATATATTCGCGGAACCCTAATTGTTTGGGAAGAAGAGCCATTCGCAAAAGACGACCAGAGAAGCCTCAGGAGATCAAACACAAGGAAGAGGGTTGATCGAGAGGGTGAAGATCGAGGAGGATCATCACCTAGGTCAACGGAGGCCACCACGAGGAAGGAGGACGCCGGGGCCTTGCCACGGTGCCGCCGGAGTTGAAGGACACCAAGAGACGGACTCCATCGGAGGCATCCACCATGTTCGACGGTGCCATGCCTAAGGTCTTGATGGGGTAAAGTAATCGTTTGTCCATGGAGTTGTAATGGATCTTGACATGTAGTCACCCGCTCTCTTGTTTGGATCTTTGTCTATCATATCTTCATGTTGATGATGCTTAATGTTTAAGGTTAGCTACCATTGCCATCGGGGTTGCTCCCGTAGATCGCGTCAACATACCGTGTTCATTAGGGTTAGAGACGATTACCTTCGCGTAGTGACAAGTACGAGGGAAGGGAAACGCTTAAACTCTTTGTTCACATCCTTAGATAGATTGGATCGGAGTTTACCATATTTTAGGGTGATTGCATCTCAAGTACCTAGACTCCATGGGCATACGTCTTTCATACTCTTGAATCTCTCTCTCTTTCTCTTTAACATAATCTAGGGTTAGTTTGTCTTTACTTTATAGATTAATCTTTACATCATAAAGTCCTTAATCAACTAAGTTAGTGTTAGGCTAAACGCAAGTAATTCCCTTGTTCCGTGGATTGACAAGAACCTATGGGTCCCCTCCCTTGGTGAAAAAGGCACCAAGTCACTCCATGGACTTGCGGTGAAGTTGAACGCAGTTTTGAACCGCCAACAAGCCCTTTTTTCTGGCGTCGTTGCCGGGGAGCAAGCCAGTTTACTTCGTTTAATCTCTCATTAATTTTATTGATTACTAACATCTAACCTTTGTGTTCTAGAAAAACACACTCTTTTGTTTTTGTTTTTGATTGTCTAGATGGCGCTGGTTGGAAATCCTTTGGAGGAACCAGAAAAATCACTAAGAGACTATGCTAGCCCTCGATGTGAGGACATCAAGGTACAAGAGTCGGATTCGATTCTTGAAGCGACAAGGTACGAAATTAGAGTTGAAATCATCAAGATGGCAGCAACTAATCCATTCCGAGGGATAGAGACGGACAATCCATATAGACATATCCAGCGCTTCACAACATTGTGCAATACGGTGCAACAAGAGGGAGTTCCCGACACTTGGTTTAAATGGAATCTTTTTCCCTACTCACTTGCCGATGAAGCAACAAAGTGGTATTCATTTGCATCATTCGAAGCCGAGGGAAATTGGGATCAATTGGTAAAGAAATTTTGTGCCAAGTTCTTCCCTATAACCAAGGTTCAACATATAAGGATGCAAGTGATGACTTTCAAGCAAGCAGAAGAAGAGGGGATTGTTCAAGCGTGGAATCGATTCAATGAACTAGTTGAACAAGGACCAAGACTCGGATTCCCGGGTGACGTACTATTGCATACATTCTTTTTTCCCTAACCCCTAGTTTCATGGAATACGTTCAAATGTGTGCAGGAGGGGATCTCATGGAGAAAACACTTACGGAAGCTGCCAAACTTCTACAAAAAATAAGTAAAGCGGCAGCCATGCGAAGAGATTGGGAAATACGACTTTCGGGAAAGCCGAAATGCGACACAAGTGTGGCACCCCTTGCTGCAATTTTCAGAAATACGGCTCCGGAAGAGAAGAAAGAGGAACCAATCCTTGAAAAGGTTGAAGAAGCCAAACATGAGGAAACTAGAACTATCCCAGAGAGTGACAATGCCGAGACAAGCAAAGCAAATGAAAGAACTATGTCAAGCGCGAAGCCACTAATGGAGTTTGAGCAAATCGATTGGATCCCACTTGATTTTGGAGAAATCTTTGACAAGAGGAGACCGTTCCCTAATCAAAAAGGGATGGCAAAAGCTTTGGAGATAGACTTACCGCCGGAAAAAAAGTGGAATATTCATACAACATAGAGACAACAGGGGAGGTCCTTCAAAAACTCTTTAGCGAAGAAGAAGTTGATCCAGAGCATGTGGCCGAAGCTAAAAGAATCATGGGAATCAAGCCCGAGGCGTCACCATTTGGCTGCCTCATTGAAATTTTTGCCATAGGATCCGATGAAGAAGAGAAGACATCACCGCGTATAGATTGCAAGGTCAACAATATTAATTGCAAGCTGTTATGCGACATTGGAGCACAAGTAAGTGTCTTGTCTTCTAAGATTTTTGATGCAATTCATGATCACACCATTGACCTAGTTCCAACCTCTACTAGATTAATTATGGAGATGATAGAATTGTTAAACCTCTAGGAATTGCTAGTCATCTAGAAGTTTTAATTTCCGAAAAATGCATTCCAACTGATTTCTTCATTGTTGGTGTCTACTATGATAAGAATGATCATGTAATTCTTGGTAGACCTTTTCTTAAGTTGGTTAATGCCGTTTTAGATGCCAGAAAAGGAAAAGTAACTATTAACCTTGATGGAAATAATCACACATAAAATTTCCTTCCCGCTTCTAGAATTGCCTCACCCCTACCTCTTGATGACGAAGAGGTAGGGAGCCTTCGTTTTGTTGAAACTTTCAGGGATCCACTACAAAGAGCTATGGAGAATCAATCTAATGATGAGCTAGATGAAGAGCTAGCGGAAGCAACCAAAGGACTAGAACCGCAAGACGAAAGCTTAGAGGAGGATAAATTTGAAGATCTTGGAGAAATTGTACATGAGGAACCAAAAGCACCGGAGGTGGATCTTAAGCCATTGCCCATGGGATTGAAATATGAATTTTTGGGCCCGGACAAGACTTATCCTGTGATTGTGAGTGATGAATTGAGTCTCGAGGAGAATGATATGTTACTGAATTTATTGAAGAAAAACAAGAAAGTGATGGGATATTTGATTAATGACATTAAAGGACTCAGCCCAGCATTTTGCACTCACCGCATACCTATGGAGGATCAATGCAAGCCCATAGTGGACCATCAAAGGAGGTTAACCCATGCCATGCAAGAGGTAGTGAAGAAGGAGGTTATCAAGTTGTTGAACACCGGAATCATCTACCCGGTGCCGCATAGCGAATGGGTGAGCCCCGTACATTGTGTGCCTAAGAAAGGAGGTTTGACCGTGGTGAAAAATGAGAAGAATGACTTGATACTGCAAAGAACCGTGACCGGATGGAGGATGTGTATTGACTATCGGAAATTGAATGAAGGAACAAAGAAGGATCACTTCCCCCTACCGTTCATCGACGAGATGCTTGAGAGGTTAGCAAATCATGCATATTTTTGCTTTCTTGATGGGTACTCAGGGTTCATGCAAATAACTATTCACTCGGATGATCAACATAAGACAACATTCACATGCCCTTATGGAACATTTGCGTATAGAAGAATGCCTTTCGGTTTATGCAATGCTCCAGCCTCTTTTCAACGATGTATGATGGCGGTATTTTCGGAGTTCATCGAGGAAATTGTTGAGGTATTTATGGATGATTTCTCCGTTTATGGTAAATCTTTTGCGGATTGCTTAGCAAACTTGGATAAAGTTCTCACTAAATGTTCGGAGGTTGATTTGGTGCTAAATTGGGAGAAGTGTCACTTTATGGTGAAACAAGGTATAGTGTTGGGACATGTGATATCCGAAAGAGGGATTGAGGTGGACAAAGCTAAGGTTAAAACGGTTGAAAAACTTCCACCTCCAATGGATGTCAAATCTTTGAGGAGTTTCTTAGGCCATGCGGGATTCTATAGAGGATTCATCAAGGATTTCTCAAAAATTACCAAGCCATTGACCAATCTTCTCCAAAAAGATGTGCCATTCAATTTCAATGAGAAGTGCTTGGCGGCATTCCGAACATTAAAGAGAGCTCTCGTAACCGCACCCGTCATTCAACCGCCCGATTGGAATCAACCTTTTGAGATAATGTGCGACGCTAGTGACTATGCCGTTGGAGCGGTGTTGGGACAAAGAAAAGAAGGCAAGGTACATGCTATTTACTATGCTAGCAAAACCCTCAATGGAGCTCAATTAAATTATGCAACAACAGAGAAGGAATTGCTCACTGTAGTGTTTGCCTTTGAAAAATTCAGATCATATATTGTGAATTCTAAGGTGATTGTCTACACCGATCATCCGGCGATCAAGTATCTCTTGTCTAAAAAAGATGTCAAGCCAAGGTTGATTCGATGGATCCTTCTCTTGCAAGAATTTGATGTGGAAATTAGAGACAAAAAGGGGGTGGAAAATGTTGTGGCCGACCATTTATCAAGGATGAATCGTGAGGATGATAAAGAGCCTATTGAAGATAAGATGAGAGATGATCATCTCTATCACATCCTTGACAAAAATACTTGGATGATCAACATTATTCGAGCCATATGAAAAATGTCACTTGATCATTTGGATAGGAACGCTCAAAGGAGAGTGATCGCCGAGAGCCAAAAATATTATTGGGATGCACCTTACCTCTTTAGACTTGGAGCAGATGGAGTCTTACGAAGGTGTATACCAAGAGATGAAACAGGCGAAATATTGAGGAAGTGTCACTCAGGCGAATATGGAGGACACTATGGACATTTTAGGACTCAAGCAAAGGTATGGGCTAGTGGATTTTATTGGCCGGAGATGCATGAAGATTCGAAAAGGTATGTTGCTTCTTGTTCGGAATGTCAAAGAACGGGGAATATAAATCAAAGAAATGCTATGCCCTTGAATTACAACTTGCAAATTGATCTATTCAACGTATGGGGGATTGACTTCATGGGACCTTTCACTAGTTCAAATGGATATGAGCATATTTTGGTTATGGTTGATTATGTATCCAAATGGGTGGAGGCTATCCCTTGTCGAAGAGCTTCAACGGAAGAATCCATATCCATGATCAAAAATACTATATTCCCACGCTATGGAGTCCCGCGAGTATTGATAAGTGATGGAGGAACACACTTCATGGGGAATAGCTTCAGAAAATGCTTGTCCAAGTTGGGGATTGAGCATAGAGTGGCCACGGCTTACCACCCACAAACCAATGGTCAAGCGGAAACTTCAAATAGGCAGCTCAAGAGCATTCTTAACAAGACCGTTGAAAAGAGAGGTAAAGATTGGTCAAAGAAATTGGTTGGAGCATTATGGGCATATCGGACGGCATACAAGACACCCATAGGTATGACACCCTATCAATTTGTCTATGGAAAATCATGTCATCTACCTTTGGGGTTGGAACATAAAGTGTATTGGGCAATCAAAGAGATGAATCTTGACTTTGATGCCGCGGGAATCAAACGGAAAATTCAAATAAGTGAACTAGAAGAGATGAGGCTCAAAGCTTATGAGAGTGCAACCATCTACAAGGAAAGAATGAAGAGGTGGTATGATAAAAGGCTTCGAGCAAAGGAATTCAAAGAAGGTGACAAGGTTCTCCTCTATAATTCAAGGTTCAAAATATTCGGAAAAGGAAAATTGAAGAGCAAATGGGATGGACCGTACATCGTTCACTCGGTCTCGCCAAGTGGGGCGGTCACAATCATGGACATGAAAGGAGATCAATATGTGGTCAATGGTCAACGGTTAAAGGTTTTTCTTGAACAAGACATCGTGCCCATTGACTACATTGATATATATCACATGGAGGACGAGCCCGAGCGTCAAGCCTAAGACGTAAAACGAGGTACATTTTCTGTAAATATGTTTTTGTTTCTAGTTTTCGTATTTATTTCGAGTCCTTTTCATAATTTTTAGTTGGACCCTACCACCACCTAGGCTAGTATTCACGAAACACCTAGGGCCGCGAAAGTTGGGCCGTGGGGGCCCAAAACAGGGGGTAGGCCGGCCGGCCCATGCCGACCGACCCACTACCCCCTTCGCCCGTTTTCGCTCGTTTTTCTCTGGGACACGGTTCGGTGCATTTCCTTTTCCTATCTTCCCTTTTTGGGGGTGACAAAAATAGGTAAGGGAGGCTTTCGGTCGAATCTTTCCAGGGATATTTAGGGATGTCTGGGGAGCTCGAGGTTTGCATCTCAATTGCAATCTCCAACCTCCACGAAAGCACCCAAGCACCCATGGCATCCTCGAGTAGCACCAAAGGCAAGGAGGAGGTAAAGGTGACCATGGAAGAAGAAGTACGCCTCCCCTCTCCAACCTCGGCGATGGAGGAGCTTCGCCGGTGCGAGGTGCCCAAGGAGGAGCCGGAGGAGCATCCGGAAGGGTAAGGCGAAGGAGGCAACCCAGGCGGCGGTAATGATACGAATGGTGGAGACCATGGAGATGATGATCCGGAGGAAGAGCACAATGTGTGTTGCGCGGCATGCCGCAACGCCATTGCGGAGCTCTTCTCATCCCTTGATGAGTGTTTCCAAACCATCAACGGCATGCAACAACGAATTGAGAATTAGGAGCGCATGGCGGAAGATGACTTCAAGTACCTCAACCGCAACATAAGGAAGCTCTTCGGGATGAATAAAAATTTCAAGAAGAAGGAGTGGTGCAACTCATGCGGAAAGTACCACTAGGTGTCGTAGTTAGAAAGTTCTCTCCCCTTGTGCCTTTTGTAAAGTTACGACGAGGACGTCGTAAGATCTAAGCGTGGGGGGGGCAGCTAGCTAGCTACCTTTTTAAATTTTTGAGTCAAGTGTGTGAGTCTTTGTTTTATCTTTTTAGCTTGAAAGAGTCTTTGTTTTATATCTTTAATTTATCTTTCTTATTTGAGCATGAGCTTTTTGATTAATTGTTTACGTGGTGCTTAGTGGAAACCTACCTTTGTAAAGTACCCATACTCAAAATTTAATCTAGGACTTTGCTTCGTCCATGCTCTTAGTATTGCTAAACTTTGGAGATTTTATTTCTGAAAATTAAGAAAAAACACCTTACTATGAAGGTTAGCAAGTTTTTTCTCCAAGTTGACAGTGATTTGTATCCTATACAAAGCCTTTACATACATACATGAGCTCCACCATAAGTGTTGATTAGCATGATGAGTTAAGTTAGAATTCTACTCTCTTGGGAGTTCTAATTTCAAGCAATGGTCATGTCCTTGATATATACCTTTTGTTGCCAGCCTCTTCATGTCTTCGGTAACGGGAATTTCACATTGAAATGCCCCGTACATCGCCGGATTCCTTACCCAAACCTATATACATCTTTTTATCACCTTACTCCTTGAACACAACCTATATTCAAAGATTCGTTCAATCTCTAGGCATGTTTATATTTAAAATTCAGATTGTGATCATGTTCGAAAGTTGAGCGAAAAGCATGGGAGAAGAAGGTAAAGAGGTGAAAAGAAAGAAAGAAAAATGTGTATGTGTGTAGTGCGCACACAAGAGAAAAAAGAAAAAAAAGGAGAAGAAGAAAAAGAAAAAAAGAGAGAGAAGAGAAAAAGAAGAAAGAAGGAAAAGAAAGGAAAGGAAATCCAAGGCAAGGCAAGAAAGGTGAAGTGAGGGATGACAAGTTAAGTGAAGACCAAATGAAGTCTAAGGAAGGATGCCACGATGTTAGGAACGAATCTTATTCCATACCATGTGCAATCCAACATCGAGGACATCATTTGTGCCTTGAAGTCATTATTCTTTTTCCCTTTGCACATGTCCACCAATCTAAATCTTCTCATCCTTGACACCCCTACATTATGGTTAATTCTCATGATCATTGGGTTGGAAGGTGAACAACCACTAGAGGATTCTCTTAGCTTAACAACACTTGCGCTAACTTCACTAGCCACACCTATAGCTCCACTTACATCACATATAAGAGACTTGTGGGAGGTGAGAGTTTATAAATTATCTAGGATAGCCACCTTAATGTGTGACATGAGAGAACTTGGAGAAGGGCTTTGTCTAATACTTTGTGCAGGAATTTTATTTTTAAAAGTGCAAAAACCCTCCAAACAAAGTAAGAAAGCAAGTATGGATGAAGTTTAAGATCTCTAGTGAGAAGGTAAGAGTTGTGGGGTAAGTCTTGAATTGGTAGTTTCTAAACGCCCATGTTTACATTATGATTTTTGTTTCATGTCTCTTATATTAAAGATGAATGATTGACTAACTTGAAAGGAAGGATTTGACGACGCACGTTTTCAAACTCCATGGATGATCAACTTTTGAGAAACTTGCTCGAGGACGCGCAAGATCTAGGCGTGGGGGGATGTTGGCGGTCGATTTCCGTCAACCAAGAACACTTGTTATGTTATAGTTTGAATTTCATTTTGGAACTAACCCGCCACTAGGCATACTAATGATATAACAAGTTCATTGTTGGATGTGTGTTTTGGAGTATAATGTTTATGCAGGAATTCATGCACTAAATGGGAAGAAATACATACGGTTCGTAGGATGATTTACATGATGATCAAGAGGCTCCGACCGTGCGTGAACTTGCCTCCAAAGGTGGCAAGGACCAATGTGCTTCGAAGAAGAATCTCCGAGGACCAAGATGAAAAGACCGGAAGATCATGCATAAACACCCCTTGACTTGGTCGCGGAGATAATGACGTCCAAAGCCCATATCCGAAGGAGGAAAAACCCCAAAGTGCAAGAAACAACACGTGCCAAAAGACGGAGGCGAACTGGGCCGAAAGTGGGCCAGGCCGGCCGGCCCACCCCCTCTCTACCTCGGTTCGCCACCGCCTTTCTTCGGTGATATATTCGCGGAACCCTAATTGTTTGGGAAGAAGAGCCATTCGCGAAAGACGACCAGAGAAGCCTCGGGAGATCAAACACAAGGAAGAGGGTTGATCGAGAGGGTGAAGATCGAGGAGGATCATCACCTAGGTCAACGGAGGCCACCACGAGGAAGGAGGACGCCGGGGCCTTGCCACGGCGCCGCCGGAGTTGAAGGACACCGAGAGATGGACTCCATCGGAGGCATCCACCATGTTCAACGGCGGCATGCCTAGCGTCTTGATGGGGTAAAGTAATCGTTTGTCCATGGAGTTGTAATGGATCTTGACATGTAGTCACCCGCTCTCTTGTTTGGATCTTTGTCTATCATATCTTCATGTTGATGATGCTTAATGTTTAAGGTTAGCTACCATTGCCATCGGGGTTGCTCCCGTAGATCGTGTCAACATACCATGTTCATTAGGGTTAGAGACGATTACCTTCGCGTAGTGACAAGTATGAGGGAAGGGAAACGCTTAAACTCTTTGTTCACATCCTTAGATAGATTGGATCGGAGTTTACCATGTTTTAGGGTGATTGCATCTCAAGTACCTAGACTCCATGGGCATATGTCTTTCATACTCGTGAATCTCTCTCTCTTTCTCTTTAACATAATCTAGGGTTAGTTTGTCTTTACTTTATAGATTAATCTTTACATCATAATGTCCTTAATCAACTAAGTTAGTGTTAGATTAAACGCAAGTAATTCCCTTGCTTCGTGGATTGACAAGAACCTAGGGGGTCCCCTCCCTTGGTGAAAAAGGCACCAAGTCACTCCGTGGACTTGTGGTGAAGTTGAACACGGTTTTGAACCGTCAACAGCCTCCACGACGGCCACGACCTCATCCAGCTCCAGGGAGAGTGGCGTCCTCCTGCTCAGCATCCTCCATGGAAGCCTCCTCAAAACGGCGTAGGAGCCGTCCTGACCTCCTCACCCCCGACATCTGTTCCAAGAATTGAGATCGTGATAAACGAGTTGTCGGAAACTAACTTTGAGGTATTAAACCAAACAAGGAGTATCTAGCTAAAAACAAGCAATTTCACACAAACATAAAGAAGCATGAACACCAAAGAAATCGATAACTCCAATCACTCATGCAAGATCACCATACAAAAGGTGTGTATCTCGAGGTCTACTCCAGCAACCTTCGAGATTACACAGAAGCATGAGAGCTACTACGCGATACATAGAGGGTGGCGACTAAACAAGAACATCATGAAGGCGCTACTCTATCAGACCTCATCTGACTCTGCTGATCTTAGGATCATCCCCTCAAGGTGCCTGCCTCAGAACTGTAGCTGGTGAGAAAGGTGGCGTCACTAGCTCCGGACTCTGTGGTAATGAGTAGAAGGGTGGATCGTTGACTCCAGGGTAGTCTGGAATCTCAATCGGTGGTTGGTTGAAGTAGTTTATCAAGCTCTCCAAAGCTCTGTTCATCTCTGGGGTGTCTTCACTGCCTCTTGGGTACGGCGGCTGTACTGGTAGCTGTGTCGGCCGTACCTTGAATGTCTCAATCCTCAGCTTCGGCCTCTTCTGCAGTGGTGCTAGTGCTGCAACCTCTCCAAACACAGTCACCCGTCTCTGGTCAGAGTCTCTCCAAGCTGAGCTAGACCTGCTGGCAATATCCTGAGCCTCGTAATGTCTTCCTCCCAAGTGCCACAGGTGGTTGTAGTTCTGGTGCAGCCTCTCCTCAAGTCCCCACACTCACATCTGGTAGTCTGTGCATGCAGCTCCTAGTGACTCGACCAGGTACTTCTTCTCTCGGAGCCTCAACCTGTCTTCACGGGCTGCGGTGGCTGATGCTTTCAGTGCTGCTTGGGTAGCTTCAAGTCTTGCTCGTGAACTTGCTCGTGCGGCTACGAGTCCCCACTCGAGTAGTACACTGTTTCTCCTGTGAGCCTCATTTAGAAATAACTCCAAGTCCTTGTTCTCTCTTTCCAGCTGGGTGTTGCGTCTCAAGGTGTCATCCCACTTGCGTCTCAGAAACACAATCTCAACATCTGCCCAGTAGAGTGCCTGGTCTTGTGCGTGGATGCACCTGCTTGCCATCTGTCCCTTCTCGTCCTTTCCCACTGTGTCTACCTCTATGTACTCTGTCTGATCCTTGTTCCACCTGCTGGTGTCGTAGACTACTGTCGGTAGCATGCTGTACAGTGTATCCTTCAACCTCTAACTAAGCTGCTGGCAAACCTCCTTCAGCGCACGACATGCACAACACTGGTGAGCTTCCAAGGTCGAGTTGTCAAAGCACAAAACCTTGACTTCCTTGAACTCCAGTACTCGTGGGTCAGTTGGAACCTTCAGGGTCAAGACTGTCGGTGACTGGTCAAACTCTGCTATGGTCTGCCTCTCGTAGAACACTTCACTGGTCTCCACTCCGACTGACTCCAAGCACTCCTTCAGTATCTTGTAGAACCCTCCGGCCCACTGGTCGTCGGTATTGAGGGGGATCCACCGTAACTCCTCCATTTGCACGTTGTTAGGGAAGTTAGTAAGAGTTAGTAAAGTTAGAAAAGGTATTTATATAAATAAAATCAAGGGGTTTATATAAAGTTCACGGATTGTAGATAAAGCACAAGGAGTTAGGCCTTCCTATACTATCGTCCATTCGTAGGGCTCGTCCTACGATCAAGCATGGCTCTGGTACCAACTGAAACGAACCGGATTTCCAAGAATGGAAATCGATCCTTCGCACCTCTGTGATAGTCTCAGGAGGCTATCACGTGCAATCCCTGTCTCAAATGGTAACAAATCCATACAGAACAGAAATAAATTTAGGAGATCCACATAATTAATATTATTACTATAAATAAACATCTGAGTACATCTCATCGGCACATGCTAGGTACAAGTCCAATAGGACTGAATCAAACAGAGTAAACATCTTCACAGCAGAACTCATGTAGCGAAGTAGACACCATCTCTCATAGGCAGCTCGAGTGTAGAACAAGCCTCAGTCCTCCCAGTTGTCGTTCTCGAAGTTGTAGTCGGGCTCCGAGTCTGTAAGTCCTCCATCTACTCGATAAGCGAGTAGGTCATGTCAACTTCCCAACAAAGAGCGAAAGCAAAGGAATAATTCTAGTATGCTTGGTTAAGCCTATATATGGTTGTAGAAGGTTATGCAAGCAGCAGTAGCAACATCAAGGTAAGTAGAAATGCAGAGAGGTCACCATCTCCGAGGAGATCCACACCTCTGAGGCCAACGCCTCCGGGGTCAACACCCCAAACAAGGGATATATAAACCAAAATATCGAATCTCAACCAAGACTCAGCATCCCACTCTCATCTGCGATGTGGGGTCACCAGCTCCTATCCCCACATCTCAACGGCACAAAGCCGGGCTCACACACACAGGGGAGAGAAGCAGCATAGAAAAGACTAGCCAGGTGAGAGATTGAAAGCGCTGTCCATACCAGTGGACACGAACTATAGCTATAGGTTTAACACTCTATAGAGGTTGTACAACTGGACCCGCCGGATAGGGCAGAAATGGATGCCTCCGATCCACATCCCTACCTAACGGCTGGAGACCTAGCAGTGGATAGCACTCTCCTGCCTCTCCGAGCCTGACTGGTCCTGAATTGGGGCGCGAAACATGCCAGCAGGGCCTCGAAGCTGTGAAGCTGTCGGTGTTTTAGACCGGCAACCTACCAAGGGGAGTACCCGACGTAGATGAATGTGGCCTCGCCGAGCTCGGTAACTTGAAGGAGAGACACGCGGCACACAATTTAGACAGGTTCGGGCCGCGAGGTGCGTAATACCCTACGTCCTGTATGCTGCGTAGCTCTGGATTGATTGGATGTGTTTACAAGATGATGCGGATGAAGAGATAGGGGTCCCTGCCTCGCCTTATATAGTCCGGGAGGTAGGGTTACAAGTCGGTTTGAGGGGAGAGTACTAGTCGTGTATGGCTAGGAGTGCTTTACATGGATCCGGACATACGTAGCTTCCTAACCGAGTACTATCCCTCTGTAGTCCTTGCGCTCCACACTAGCTGGTGCTGTGTTGCCCAAGTCAAGTAGTCCCAGGGGCCCACCAAGTAGTCGGTCCTGGTACCCACCAGAGTAGTGGGCCCAGGGATGTCCATACGACAAGCCCCCGAGTACTTTGTAGTCGAGCAGGATGTCTTCGAGTAGTCTTGATGGCCTTGGCGAGTAGTCCTTGAGCGTCCCCGAGTTCCACAAGCCGAAAGTCCTCAAGAGTGCTTGAACCATCCCAAGGCTGGAAGGTACTCTAGCTGATCTTTGAGTAGTCTTGAAGTCTTCTCGAGTAGTCCCCAAGCATCCCCAAGTGCTTCTCTCGAAGGTCTTCAATAATACTCGTGATGTCTTGATGAAGAGACCATATGGAAAATGCAATTCGGAGAATCGCATTCCATATGGAATGTAGCCCCCGAGCCTTAGGTTGAATCGTAGATTCAAGCTGAGGGTCAATCTGAAGTTCTGCCAATCTTATCCCGAAAAATCCGGAGAAAAAACCGAAGGACACGTGGCACGGAGCCCTCGAGCCTTGAGTCGTGTACTTCCTCTCGAATTAAAGGGTCATCTTGACTGTAGAATGTGTCCTGAGTGGGTCTTGAATCTGGTTGTATCCCACTGAGGTCATCTGAAGTAGTCGAGCCCCCGAGATGAAGAGCATCGAGTACTGGAAGTGGAAGAGTCACGCTGCTGCCGCTAGGTCACCCGTCTGGCGCCGTATCTGCCTGCTGAGAACCGAGCCGCCAGGGCCAGTTATAAATAACCGGTGAGTCCCTTAGGGTTTTTCACTCCTAGCAGTTGCATTCCTCAGATTAGATCTGAATCGCCGCCCCCTCCGCTCCTCTGCTGCCGCCGCCGCCACGCAGAGACCAAGATCCATTTGCTCGCGCTGCCGCAGTTCACCCGCCGCTGTAGCCCCCGAGCGAATGCGAGTGAAGACACTCGTCACTTGGAGAATGAAGGGGTCTGCAGCGAAGGGCAAGAAGACCAGCGCGTCGAAGAAAAGGAGCCGCGATGAAGAAACCAGGGATGCCGGCTAGTCGTCGACCTCGCCACCCTCGTCCCCTCGCCCCAATCCGGCGAAGGAGTGGAAGAAGGTGAAACTGAAGACTGAGGACCTCCTCGCCTTGGTCAACAGTGGGTTCCTTCGTGAGAAGGAGGTGGATCTATGGCGCACCGCCACCGGCGATCCATACCCGATGGAGAAGAACCCGGACGAAATCCCAATGTTCGCCCGGTTCGTAGAGCGCGGATTGGCGCTCCCCGCCAGTGATTTCTTCAAGGGTCTGCTCAGGTACTACGGCATCGACTACCTTAATCTCAACCCCAATGGAATCTTCCATGTTTCTATTTTTGTCCACTTCTGCGAAGCATTTGTGGGTATCAAACCCCACTGGGTGCTGTTTCGGAAGTTCTTCCGGTTGAAGCCGCAACCGAGCACCAACGATACACGAGTAGTCGGAGGTGCCGGTATCCAGATGCGTGAAGACACCACCGACCAGTACCTGCGTACAAGTTGATAGACTCCAACCAGGACTGGAAGGCCAAATGGTTCTACATCAGCAACCACCATCCTGAGCTGCCGAAGCCGAGCGGGTGTCAACCGAAGCACAAGCCGTGGTGGAACACAGAGCCCACCATGCAAGAGGGTATTCAGCTACCCGAGTTGCTGAAGAAGATCAAGGCCTTGCGAGAAGCCGGTCTGAGGGCCGAACACGTGGCCTTCAGCTTCATGAAGAGGAGGGTGCAGGCACTAATGGCACGAGACACCCTCGGGTACCAGTACACCGGCGACAAGGATACGTCCCGGATGCCTGGCTTTGAAGTCGAGGATGACGTCATTGTCGAGAGGTTGGGCAAGATTTTCAAGGACATGCCGCCGTACACTCCTTGCCCGGTTCCCGAGTACTCCGCAGCTCGGCCGCCAAGCTAGGTCAGTAGTCGTGACAGAAGCCACCGAGTACTGATTAGCTTGAGGTAGTCGTACTCACATGTGCTGTATGTTGTAGGATGATGTGGCAAAATACATCTCCGTCCTGTACTCCCCTCCGCGTCTTGAAGGACAGGCGCAGGGGAAGGCGGAGCCCAAGGGGAAAGAGCGCCGTGAAGTCGGTGAAGGCAGTGACGCTGTTGTCATCGAGTCCAGCTCTAATGACGATGAAGATGAAGAAACACTGCAGCAAAGGTTCCAGCTGCGCTCCAGGTTCAGGCGAGCTGGATGCCAGACGTCCCAGTCATCATCGAGAGGCCGTCGAGTCTCGAGGCTAACCTGCCGGTGCGGCCGAGGAGGCCTCGCAACGTGGCGCGGAAACGCGCCGTCAAGAAGCTGAAGATCTCCGAGGCGACCAACCAAGAGGTAAACACCGCGACTAGAGTAGTCGAGCACAGCTGATAAGTAGTCGTGTGCTGATGAGTTGTCTTGTAATGTTGCAGGATATCCCCTCCCCGGACCCCGTAGACCAGGGCGACGAGAGGGTCCTAGACACCGTGGGGGCAGCAGCTGAGAGGAGTATCAGCCCGCCTCCGTCAACCGAAGAAGTCGTGCCAGCAGCGGCACGGCAGGAGACCGGCGTTGCGGAGCCGCAGCCATCGGTTGAAGAAGGACGAAACCCTCCGCCGGCTGCAGCTGTGGAGCAACCGGTGGAGGCGTCTGTTGAGGCCGTAGCTACCACCGAGGCTGGCATAGTTGATATTGCCAGTATACTAGGTGCTCCAGCCATGACCGTGGTGCGGTCAACACTGTAAGTGCTTATGAACTTTCAAGTAGTCATGTAGACGGCAGACTTGCATTGCTGACTTGATTACTTCGTGATGCAGGAAATCTACGGACCTGTCGTGGGACGGTGGGGAGACCAGCACTCCAGCCGACAGAGAGGGCCGCTCGGCGGGGGAGCGTGAACCCACACCATCGCCACAGACTGAAATCGTGGTGGATTCGACGTTGAAGGAAGCCACCTTGGTTGAAGGTATGTGTCCTGTCACCACTGGTAGTCATCATGCATAGTAGTCATAGCCGCTGAGATTGGCTGCGTGTACTCATTGTGCTAGGAGCACAAGCTAAGGGAACCTCGATTCCTGAAGCCGTGGCCATGGAAACGGCTATTGTGGAGTCGGAGCCCACAGGACCGTTGGCCGGGATGGCGGAAGAAACAGCCCCCGAGTTGGGGACTGCGGTGGCCCCCGAGTCGAGTGTGGAAGTGCAGGACGATCCGCTCCACGGGACGAGCACGGACGTAGTCATCCGCTCACCCATCATAGAGGAAGCCGTGCCGATCCGTTCGGCGGCTATGGCAGAGGAGGCATCGTCGAGCCGCGGGGGTCTTGAGCTGCTAGAAGACAATCTTGTCGATCCGGTCGTTGTTGCTCTGAACATGGAGTCATGGTGGTGTACCCAGCAGTGGGTCAAGGTACGTTGCGAATACCTCGAGTAATCTTGCATGACGAGATACGAAGTACCCGTTTGATTGTTCTGTCTACGCAGGATATTGTTGAAAGATCCCGCGAGAAGTCCGAGCTGCTGAAGGGGTACGGCGACACAGTCCTTCGTGCCAAAGCCTTGGAGAAGGAGCTCGATAAGTCGAAGAAACATTCTGCGCTACTCCAATCCAAGCTCAACGGTGCCTTCGCCCAATATCATAATGAAGTGCAAGAGATGCAGGCGAAGAGGGACGACTTGATTCGGAAAAACAAGTCGCTGCGCCAAAAGAATAAAGGTATGTTTCCCGCCAAAGCCTTTGAGTACTTATTAGGGTACCTTGGTGTAATCTGATAGTGTGATGAGTTATCTGCAGAGCTTGAAGAAAGGGTCGACCAGCTGAATGCGTTGGAGACAGACTTGAAGAACATCGTGTATCGTGAGACCGACAAAAGAGAGGTACTTGAGTATGAGTACGCTCAGTTGCGCCATGAGTGTATCAAGCACATGGAGCTTCGTGAAGCCTCAGACCGTGACATTGTCAATTGCTATAAATCTCTGCAGAAGCTCAATGAAGATTTCGAGAAGCTGCGGGGCCAGCTGAAGGAACTTGAGGAAGCCGCACTACCCATTGTAAGGCTGCTGGTGCCACACCCGGGCGGGCCCAAGATTGCTCCACTAGTGGACCGGTTGAAGGAAGCCCCCGGGCGTTTGGCGACGTATGTCAAGCACTTGGCGAAGTCGATCCCGAACCAAGTCTTGGCATACATGAAGTCATATTTCCCCAAGGCTCCAATGAACATAGTCGCCGGTGGACTTGCAGCGAACTGTACTGATGATCAGTACAAGACCCTCCTGGAGGAGATGGCGCCCATTGCTGAACAAGTGGCGGAAATACTCAACCTTCAGTAGGAGTACCTGTAGGAGTAGCTTAGAGTAGTTGATGTAAAACAAACAGAGTTGTTAGTAACTTGTTTGGATTATCAATGAAAGTTGTCCACGATATATCTGTGAAATAAGTACTCGTAGCCGCCACTTGCAAGGAAGTGTGTGGAGTACCGAACCGTGGTGGAGCTTGTGAGTAGTAGTACTCAGTAGGAGATGCCTGATTGGAAGGCACAGTAAATAAGTTGAATGAAAATCAAACTTTATTACTGATGAATAAGCACACCTGGATGGTCAGGTCCGTTTACAAGTGTAGTTGCCAGGACCCGGAGGCCGCCTACGGCTGAGTGGCGCTAGGACCCTTAGGCCGCTTACAGCTAGAGATCCGTTAGTAGTCGTATAGACTGGATCTAGAGTACATGGTCTTGCAGACCGCCGCTAGAGTCCTCAGCGCTCTAAGCAGCCCAAGATCCGTTAGTAGCCATTGACGCTGGATCTTGGAGAAGAGTAGTCTGGAGACTAGTGCCAGGACCGGAAGGCCGCTTACAGCGAGGAGTCCGTGAGTAGTCGTGTAGACCTGGACCCGTAGAGTAGTCGAGCGACTATGCGTAGAAGCGACACAGCTGGTCGACGTTCCACGAGTTGCTGATGTCGTCGCCTTCAAGTGTTTGGAGGTGGTAGGAGCCTGGTCCGGTCACCTTAGAGATTGAGAAGGGACCTTCCCATGGTGAGCTGAGCTTGTGTAGTCCGTCCATGTTCTGGATACGACGGAGGACTAGATCACCGACGTTGAAGGAGCGTTCCTTGATGTTGCGATCATGGTAGCGTCAGATACCCTCGAGGTACCTTGCTGATTGGACGAGGGTGGTGCAGCGGGCTTCTTCGAGACCGTCGATGTCAACCCGTCTACTGTCTTCTGAGATGCCTTTGTCGTATTGCTCTACTGCCAGGGATTCCCACATCACGTCGGCAGGTAGAATAGCTTTGGAGCCGTAGACCAGGAAGTAGGGCGGCTGCCCCGTCGGCTTGGTAGGCTGAGTACGAAGTCCCCAGAGTGAGTTGGGTAGTTCCTTGATCCACTTGCCTCCTTTGGTGTTGGCTGCGTCGTGCAATCGCTTCTTGAGGGCGTCGAGTACCATCCCATTGGCGCGCTCAATTTGACCATTGGTGCGGGGGTGGGCGACTGAGACGTACCGGATGTCGATCCCGCTGTTCTCGCAGTACTCCCAGAACTGAGGGTTGTTGAAGTTGGAACCCAAGTCTGTGATGATGCGATGGGGGAGCCCGTAGCGATGCACGAGTTCATCCAAGAAGTCGAGTACTCTGTCGGCCTTTGGGCAGGTGACCGGCTTGACTTCGATCCACTTGGTGAGCTTGTCGATGGCCACCAAGACTCTATTGAATCCTCCTGGCACAGTTGGCAGAGGCCCAATCATGTCGAGCCCCTAGCAGGCAAAGGGCCAGGTTGGTGGTATGGTGACTAGCTTGTAGGGCGGGACGTGTTGCTGCTTGGCGAAGAATTGACATCCTTGGCACTTTCTGACGAGTTCTTCAGTGTCGGCCAGAGATGTGGACCAGTAGAAAGCTCATCGGAAAGCCTTGCTCACCAGCGTTCGAGAAGACGCGTGGTTGCCGCAGACGCCTTTGTGGATCTCCTCCAAGATATCCTTGCCTTCTTCTCGAGGTATGCACTTCATGAGTACTCCGGAAGTAGCACCTCGCCTGTAGAGCTTGTCTCCGACTAGTACGTAGGCCTTGGCTCGGCGGACGAGTTGTTCGGCCAAGTTCTTGTCAGATGAGACCTTCTGCTCGCGGATGTAGTCGATGAAGGGTTGTCTCCAGTCCACGTCAACCATCATTACCTCCTGGCCGGATTGTGGTGGGACAGGGTCAGTGGTTGTTGGCGCCGACTCCGAGATGGATGGCGCGTGAAGCTCGTGGACGAAGACTCCAGCAGGTACTTGCGCACGAGTAGAACCAAGCTTCGACAGGACGTCCGCGGCAACATTATTGTCGCGGATGACGTGGTGGAACTCGAGACCGTAGAACTTGTTCTCGAGCTTGCGGACTTCCATACAGTAGGCGTCCATGTTCTCCTTGTTGCGATCCCAAGACTTGTTGACTTGGTTGATGACCACTGCGGAGTCGCCGTAGACTAGTAGCCGCTTGATGCCCAAAGAGATTGCGAGGCGGAGCCTGTGAAGTAGGGCTTCGTACTCGGCTTCGTTGTTTGAGACCTTCCAGAAGATCTGCAGGACGTACTTGAGTTGTTCGCCCTTTGGAGAGATCAGGAGTACTCCTGCACCTGCACCCTCGAGCTTGAGTGATCCGTCAAAGTACATCACCCAGTGTTCTGGCCGCTCAGTTGGAGTTGGTAGCTGATTCTCCCGCCACTCTGCCATGAAGTCGACTAGTGCCTGAGACTTGATAGCAGTGCGTGGCTTGAAGTTGATGTTGAGGGCACCGAGTTCGACCGCCCACTTGGAGATTCTTCCAGTAGCATCCTGGTTGCGGAGTATGTCACCGAGTGGGTAGTCGGTGATAACAACAATCGAGTTCTCCTGGAAGTAGTGTCGTAGCTTCCGCGAGGTGATGAGCACTGCGTAGAGTAGCTTCTGGACCGGCTGGTACCGTGCCTTGGACTCTGACAGAACCTTGCTGACGAAGTAGACTGGTCGCTGGACTGGGTAGGCGTGGCCTTCTTCCTGCCGCTCGACGACGATGGCAGTACTGACCACATGAGTAGTCGCAGCGAGGTAGAGCAGTAGCTGCTCCTTTTTGCGAGGAGCCGTGAGGACCAGTGGCTTAGACAGGAAGTCTTTGAGCTGTGCCAGAGCTTGATCAGCTTCCGCGGTCCATGCGAACTTCTCTTGATGCTTGAGTAGTTTGAAGAAGGGTAGTCCCCGTTCTCCAAGCTTCGAGATAAATCTGTTCAGGGCCGCCATGCACCCGGTCAGCTTCTGGACATCCTTGATGCAGGTTGGAGCTTTCATGTTGGTGATGGCGGAGATCTTCTCAGGGTTGGCTTCGATGCCACGATGGCTGATGATGAAGCCGAGTAGTTTCCCAGATGGTACGCCGAAGATGCACTTGTTGGGATTGAGCTTCCATTGGTACTCTCGCAGGGATGCGAAAGTCTCTTCAAGATCAGCGATGAGCGTATCGGAGTTTCTGGTCTTGACGACCACGTCATCCACGTAGGCTTCGACGTTCTTGTTGAGCTGCTTCTTGAAGCAGGCCTGGATAGCTCGTTGGTAGGTGGCGCCAGCATTCTTCAACCCGAACGACATTGTCGTGTAGCAGTAGGCGCCGAATGGGGTGATGAACGCGGTCTTCTCCTGGTCTTCTTCCCTGATAGCGATCTGGTGGTACCCGGAGTAGCAGTCGAGGAAGCAGAGCAGGTCGCAGCCCACCATGGAGTCGATGACTTGATCAATCCGCGGCAACCCGAAGGGGTCTTTGGGGCAGTGCTTGTTGAGGTCGGTGTAGTCGACGCACATCCTCCACTCGTTGGTATTCTTCTTGCGGACGAGGACGGGGTTGGCGAGCCACTCAGGATGGAAGACTTCACGGATGAAGCCCGCCGCGAGTAGTTTGGCGAGTTCCTTCTTGATGGCATCCCGTCGGTCGTCGGCGAAACGGCGAAGGTGTTGTCGTTTGGGGGTAGCTTTAGGGTCGATGTTGAGTGAGTGCTCGATCAGCCTCCTGGGCACCCCTGGCATGTCCGCTGGCTTCCATGCGAAGATGTCTCGGTTAGCCCGGAGGAAGCTGATGAGCGCATCTTCCTATTTCGGGTCAAGACCCGCCCCGATCAGTCTTGCTGCTGTCGCCTGTCCCAAGGTCAATGGCCTTCACTTGGACTTCCTCTGATGGCTGAGGCTTGTTTGCGGTGTCGGTCTTCTCGGGAATCTCGAGTTCGGTTGGGGCGAGCCTCTTGGACGCAGCAAAGATCTCCATCATTGCATTGGGTACTTGGTTGGTCGTTGCGAGTTCCACGGCTTCGGTGTCGCAGTCGAACGAAATCTTCAAGTCCCCTTGCAGTGTGAGTACTCCGGCAGGACTTGGCATCTTGAGTACCAAGTAGGTGTAGTGTGGTACCGCCATGAACTTGGCGATAGCTGGTCTGCCGAGGATGGCATGGTAGGAGGTTTCGAAGTCCGCAACCTCGAACTTGATGTACTCGGTGCGGTAGTTCTCCCTTGTCTCCCCGGAGGTAACTGGCAGGACCACTGAGCCCAGTGGGATAGCTGCGTTACCGGGGACAATGCCGTAGAAGGGTGACGCGCTCTTGGTGAGCATGTCGGTGATGTCGAGCTTCATCTTCTTCAAGGTCTTGGTGAAGAGGACGTTGAGTCCGCTCCCGCCGTCGATGAGGACCTTGTTGAGTCTGGAGCCCGCGACTATAGGTTTCAGGATGAGTGGGAAACGTCCTGGTTCGGAGAAGCTTGTCCATTGACCCGCGCGGGAGAAGGTGATGGGTACCTCCGACCACCTCAGAGGTGTCGGCACCGCTAGTTCGATGTTCAAGACTTCCCGTCGGGTGGCCTTCTGAGACCGTCTGGTGGGTAGTCCACCGAATAGGACATTCACCGTCTTGTCAGGTTCCTGGAAGTCACCGTTGCCCTCGTCGACTTTTTTCTTGCCCTTCTTGTCGTGAGGATGCCGTGGGTCGGGAGTATCCTTGAGTGCTCGCCGGAGCTGGTAGCACTGCTCGGTGGTGTGATTACCATCCTGATGCCATGGGCACTTCTCTTTGAGCAAGTCTCTGAAGCCGCCTGAGGTCTTTTTCGAGTTGTCCTTTGCAGGGCGCTGTATAGCCGCGACTGTGTTGTCTGGCTTGCGCTTGCGGTTGGAGCTCGAGTAGTTGTTGTTGTGGCGACCCCCTTGATCTTTGTTGTTGTTGTTGTTGCCGCCCGTGTTGCTCTTGTTCTTGCCGCGAATGGAGTCGTACTTGGCGTTCGCCTTGTCCTCTTCGTCGCCCATGACGTGATCATGTCTTTGAGCTTGGTGATGGAGCTCGGGCGGCGGCGACCGAAGTCTTCGAAGGTGCGACGGTGATAGAGTCCGTCTTGGAAGAGGTCGATGACTTCTTTGTCGGTGACGTCGACTACGGTCGCGCGCTTGTCGAAGAAGCGCCGCATGTACTGGCGAAGCGTCTCGCCTTGTTCCTGTTTGACCATCGCCAGATCCATGCGAGTACCCGAGCGCCCCATGGCGCCCGCGAAGTTGCTGGTGAACTGAGCCTTCAGCTGGTCCCACTGGTCGATCGAGTTCTTTTCAAGTGACTCGAGCCATGTGAGTGGAGCCTGGTTCAGGCAGAAGGGGAAGAAAAGGCACTTCGCGTCGTTGTTGCCACCAGAATTTTCGATGGCCAAGGCGTAGCACCTGAGCCACTGAACTGGATCTTGCTTCGCGTCATACTTGGAGATCCCGAGAGGTTTGAATTTCTCGGGAAGAAGGAGGTTGCGAAGTCTTGCGGAGTATGCGGGGAAGCCATCGCTGTCGCTTGCTTCAGTAGCCTTCTTGCGGCGGATCTCGTCGATCTTGTAGCGGGCGTCGTAGCCGCCACGTGTGTTGCCGGTGGCGTGGCTAGTCGCGTGGCCTCAGCCGCCGCGATCACCACCGCCACCAGCTCTTCTGCCGACGTCATGGGATGAGCTCCCGCCGCTGCTGCCACCACCGCCGCCGCCGCCGCGACTACTAAAGGACCGATTAGGCGAACCAGAGAGGGGGGGAGTGAATGGGAGCCGATAAAAATTCTTCTCGAAGGAGATGAGAACTCCAACAAGACGAACACGGCTTCCAAATCACATCTCCGACTCAACTACCCAAGTTGGCCAAGACAACGCAGCCACTGGAGTGCTACTGGTCCTAGGAACCTACAACCACCTTCACGGACTCGAGAACGCAGCGGAACACCAACTCGAGCACCACTGACCTACACCGGTCAGGCCGGTGAGCAGCACCGGTCAGACCGGTCCCTGCTGGTAAAACCTGGGAACTTCTACAGAAGGCCCCTACACCGGTCAGGCCGATGTAGCTCACCGGTCAGACCGGTTCAAGCCAGGAAACCCCAAATCCACCAAACAGGCCTTCCAAGCTCCAAACTGACCCAAACTCGAAACAGCAGCAACACGGGACTACAACGAACTCACCAGAACGTTCACCCGAGGCAAAACCCACAGAGCCTCTGCACCGGTCAGACCAGTGAGCAGCACCGGTCAGACCGGTCAGGCTGGGCCGCTCGGGGATGAACAGTACCCGCGGGTCAACTCCCCCAAATCCAACTCCCGATCTCCCGAATCGCTCCATGGATTTGTGCAAGACTTTGGGGATAGTAGGAACACCTCATGGGAACTCCATAGCCAAGATTTGGTCCACCAAAACTTGCTAAATCAAGAGGAATCGAAGAAATCCCACCAAGAACGCCTCTAACCCTAGAGCCACGAAAACCCCAAAATCGAGCCCCTTTGCTCACGGATTTAGGAGGGGAATCAAAGGGAAAAGAACCACGAAGGGTTCATGCATACATCCCCCACCAAATCCCAAAGAGAAAGGCCTCGAAATTGCTCCAAGAAAAACGCCAAGAAAGTGCTCCGAAAATCACCAAAAAGGAGAAACGGGAAAGACACATCCAAGCCTTGAGGAACCACGCCGAATCATCTATACATACCAAAGAGGTTCATACAAGGTCTAGCTTGCCGCCCGATCATCCTTCCCTCTCACAAGATCTCACGATGAAGCTCTCAAGCTAGTCCTAAGAAAATCCTAAGGAAAATAGGAAGAGAAAATAGGAAAGCAAATGAGCTAGGGTTCCAAGAGATGGCTGCCATCCTCTCACCACATGGGTTATATGGAGGCAACCAAAAGACGAAAATACCCTTACTAGCTAACTAGGGATACATGCCCCTCAAGGGCTAATTCGGAAATCTTTGTCTTTGCTCCATCGGACGGATGCCCAGCGACCGCAAACTTGCTTAGCCTCGACGCAAGCCTTGCGATCCCGACGTGTGTCCTCCGCTTCGAAGATTTCGGACTGCGTCGTCGCACACCGGTCAGACCGGTGCTCCTCACCGGTCAGACCGGTACCCACCGGTCAGACCGGTCAGACCCACCGGTCAGACCGGTCAGACCCACCGGTCAGACCGGTCTGGAGCTGCTGCACCTCCGTCTTCGGTTCTTGGGTCTTGGCTTTGTGGATCAACCAAGGAACCCAGTGGTTTTCTGGTGAACCACCGGAAACCCCGCGAACTCGGTGTAGCCTCCGCCAATCACCACTCATGACTCGGCTCCCACGTAGTCCCGGCTCGACCTTGGTTTTGAGGCTCAACCAAGAAACCGTCCATGACTTCATCTTGCCGTTCTTGCCACCATGCGGCCCGCACTTGACCCCGCTGGCCACCGGGTCCCTCGAACCAAGCCTACTTGTCTTCTCCACACCTGGAGGCCTCACCGGCAATGACCTTTCGCGCTTGTTCTTCACCTGCACCTGCACCAGTCAAGCCGCAACCTGCACCTGCAATACTTAGCCAACAATCAGTCCACACCACATTGTCAATCACTCATCACACCAGGAAGCGACCATCCACCGGTCCTCGAACCACACCTGGCTCTCAATCTCCCCCTTGATGAGTGCATTGACAACACACACGTTTTGGTAATCAAGAGAAAAGAAAAGGAAAAGAAACGACTAAAAGAAACTCCAACAAGCGATCGAAAGCCAAAGAAAAGGCAAAGAGCAAGATCACTTGAAGAAGACAAGTCTCGGACCCCTTAGGCAAGGGCAACGGCTCGACACATCCGAGACAAAACATGCTCAAGCAAAGAGCACAAACCATCAAACCAAAGCTCGAAAACCACAAAGAGCTCCCCCTGCACACATGCAAGCTCCCCCTGAACCAATGCAACTCCCCCTGGACGAATGCATGCAAACCACCTCGCAAAACAGAGCAGCTGCTTCAGCTTTGCTCTGACCGGTCAGACCGGTCAACCACACCGGTCAGACCGGTGTGCTAGATCGCCCAGCACCTGGACCTCACACCGGTCAGACCGGTGTTACTCACCGGTCAGGCCGATGACCACCTTGGAAAAACTGGGAACTGCACGAGCTCAAAACTAGCTCGAAACCACTTGGAAACCTTCTAAATGCATGCAGCAAGCCAACACATGCTCAAACTTCTCCCCCTTGTTGACAATGCATGAATCAAGCCAAAAATGCAAAAATAGCAACCTAGAGCTTCTCAAATAGACAAAATTCAACAAAGGATGCTACACATGTCCAAATGAGCAAGTTAGATACTCTATAGCTTCGTAATGACATCAACTACAAGATCACCAAGTTTCACAACCATTGGGCGAAGCTAAGATAGAATTGAACAATTTTGCGAAAATTTACCCTCTCATGAGCAAAGTCCTAAACATGAGCAAAACATGTCAAAATGGCAAAGCCACACAAACTTCATGCTAGGACAACCATTCTAAGCATAAGACCATCATAAACACTCACAAGCACCTCATGTCATGTCAAAACCACCGAGCCATGTGCCTACTTCTATATATGAGACTTCTCATTGGTAGGCATCATGCAACGGTTTAGCACCCAAAGCAAATTAAAATTAGCACATATGACATGGGAGCACATTTCCAAGCAATTTACATTTCATTTTCAGATTTATAATTGGTACATGAAATGTCTTTGCGACAAAAAGGAACTTATGCCCCTCCACAAGATGAAGCATGGGGGCTAAACATTCATGATGGCAAATGAGCCTTTGGCCCCATATGATCAAAATAAGCTATCCAACCACAAATTAAGCATAGCATAGCCACTAAAACATGTCAAGATCATATAAAGACATTTACTCACAAGAGAGCATACATATGACATTTTTCAAAAGCATAGCCATCAACCATGGATATAAATCAAGATCATCAAGAGCTAAGCCAAACTAACCATAGCTTACCAAGCTAGCTCACAAAGACATATATATCATTCCATGGTGAACAATGTATATAGGAGAAGCTTTTCCTAAACAATGCATATGATACAAAATGCATGCAACCTAAGATACAAAGATGCCTATACATCATGTTACATATGTCATGCCAAATGCAAGAAATGCACAAAGGAAAGCTATACATATGCTACAAAGGAGCTCCCACACGCCAACTCAAGAAATCAAACAAACACCAAGCTCCCCACGCAAACGAGTGAAAGTTGCTTGATCTAGGGGTTTGGTGAAAATATCGGCTAGTTGGTCATGTGTGGGTACATGGATCAAAGCTATCTTCCCCTTCTCTACGTTGTCTCTCAAGAAATGATACCTCACTTCTATGTGCTTAGTTTTGGAATGGAGCACTGGGTTCTTTGCAACGCTTATGGCACTGGTGCTATCACATTGAAGTGGGACATGGGTATACTCCTCACCGAAGTCACTCATGGTGTATGTGATCCAAAGGAGCTGAGAGCAACAACGAGCTGCGGCCACATACTCTGCCTCGGTAGTGGATTGAGCAACACTTGACTGTTTGCGGGAAGACCAAGACACCAAAGAAGAACCCAAGAACTGGCAAGTCCCAGAAGTGGACTTCCTATCCAACTGACACCCGGCAAAATCCGCGTCTGAAAATCCATGAAGAGCCAAAGAAGAAGACGCGGAGTACCAAAGGCCAAAGTCGGGAGTGTGTCGCAAATACCTGAAAATGCGCTTGACCGCTTGCCGATGCGAAGTCCTCGGAGACGCTTGAAAACGAGCGCACAGACATATCGAGAATTGGATGTCCGGCCTCGTTGCCGTCAAGTAAAGGAGTGACCCGATCATGCTCCGGTACTCCTTCTGGTCCACGTGTTCACCTTCCTCGTCCGCATCAAGAGCTGTAGTCGTACTCATAGGCGTCGCCATGGCCTTGGAGTCCTCCATCTTGAACTTCCTCACAATGTCCTTGGTGTACTTAGCTTGGTGCACAAATGTTCCTTCCTTTGATTGCTTGATTTGTAGCCCGAGGAAGAACTGCAACTCACCCATCATGCTCATCTCAAATTCCCTGCTCATGTCCTCTGCAAACCTTGCAACAAGAGAGTTAGAAGAGCCACCAAAGACAATATCATCCACGTACACCTGCACAATCAGGATATCTCTACCCTGTCTGAGAAGAAACAAGGTCTGATCAACCTTCCCCATCTCAAACCCTCGCTCAAACAGGAACCCCCTCAACCTACCATACCAAGCTCTAGGCGCCTGCTTCAACCCATACAGCGCCTTCCTTAACTTGTACACCCGGTGGGGGTACTTCTCACTCTCAAACCCCGGTGGTTGCCTCACAAAACACCACTTCCTCCAACACACCGTTTAGGAAAGCACTCTTCACATCCATCTGGTACAACTTGAACCCTTTAGCCACGGAAAAGGCTAGAAGAATCCTGATCGCCTCCAAACGAGCTACAGGAGCAAAAGTCTCCTCGTAGTCGATCCCCTCTTTCTGACTGTACCCCTGAGCAACAAGTCTCGACTTGTTCCTCACCACTTCTCCTTTCTCTCCCTCTTTATTTTTCCACACCCATTTTGTCCCAATCGGCTTACACCCTGGAGGAGGGTCAACCAACACCCAAACTTGGTTCCTCTCAAAATTCTCTAACTCCTCATGCATCGAATTAACCCAATTATGATCAGATAGCGCGTGTCCAATGTCTTTGGGCTCAAATGTGGCAACAAAAGCAGCATGAGCGAAATAAGAATTGTTCCGAACCCTCGACCGTGTAGTACGTTCATTCATGTCGCCGATGATTCTCGAAGCTGGGTGATCCACTTGCACTCGCCGGGGAGGTTCTCGCCTTGATGCTACCTCCCCCTCAACAGCAGCTTCGCCTTGATCTGGGTTTGTCGTTGTAGGTGTGGGAGAGGGCCTGTTCACGATCGTCGTCGAAGTAGTAGGTACATGTTCAGCTGCGGGCACCACACCGCCATCTTCGTCATCTCCATGTTCATGCTCCTCCTCCTGAAAGATCTCCTCGCCAAGTTCGTCGTCACCTACACACTCAAAAACAAGCTGACTACGTGGCTGTGTCTCGTCGAAGGTTGCCTCGCAAGTCTCCACGATTTGGTTAGTTTTAAGATTGAGCACACGAAATGCTCTAGAATGAGATGCGTAACCAAAGAAAATGCCATCGACAGACCTAGCCTCGAACTTGTCCAACTCCTTCCCTTTCTTCAGAATGAAGCATTGACAACCAAAGACATGGAAGTGACTCACCTTGGGTGTGCGACCGTGCATCAACTCGTAACAGGTTTTCTTCTTATGAACCCTGAGGTAGATCCTGTTCGACACATAGCACGCGGTATTGACCGCCTCAGCCCAGAACCTTCTCGGAGTCCTATGCTCGTCGAGCATCGTCCGAGCCATGTCACACAAGGTCCTATTTTTCCTTTCCACAACACCATTCTGGGGAGGCGTATACGGACTCGAAAACTGGTGTTCAAGACCCAAGTCATGGCAAAAGGTTTCGAAGTGAGAATTTTTGAATTCCGAGCCATTGTCACTACGGATCGCTCGTATGGCATCTCCGTGCCTCTCGTTTCTTAACCTCAAGACAAGATCTCGAACAAAACCAAACGTCTCCCCTTTCTCCTCAAGAAAGAACACCCACGCATACCGAGAGTAGTCGTCCACCACAACAAGGACATACCACTTCCCACCTGCAGATCGCACACGAGCTGGGCCAACAAGGTCCATATGGAGCAGCTCGCATGAACGCTCCGTCATCACATCGGTGAGGGGCGGGTAAGAAGAGGCTACCATCTTGGCATGCCTACACGGCGCACAAACCAACTCTTTCTCAAACCTCAACCGTGGCAATCCTCAGCCCAAATTGAGTTTACTCAAGCGAGACAAAAGGTCAAAGCTTAAGTGACCCAACTTCCTATGCCACTTCCACAACTCACTCGAAGAACCAGCCAAAAAGCAACGCTCCACACCAGAAGACTGAGAGAAATCAGCTCGGAACACTTGACCCTCGGGAACGACCATGCAAACAAGGTCCCCTCGAGAATCTAAAATCCGAGAACCACAAGGCCGAAACAACACCTCAAAGCCCTCATCCAACAACTGGGACACAGAAAGCAAATTGAACCCCATCGATTGAACAAGAGCAACACGCCTGAGAGTGACCTTGTCACTTACCTTGATCTCACCTTCTGATAGCACACGCTGTCGCCCATTGTCCCCAAAGGTGATGTATGTCTTGGACACCACCGGGACGAGACTTGAGAACCACCCCTTGTCTCCGGTCATATGCCTCGAGCAACCGGATTCGATCAACCAAACGTTCCTCAAGTCTCCCACCTGAAATTCAAAAGCGAGCACGTGAGTGAACAAATGACTCAGCACTGGGGTTAGTACCAAAAGAGTAAAGCCAGTGCCGAGCCATTTGCTCCAAAGTGGGGTTAGCACAAACCAAATCATCACGCCTATCAAAGCTACCACCACGAACACCACCACGGTAACCACTACGAGGGAACCAACCCTCTCTAGCTGGAGGAGGACGAAAGCCACGAAAGGAAAACCGTGGATCGTTCCTCCTCTCCATCTCAAAGCTACGACTCCTCCCACCCCCGTATTGAGCACGAGGTGGAGAACGCCTAGCAAACTGACCACCTGCAAACTTTCCAGACCAACCACCAGAACCAAACCGAGCATCCTTAGGAGCACGAAAACCAACTCGCCGTCTGCCCAGACCTGCACCGGTCTGACCAGTGTAGTGCACCGGTCTGACCGGTGTAGCTCGGCCAGCAGCACCACCTGTTGCCTTCCGGTCTCCCCAAGCCAGAACCGTCCTCACAATCACCTTGGCCCTGGGCATCTGCATACGAGGCTCAGGTACACCATTAGAGGGGTGGTACCTGTCCTTGTTAGCCCACTCTCTAGCCATTCTCTCCTCACGCTTCCACTTGAAGCAAAACTCATCCTTGTGACCATCTCTCCCACAATACCCACAATGGAACTTCATGGGCTGTGGCTTAGGCTTTGGCTTGGGTTGGGGCTGCCCACTCGGTTTCTCACCCTTCTTCTCTCCTTCCTCACCTCCCTTTGGGCTCACAAACTTCACCGGTTTCTGGAAATCATTTGTTGGGTGAGGGAATATGGGTGGATCTGGAGTAGTGTCAAGTTTGTTTCAGAGATGGTTAGGCTTGGGCTCAAACTTGTTCTTGTATCTGTTTGGTGGTGGGATAGGAATCTCTCCAACTCTCTCAACTCCCTCACCACTGTTCTCTCCAAGCTTGTCAGCCCCAAGTGCCTGACCATCATAGCGTTTGAAAGCTGCTATCATGATACCAAGCTGAGGCTCCTGACCCGACAACCAGCTCATACATTTTCTCAGCTCATCATTCTCATCCTGCAAGCGATCAACATAATGTGCAAGCTCCAAATTCTTAACCGCATGCAATTCACAAGTAGAGCAAGAAGTGGGAATAGGCTCTTTCAACTTAGCCTCAAGCGAAACAGTGTAAGCATGCATCTCATCAATCTTTCCATGCAAAACAGGGCAAGAAGTGCAAGCACCTAGCAAAGCAGGTCTAGACTTAAGCTCAGCCACCTCAACCCTAAGCATATCTAGTTCATCACAAGTAGAAGCATGCTTATCCTTAAGAGCAGTAAGATCAGCTAGGTACACAGAGCAATCACAGCAATCAATCTCATCAGAAACCACAGGAGAAGCCTTAAGCGAATCAATCTCAAGCTTAGCATCTAGGTTCTGGGTTTCTAGCTCAGCCACACGGTTCCTAGCATCTTCTAGTGAGGCCCTAAGCTCTTTCCTCATCTTCTTGGCCTCTCTAAGCATGTGATCCCGGTTATCAAGCAAGTCAACCAACTCATCATTCTCCTTGCGCAAAGAAGAGAGCTCATCACATACCTCATCCTCGGAGTCGGAGTCGGAGTCCGAGTCGCTCTGGTGACTCTTCTTGCTGCCGAAGCTACGAGCCATGCCGCAGAAGCCATCTCCCGCGAAGCAGCTCAACCCGCTCAAGTTCCTGGATGACTTCTTGTTCTTGCGCTGATCACCTTCATCTTCACTGCTACTCGAGCTCCAGGAAGAGTAGGCAGAGCTGGAGTCGACGTCGCTCGCTCCGACCATCGCTCGGGCCTTCCTGCCGCGGCCGTCCTTCTTCCTCGACCGTCGCTCGTCCTTGTGCTTGTTCTTGTGCTTGTGATCGCGCCTCGATCGGTACTTGCCGTCCTTGATCGATCGGTGCCTGTAGCCGTCCTTGTAGCCGTCCTTGTTCTCCGTCTTCTCCGGGCAGTCGGCAACGAAGTGTCCTGGCTTGCCGCACTGAAAGCACGTTTGTGCTGCCCTTCTTGTGTTCACTCGGTTCTCGTACAGCCTCTCGAACCGCCTGGTCAGCAATGCCAGCTCGTCCTCTCCAAGCACGTCAAACTCCTCGTCTGGCAAAGACATCAAAGAAGACAGAGAGTACATCCTGGAGGATGCGTTAGCGTTAGACTTAGCTCCTTTGCCACCAACGAGAGCGAGACTATGAGAATCAGTCGGGCTCTCGATCTTGGCTGTCATACCACGGTCCAACTCAGCCGACTTGAGCTTCGAGAACAGCTCATTCACCGTCAAGGTGTCATACTTCTCGGACTCAACAATAGCCTCAAACTTCCCGTCCCATACGGTATGATCCAACGAGTGCAAGAGCTTCACGGCTCTATCATGATCATCGTATGGGAGCACGACCACATTGGCTCTCATGTTGTTCACAATGACCGTAAACCGCTGGAAAAGGGCATCGACGGACTCGCTGGGGAGATGAGTGAAGTTCTCGTACTCTCTCCGGTAAGTCGCGTACATCCGAGCCTGAACCTGAGCATTCCCAGCATGAGCATCCTTCAACTGCTCCCAAATCCTACAAGCTAAGTCCTCTATCTGAACCCGATCGAATTCAGGCTGACACAGAGCACGGAACAAGTAGTCGACAGCCTTGTTGTTGGCTTCGAAGATATCCCTCGATCCTGGAGCAAGGAAGTTCATCGGATGAACATAAGCTGTGTTCACCGTGACGTCCCAAAGGATCTGACCCTTTCCGCGGAGGAACGCTGCCATCCGCCTCTGCCACATCTGGTAGTTCTTCCCATCGAAGTGCGGAGGACCCGAACCCCGTTCCTGGTACACCATCTTTGGATCTTAGACTGGTAAGAGTCAATGAAGACCCGAACCGGCTCTAATACCAATTGAAGGACCGATTAGGCGAACCAGAGAGGGGGGGAGTGAATGGGAGCCGATAAAAATTCTTCTCGAAGGAGATGAGAACTCCAACAAGACGAACACGGCTTCCAAATCACGTCTCCGACTCAACTACCCAAGTTGGCCAAGACCACGCAGCCACTGGAGTGCTACTGGTCCTAGGAACCTACAACCACCTTCACGGACTCGAGAACGCAGCGGAACACCAACTCGAGCACCACTGACCTACACCGGTCAGGCCGGTGAGCAGCACCGGTTAGACCGGTCCCTGCTGGTAAAACTTGGGAACTTCCACAGAAGGCCCCTACACCGGTCAGGCCGATGTAGCTCACCGGTCAGACCGGTTCAAGCCAGGAAACCCCAAATCCACCAAACAGGCCTTCTGAGCTCCAAACTGACCCAAACTCAAAACAGCAGCAACACGGGACTACAACGAACTCACCAGAATGTTCACCCAAGGCAAAACCCACAGAGCCTTTGCACCAGTCAGACCGGTGAGCAGCACCGGTCAGACCGGTCAGGCTGGGCCGCTCGGGGATGAACAGCACCCGCGGGTCAACTCCCCCAAATCCAACTCCCGATCTCCCGAATCGCTCCACGGATTTGTGCAAGACTTTGGGGATAGTAGGAACACCTCATGGGCACTCCATAGCTAAGATTTGGTCCACCAAAACTTGCTAAATCAAGAGGAATCGAAGAAATCCCACCAAGAACGCCTCTAACCCTAGAGCCACGAAAACCCCAAAATTGAGCCCCTCTGCTCACGGATTTAGGAGGGGAATCAAAGGGAAAAGAACCACGAAGGGTTCATGCATACATCCCCCACCAAATCCCAAAGAGAAAGGCCTCGAAATCGCTCCAAGAAAAACGCCAAGAAAGGGCTCCGAAAATCACCAAAAAGGAGAAACGGGAAAGACACATCCAAGCCTTGAGGAACCACGCCGAATCATCTATACATACCAAAGAGGTTCATACAAGGTCTAGCTTGCTGCCCGATCATCCTTCCCTCTCACAAGATCTCACCATGAAGCTCTCAAGCTAGTCCTAAGAAAATCCTAAGGAAATAGGAAGAGAAAATAGGAAAGCAAATGAGCTAGGGTTACAAGAGATGGCTGCCATCCTCTCACCACTTGGGTTATATGGAGGCAACCGAAAGATGAAAATACCCTTACTAGCTAACTAGGGATACATGCCCCTCAAGGGCTAATTCGGAAATCTTTGTCTTCGCTCCATCGGACGGATGCCCAGCGACCGCAAACTTGCTTAGCCTCGACGCAAGCCTTGCGATCCCGACGCGTGTCCTCCGCTTCGAAGATTCCGGACTACATCGTCGCACGCCGGTCAGACCGGTGCTCCTCACCGGTCAGATCGGTACCCACCGGTCAGACCGGTCAGACCCACCGGTCAGACCGGTCTGGAGCTGCTGCACCTCCGTCTTCGGTTCTTGGGTCTTGGCTTTGTGGATCAACCAAGGAACCCAGTGGTTTTCTGGTGAACCACCGGAAACCCCGCGAACTCGGTGTAGCCTCCGCCAATCACCACTCATGACTCGGCTCCCACGTAGTCCCGGCTCGACCTTGGTTTTGAGGCTCAACCAAGAAACCGTCCATGACTTCATCTTGCCGTTCTTGCCACCATGCGGCCCGCACTTGACCCCGCTGGCCACCGGGTCCCTCGAACCAAGCCTACTTGTCTTCTCCACACCTGGAGGCCTCACCGGCAACTACCTTTCGCGCTTGTTCTTCACTTGCACCTGCACCAGTCAAGCCGCAACCTGCACCTGCAATACTTAGCCAAGAATCAGTCCACACCACGTTGTCAATCACTCATCACACCAGGAAGCGACCATCCACCGGTCCTCGAACCACACCTGGCTCTCAACTACCTCCGGTGCCACCCTGGCTGATGCCGCCCTGTGAGGGTCCTCCAGCCGAGGCCCTAGAGCGGTTGGGATTTGGCTGGTGTTCACCACGGATACGGTTGCGTCCGCCGTCTGCCGGGCTGCGGCTAGTGGCTTCGTGATTTCTGGCGTCGTGAGTTCTGACGAGGGGTACTTGAGCAACCCTGTTATCGACCCGCATGAAGTAGGCGTCTTCAGCGAGTTTGCCGATGACTTCGCCCGCGCGGATCCCCTAGGCCTGCCGTGCTATCGTGGTGATAGACATGAGGCACTGCTCAGGAGTAGTGTGTACCCGGTTGGCAACTTGCTCCAGGGCCTCATTGAGGTTCCGGATAGGGAGAGTTTCCCGGAGACGTCTGCGTCGATCGTTCCGCTTCCTGTTGCGGTCACGCCGAGCGTTCTTGTCTTCGGGGGTCTTGTTCGGAGGTGCGTTGGCAGACAACTCGTCCTCTGAGATGTCGTCAAGGTACCGGTCGGGTCGGTTTTCCGAAGTCCCAACATCTGTGGCCGTCATGAAGACTTCACGGTCGGGAGTGCAGAGACTGGAGTCAGTAGTCGCCACCTCGGTGGGGGTGTGCTCGTCATTTAGAGCCAGCGGGGTCCCCTCCTAGAAGGGGAGTGAATCGAGGTAGGCGACACAGCGTGAGTTATCGTCCGTCAGGTCTGCAGGCTTGCGGTCGGGCCAATAGACGAATCTGCTGGCGGGAGTAGATGTAATGACCAGGCCAGTGGCAGGACCTGACAGCAGTTCCTTAGTCATGTTGAGCTCGGACTCGGACTCGATTGGGTCCGATCCGAAGTCGAACTTGTAGGAAGAGTCTGAGTAGTAGCCGGTTGCGGTGTTGGAGTCCGAGGAGTACTCGGAGGCGATCTCCTTGCCGGCCCGGCGTGCGGCGAGGGCTTCCGCGTGGGCCCTGCTAGCATTGCAGAGACCGTATGGGAAGTGCTCGTGGAGAGGGGATGCTTCACACGATGGCTCAGGAGCCGGCTCGTATGAGGCGATCCAGGGTGATGTCAAGTTCGAGTTGGAGGCGGATCCGAGCTCGAAATCGGTGACTTGGTTGTAGAGCGAAATTTCGCCGAATTTTTCGACGAGTGGGCCCGTGGCGTCATCGAGAAGCGTCACGACCCCGGTCTTTGGGTCCGGGGTCATGGTGAGGTAGCGCTGGAACGATCCAGCGCCGTCAGCGGTGGAGACCCAGGAGCCGAAGACGAAGGTGTCGCCGCGGTTGAAGGCGGCTGTTGGCTTGATGACGATTGAAGCCGTCGAGTTCGCCATGTGATCTTCGGCGAGTTCCCCTACCTGGCGCGCCAGCTGTCGGTGTTTTAGACCGGCAACCTACCAAGGGGAGTACCCGAGGTAGATGAATGTGGCCTCGCCGAGATCGGTAACTCGAAGGAGAGACACGTGGCACACAATTTAGATAGGTTCGGGCCGCGAGGTGCGTAATACCCTACGTCCTGTATGCTGCGTAGCTCTGGATTGATTGGATGTGTTTACAAGATGTTGCGGATGAAGAGATAGTGGTCCCTGCCTCGCCTTATATAGTCCGGGTGGCAGGGTTACAAGTCGGTTTGAGGGGAGAGTACTAGTCGTGTACGGCTAGGAGTGCTTTACATGGATCCGGACATGCGTAGCTTCCTAACCGAGTACTATCCCTCTGTAGTCCTTGCGCTCCACGCCAGTAGGTGCCGTGTTGCCCAAGTCGAGTAGTCCCAGGGGCCCACCGAGTAGTCGGTCCTAGTACCCACCAGAGTAGTGGGCCCAGGGATGTCCATACGACAGAAACCATCCCCGGAGGAGCCGGGGCGACGTGTACTCGGAGGGTATAACCCGCCCTCCTCACACGATCACACCGATCCGCCAACAAGCTGAATGCTATCCACAAACTGGTTCTCGGACCGAACCCCGCCCATACATGAGCGAACGGTTTGTACGAAAATAGCCCAAAGATCAAGGTCACACAGTGGATCGGTCCTTAATTGCAAGGAGCGAGCACTCACCAACTCCATCCATCTGACACACCGCTAGGGCGGGAGGCCTAGTCGCATCTCCCTTAGACAGGCGTTCACAAGTAACCAAGCGGCTCACTCCCGCATTAACATGTCAAGGATACACACTCACCCAAAACACACGCCAGAATACTGAGATATCCCAATCTCAGTCCAAACCAGAGATCCATCCATATCCAAGGATAAAATATATGGATAGTAAGTATCGGGAACTAGTTAGGGGTCTGTAGCTAGTTCCAAAGGAGGGTAGTTCAAGGTACAGGATATAACAAATCAAGGCATGGCTAAAAGATTGTCTATGCATTTCAAAACCATTAATAAATAATAATTAAGCACTAGCAACTAAAAGCATGCATGGGATCTATATGGTCGGGAGTGACATGACACCTGGTTGGCGTCCGAAGTCCTGGTGCTGGTCGTAGTCAGGGTCGAACTCCTCCTCTTGCTCATAGCTCGGGCCTACTCAGCACAAGATACGAGACACTAAATTTACCTGCAATCAACTAGGCATAAATCCAAAGAATCCCAATTTTAAAAGATCCAAAAAGACCCAAACTATCTACAAACAACATGGGCTCGATTTTAGAAAAATAACGAAACCAGTTTCATATTTTTTGGAGTTATAAATAATTAGTTATGAATTTTCAAAGGTTAAAGGATTTATAATTATTTATTAAATCATTTATAAAAACAGAAAAGGGTTTTTATTTAAAATAGGTGGATGACTTCAGCATGACGTCAGCCATCAGCGGTTAGTGGGTCGTTAATGGGCCAAAAATGTTAGTGGGTCGAAATTGGCCCAATAGGGCCCAGTGGACTAAGTCTGTTAAACCACCCCGAACTCCGGTTTTAGAACGCGAAGGTTAGACGGGCTGCATCTAG